>JACDJE010000097.1:1120219-1682168 GCA_016647715.1 Pavo muticus
CCCCGCTCCGCGCCCGCGGCCGCCTCGCCCCGCCGCCGCCGGCAGGAAGTGACAGCCGAGCGGCCCCGCCGCGGGAAGGGGAACGTCGCCCCCCTGCGCCCCGCAGGCAGCCCCATGCGGCCCCGCAGAGCGGAGAGCCGGGGCTCGGGAACGCGCTGCCCGCCCCGCTGCCTGGTGGCTCTGCGGCTCCACGCCGGGCAGCAAGGAGTTACTGATGTGCTGGCGAGGCTTGGGAGTTTGCTGATGGCTTTTCTCAGCACGTTCCGCGCTTCGTAAGCATCGCAAAGTTGTGTGGCCTTAAAACATACTTTTTTTTTTTTCCTTTGGATCCTACAGGCTTCAACTGAAAGCAGCAATGCTTTCGAGCAGTGCTAACCCAAGCAATAAAGTTATGTAGGAGAGGGATTTTCTCCTAATTTTCTCCTAATCTCTGCATGCTTTCGGAAGGCAAGAGCATACAAGTCTCATACTGCATCATCCCCTGACCTCCCGGCTCTGAACCTGCCGGCAAAATGAACTCTGAGCTTCCGAAACAGAGCAGTGCTGCTGAACCCCCTCTGGAGAACACCCAAGACCTGCGCAGAGGGCAGTCTGGAAATCCAGGCTGAGAATGGGGTTCCCACTGCCAACACTTGATCACTCCTTCCATCTCCTAAAGGCCTTAAGAGGGAGGACAGCTCAAGGAAGAGCCGCAGGGAATGACAAAGAACACACGTGGCAGGCTTTGTCCTGCCCTGATGTAGGGCTAAGCTAGGAGGAGGAGTTCATTACATGAAGGAATGAGCAGAGCACAAGGGGATACATGGTGGGCTGTCCCCGTGGGACTGCACAGCTCTGTGCAGTGAGAACCCCTTCGCAGTGCTTTTCAAGAGCTGGGAGGTGCACTCTGTTTTTCACATTCACATCTCGTGGTATTGAACACTGGAAAACCTGGCTCAGGGTTCCCAGAGGACCAAAGTCAATAACCATCCCCTCAGCCCAGCTTCCCTGGGCTCAGCAGCAGAAACAACACCAATATGAAGCAACCAAGCTTCACACTAGTTATTCATTCCATTCAAAGAAAAAAAGTAAAGCATCCCATTTGGAACCCAGGCACTGACCTGCTGAGAGATGTCCATGTTTTGCAGCTGCAGGGCCTGGGCCCATCTGTGCTTCTATCCCAGGTGAGATCCACAGGGCTGAGTGAGCTGAGGGGAAGCACACCCTTTAGATGTGTGGGGTATCTGCTTGGGCTCAGCTGCAGATACATTCAGCACCAATGCTAAATACCATAATTAAAAGAACAAACACATTTTCAGGTGCATCGTGTTGGAAGCAGTTGATGGCGATGGCACACATAGTAGGTCAAGGCCTTGCTTGGAAGAAACAGGTATTTGCTAGAGACTGGCAATGGTTCCTCACTCCCTGTTTGCATGGGGCCTCTCACCATGGGGTCAGAGCATGGCTAGAACTGTTTACCACTGTGAGGGCACCACTGATGGCCAATAACGATGGCCAAAGGTTACTAATCACACCATGTGGAGGAAAATGATTTGTTAATGCTGAGGAAATGTATTTGATCTGTGGGTGAAAAGGGAGTGCTTTTGGCCAGCAGAAGGATGCAGTTCCTTTGGTGCAAGTGCACGCTCGATTCCCTCCCTGCTCATTAGCTGTGCTCATTACTGTCTTCTCAGCAGGTTTTTCCCCAGTGATTGCTGTTTCCCAGGCTCTTGGTGCCACTGAGTGAGATTAACCCCAAGCTTTGGTCTGATGACCACAGTGAATAGAAAATTAACAGCAATGAGTTTCAGCTGGAAACTGAGGAATCTGCTGAATTCCCTCCCAGGTCCTGGTTTTCTGGCTACTAGGAAAAGGAGCCCTTCTAGGACATACCTTGCTTTTGTGCTCAGCTGTTAAATGCCACGGAAACAGTTTACCTTGGCCTCAAGCTGGGGAGACCTCCATCTGCTGGTGGCCGGGCTCCAGTGCATGTTGCTAGAGCCCTCAAATCTCACCACACCAGCCAGGATATGAGCAGGTCTGTAGGGAATTGCACTGATGCAGTACAGGCTTTCTTCAGAGACCAGCATCTGAGTACTCACAGAGATGGCCACAGGTCATTTCCTCTCCATTTGCTATGTGCTGTATCATCACACTGCATCCAGGACTTCTGTGGGCACTAATGCGTTACTCAGCCCTTTGGTTTCAGTTTTATGGCATCAGTGCAATATCAGCTGAGGAGGACCTTGCAAAGCCTCAGCTCATCCTCTGCTTGAGCAGATGTGTACACAGCTTGTTCTGAAAGTTTCCCAGAGATCGGCGCCCATCCCTTCTGGCTCTGCAGACCCCCACAGTGGTGGGGTGGTCTTCCTACCACCTTCTCTGAACCATCCTTGTCGTAACGGGGACCTTCTACTATTTTGCCTTGGATCAAGCAAGGGAGTTCAGTTCTGTTACTTTTGCTAACGAGGGAAGGCCAGTTGAAATACTAGCTTTCTCAAGCAGTGCACTTATTTTTCCACCATCTCCTGTAGCCTTTTACATTGGCAGAACACAGGTTTTCAAATGGAAAAAAGACGAATGTTTAAGCCCACTTGCTACCAATTTACAACAGCTGTAGTTCAGAGCAGCAGGGAATCATTGGGTGGATTTCTTTTTACCATTAAGAGTTGTAGTAACTGTTTGCAGGCGCAGTATATACAGTCATAGAATACAGCAGAAATAGTTTGGATAAAAGGTAGAATTTACATTAAATACCTCTGGAAAGGAGCTGGAGAGTTAAAAGTACATATAATAAAATAAGAGAATTGGTGAATCTTTATAGGCAGGTTTTGCTACTTGTTCTTACCACGTAATGCTGATGCCTTGAGAAACCTCCTCGGTCTTCAGAGGCTGTGGCAGGGAATATGCAACTGATCCCAAAGACACCACACAGCCTGGGGAATCCCGCTGAGTTTGTGGGTATGACAGCATACACTGCCTAAAGTTCAGCAGGTCCACACACCTTGTCAGAAGAAGGATAGTAAGGATTAGCATCTGGGCCTGAGTAGTTAATATTGTAACCTTGCTAATTCCATAGCTCGCTGACCTTTCTGTTCCTGAGCAAAACGCTAATCGCTTCCCAGAGATCCTTTGGCATTTGTCTCATGGGAAATCTCTCTGGAGACAAGGAAATTAAAAACTGGCCACTCTCCTCTCATCCCAAATGCTGGCCTCTGTCAAAAGAGACATCCAGAAATCAGTCATGTAACTTTCTTACTGCCACAATAAATAAAAAATAAATAAAAGCAGCAGCTGTTTTCTTTTAAAAGCACCAGTGGTGATGGGAGCAGACCAAATTACAGGCCCTGAGGACTGCTCTCTGCCTGCAACGCTTGCTGCTAGAAATGCCACTGGTATGAAGGAAACTCCCACCAACCATTTTATTCAGCGGTGGCAGCTAGGGACCCTGCTTGCCTTTTGTACCAGACATTTATATTTCATTAGTTTATACGCTGTAACCAGCTGGGAGCTTGTTCTCTGCTGTCTGATTTAGAGGCTCACAGGCAGAAGGGATGGGATTTACAGGTACATGGTAGAAAACCAATTGCCCTTGATCTTAGCATACTGGGAACTGCAGCTACTTCTGACAGCAAGAGCAACAAATCTGTCAAGCCTCCCACCAGCAGCACAAGACTCCCGCAGTCAGCTTCTACTCCGTGCACTGCTGCTGCCTGCACATTTCCAGCAGAAAGCCTCTGCCTCTCTTGCTGCTGCCCAAAGCACCAGCTGCTGCCAGTCAGCTCCATCTGCCACCCCCAGAGCAGCTACATGTGGGGTCACACAAAGAGAAGGGGATGCTCATGTGTTGCTCCTGGCTGAGGTGGGAGCCTGCTGGTAGCTTTCCTGCACCTGGGTGCTCAGCCTTGGCAGTTGGTCCTGCTCTGAGCCTGCCCAGCAGTGCATTCACGTCATGGTCCTCTCAGCCACTCCACCTTTCCCATTTGGAACACCCACATGGAATCATAGAATGATAGAATTGAGTTGGAAGGGACCTTTAAGGGCCATATAGTCCAAATTCCCTGCAGTGAACAGGGACACCTACAGCTCGATCAGGTTTTTCTGTTTGTGTACTCATATTGAGCAAAGGAGAAAGTGCTCATTTCTAACAAAACATTCCAGCGCATGACAGCAGATATTGGTGAACAAACCAATGGACAACCAAGGGGAGCCCTCTGCTCCCAGCCTCGTGCTGGGATTGCCGCCCAATACCAGGTGTCCCATGTCCTTCTGATGTTTGGAAGCTGGAAGATTCAGTTCATGCCACTGTCGAAATCCACCTGACAGAGCTGAGGAGGAGCAAACCATCAAATATCATCAGGTGGCATCTCATCAGCTGCCAGAAGATGAGTTCTGTCCGTGTGCTGCCTCCCCTCGTGGAAGTGGCTGGGGCCTGGGGACACCACTGGGAGATCTGTCCTTATTTCAGGGTGACTCGGGCACTCTGCTCTTTAAGCATTTGGCTGAAGCTGGTGATAATGAGGAGGGAGTGTTTGCCCACAGGCACGGCGCCTCTGCTGATGCATTTGCAAGCCCCGAATTGCCGGTTTGAAGCCTGCATGGAACAGGCCAGGTCTTTGTCTGCCATAAGCATTTTCTCAGAGACTTTACAGATATTTACCAATATATAGTGGCGAGGTGCAGGTTGTCTATACACGTGCATTTGATGCATTTTTAACAGCATGTTCTATACCTTCACAAAAGGTATAGAACAGATTATGCTAAGCTTTGTTTGCTTGGAAGCATGTGACTCAATAGCAGAGACAAGCCCAGTGCCTTAGGAGAGCAGGTAGAAAAGGCTGCTCAGAAATTGCAGTGAAAAGTCCTGTTTTTCAGCTGCTGTTGTGCTCAGATCCATTGAAATGGCTCCAAATACAAAGGGAATTAAAAAAACAACAACCAACACGCAGGCCAAAGACAGTCTGACCCTGACATAAAATGCCATCAGTGCAATGCTATAAAAGCACACTGTCACAGCAGTGCTGTAAAAGCCTCCACAATCACAGAATGGGCATGCTGAGAAAGTTATCTTGCTCCTTAAAACCTCGTGTGATAGGCAGGGATGAAAGTCCTGCATGTCCTTGTCCTTCTCACACCAAGGAAGCTTGGGCAGGGCTTTTCACTGACCTGCTGACAGTACTTGCTGCTCTCTGGGATCGCATGGGGGGCTTATTTTATGTCTGAGAACTGTAGTCTGAGCCATCCTCCCAGTCAAACAATGCTATACGTTTTAGAATGTGGTACTATGCAATAGTGCACTGCCTGCCTCCTTCCAGGGGCTGCTGAACCTGTGCCTTCTCGAGGCCCTTATCACCACTTATAGCCCTGACATAATGATCAGACCATCAGAAACACTGACATTGCCCTACAACACAGCATAATGACCCTGGAAGAAAAGGAGAATGAAAGGTTGCAACAGGATGGAGCAATGCTTCCAGTGAAGCCTGTGTGATTTAGGTACACATTTAGGTGAGTCTTTAGGTACTTAAATCACCCGAGTACCACTGAAACATCCCTTCATGACTAAAAATGGAGTTTCTTGTTTAGCGAGGGGGGTATGATTAAAATAATCATAATCTAAGTACTGTTTGAGAGGCTGTACCCTGCATGTACTGCCACAAAGTCAAACTCACAGCCGTTCCTGCAATTTTAAGCACAGAGAACTAATTGCCCACACCTGGGCATGGCAGGGCTGGCCAAATCCAAATTAAACAGCTTCAGTTTGATGGAAACCCCGGTTGAAAAATCGTATGTATGTTCTCTGTCCAGCCATCTTCTATGGCTCTATGTGTTTTCACTATTCTCAGAAGCCTGAGATACTATTTTTATTTAGACTAAAAATAATAAAGGCTTTTCTCCAATCCTCTGAGTGCCCTAATTGAATTATGTCTGCATTAGTAAACCCTAGCACTGCTAAAATCAGACTGCCAACTACCCAGAGTGTCTTGGAGGCACGTCTAGGAGGCACGGTGTCTGCCTCCCCCAGAAACTCTATCCAGAGGTGCCTTGTGCAGAAGTTTAGTCCTGGAGTGTTACCAAATGAGGTTAGTTGCAATTATGGAGTGGAGAAAGCACATTCCATGTCTCTGAGCCATCACACAGTTCCTCTCCTTTGCAAAGAGATTTCTCTAACAAGGACTTTGGTCCAGTGTTTGCATAGTCTGTTGTAGATAGGAGAGGATGGGGCGCTGGCTTTGAGCCACAGCTCTTATTACTACCACAATTAACTCAGAGGAAACAACCCAAGGATGGCTGAAAATGCCAAAGAACGGTCTGGCTGCCACCAAGCCTACATCTTATAGCACTGAATGGCTGTGCTTGTTAAATATTGCTGCATTTCCAGCTGGTTGCAAAGGGCTCTACGCTTTTCAGTATAACTAAAATAATCCACAGAAGCATCCCTAAGCCTGACCTTCTCAGAGGTTTGCTGTCACTGAGGGGGAGAGAGAGAAAAAGCTAATTCTTTTCTACAGATGTTCTCAGCAGTACTGTGATTTCAGCGAAACCACAGAGATTCAAGTGCCTCTCTTAGCTAAGGAAGCAAGCTCAGTCAAATGCCTTCCCCAGACCTTCCTCCCAGCTAACAGTGCAACCAGTGTCACTGAAGAAAAAAAATAAGCAAACAGTGGGGATTTTTATTTACTTATTTATTTTTTTGCTGTGATTTCTGTGGTTAAAGCTGCGGCTAAAGGCAGCAGTAGCAGGTTACAGCAGAAACTGAATACGCTACTGTGAAGAGGTTTGGCTCAGTGAACTGGGCAGTCTGAAAGAGAAATTGGTTTGCAAACTTCAGAAATGGATTTAAACAAAACATTAAACAAAACATTATCTCTTTCAATGGAGACGTGCTTTTTTTCTCACCAGCTGGATGCAGTACAAGGTAGCATCCTGGAGCTAATGGAGCGCAGGAACTCGAACAAAGTGTTTCACTAAACCTCTCAGTTATGCCCCTCCCCAACAGCTCAGTGCAGCAGTCCTCTGCTTCCATAGAGGCTTTTCCCACATATGAGACAGGAGAGTAAATCCACCCCCATCCTCACAGCCTCTGAGCTGGAAGCACCAGCCTCATGTTGCTTTCTACAGATGCCCACTGCTGATGTGGAAAAGCTTCTTGCTGCTCTTCAAAGCAGCTGTAACTGAGCAGTAAAATCATCACTGAGAGGGAGCCATGATTATATATTATGTAGAAGTATGGTTGGCCGAGAATATAAACTCTTGCTCCATGCAAAGAAAAGATTAGGAACGGGGGAAAAAATGTAATAAAGTGGACTTATTCTGCCAGTTAATCCTCATCCACACTGCAGTGCAGTATATATGGTTTTACTGCCCTCTCAGCTTTATTTCCCCTGATAGCTGGTCTGTGGCCAGCCAAACTACTCTTGTGGAGCCCAAGGGAGGCTCATGGTGCTAAACCAGCCAACCATGCAATCAAGGCAAGACCTCACTTTCCAGGACCTCCTCTCAAGATTTCCAAAGCTTGACAAGGTGGGCATGGCTCCATGGGTCTCGTGAGCCACTGATTGACTACCCAGAAATCTATAGTTGTGTGGTTGCTACAGCTATACCTAAAGGAGAGAGATACTTTTCTGTTTCATATTTTCCAATGAAAGCTTAATTGGAGCGTGCAGTAGCCAAGAAAAGAAAATCATTTTCAGCTGAAGTCTCTAAAATGTATTCTGCAATCCATCAGGAAAAGTGCACATTAGCGAGAAGCCTAATCCTAAATCCTACTCTTTGTAACCAAGACTAGAAATGACAATGAATGACACAATGCAAAATCTCTTTGTTTTGGTTATAGTGTCCCCAGTATCTGTCCTGAGTTCAAAGAAGCCAGGTCTGCGGCTGCATTTTGACATCTGAGATTATCAAGGAACAGGAATCAATGAATAGCTGCATTGAACCACTTCATGTGCCTCATTAATGTGTTAAATAATGGCTGAATAAAGAAAGAATGTGTAATAGCCGAGTGAAATATTAGACCATACAGAAACACAGTGCTAAAAGCATCAGTTTTTCCTACAAAGAAAAGTGGTGATATTTCTATACAGACTCAGCCAAAAAGACTTTCCGCCCACTCCAGCTTTTGAAACAATTAATCTCATGGAAACCAGAGAGGGAAATCCTGCTGTGGAACCAAATGCTTTAAAAACAGTGCTTTGGTGAAAGGTCCAGTGGCAGTGAAAGCAAATGCACCTGACTTTCTGGGCTGCACTCAGAGAAAGCTCCTATTAGCTTCAGTGACAGATGTGAATACTTATACTCTCCAGTATCTCATCTTTCTTTCCAATTTTAAATTACATCAAGTGCAAAATAAAGGGGGAAAACCTTTCCTTACCTAGAGTCAGAAATCTGTTTTTCTTCTTATCAAAAAAAGCCCTTCCAACCACATACCCTCAAGAATATAGGCTGCAGAATCAATCAGCAGTCTTTTACCTAAGAACCCCATTTAGCACAAGCATTTCCCTGGGTCTAAACCTTCTCCAGGGGCAGAAGATGCCATTTCTGGTGGCATGGGATTTGGTACCAAATCAGCATCTGCATTACCCCAGGAACTCAACATTCTCCTGGGTAGAGCAATGCCAGAAGGATAACTCCTAGACAAAAATGAACCTTAGAGCGACCAAGATGGTTGCAATTTGAGAAAACTGTAAGCAAGTGGAAATGAATTGTTGTTGCTGGGAATGCTGATCTAATTTAACAATAGGTGGTGTAACTGCCTCACAAAAACGTGCACACAAAATCTGCTATTGCGATGACAAATGTAGAAATGAAGGCTGGTAATCACCATCATCTAAAGCACTATAAGGAAGTCATGGAAAGCAGCTTTTTCCTTGGAGTCAAGAGGTGGTAATTTCATCCTCTCTCACAGTGAAAACACTGGTTCCTGAATTTAAATTCTCACAGAATAAGACAAAATGCCCTCCAGGTTGTTTCTTATCCATGGAATTAACTGAGGCCATGAATTTTGAGACTCTCTCAAACAGACAGCATCTCATTTTCTAACACTTTTCAAAAAGCCTAATAAAGATGAAATGAGCAGCATTTTTATTACCCGTTTTAACACAGAAGCCAGGAGTGGAAACACTGGAGGACGCCACTGATTCAGTAGACAGATGCTGTGGTGTCTCTGTATTAAAACCTTAAGGACGAAGCTGTGGGTATAGTTTATCTAAAATCTAGATAGAGCTGCGTAGGGGAATGAGGCAAGAGAAGGAGATGATGGAGAGCAGCGGTTCCCAGTTTACTGCACGGCTTGTGCCCTCTGTAAAACCAAAAGGGATGCAGCTGTGAGCTCAGAGCTCTGCTCACACATTCAGCAGAACTTCCCAAAGTCAGAGAGGAAGACTCAGTGGCCCAGGGGTGTTAACGGCTCCCCACACCCTCCTGCTTTGGAAAGGGGGTACTCGGTGCATCCTGGAAAGCTCCAAAAGAGTTTTAGTGATAGGACTATAAAGGCTTGATCAGAAGGGCCATGTTGCCAGACAAGTTAATGCCACGGGGAACACGTTTTCATGGCTCTTTATGGCAAAAAGGACACAGTTAAGTGCACAATGAATCTTGTAGGCTTTGTAAAAGCTGCATAAACGCTTCCAAGTGCTGATGAGGTGAGAACATGGAGCTCTGTGCCCTACCAGTAGCTGCAGGTTCCTTTCCACTTCACTCTTTAATCAATTACAAATTTGCTACCATTTTAAGTTCTCTGTTGCACATTTGGCTGTGGTAACATGGACCTCTAATCCACACTATCGTCTTCCTAATACAGAAGCCATGACCCCACAACAGGAGGAAGACAAATGGCTTTAGAAGCCCATTCCAAAGAGCACCCAGTGCAGTGACAGAGGATCCCTCCAAAAGGAAACCCATGGGGAAGCCCTTATGCTTGCAAGCTGCCATCAGAATTGGAAACAGCCTACTCCTGGCTTGTACCGAACACCTATCTAATGTGAGTATCATGGACCTGGAGGGTTCATCTGGCTGTTAGACTGACCTGCTACAGAATCCCAGAGAGTGAGCAGTCCTCCCACAGCACAGTGCGTGAACTGCAACAGCCAGGCAGGCGGTGGTCACAGTCTCCAGCAGGTTGAGAGGTTTTGATCTGAAAGGAGAAAAAAAGTTAGAATTGCAGAATCATCAAAGACTACCAAAATCATCCAGCCCAACCATCAACCCATCACCACCATTCCCAGAGCTGTAGGACTCCGTGACATCCAGACTCAGGCATCTGGCTGAATGTGCGCAGGCACAGACGTGCGATGGAAACACTGATCTGTGTGTCTCTGAGGGCAATGGAAAACATTCAGCCTGCTTCTACACTCTCTGTATGTACAGATTTATTTTATTTATTGAGGGTCTCTCACAGTTCAGGAGTACACAGAAGAGTTAATTTAATTTTCTATGAAGTGCCGCACAGTGGTACGAAGTGTTTCATACACAGACAGGATTAAAAGGTTTACCTGAATTGAAAAGCTGAGTTATTTTCAATTGCATTCAGAAGGGTCAGAAAACAGAAGAATGAAAGGAAAATCTTTTTCCATGGGATGAAAGGAGATGGAAGTTAATGATCTCTCATGATTAACTTACAGCCTCTTAGGCATTAATGTTAAATCAGCTAGGCTCCTGCTGACTTATCTCCTCTAAGACACCTTTAACAACTAATCCATTTCTTTCTGTTCAGTTTAAGTACAGGAACTTGAACACCTCAGTGTAAGTTCACTTGAGGTTCACTTCCAGAGTAAAGGGGAAGCCTCTCACTTTGCTTCAACTGTTAGTGCAGCAAAGCACGAGTACATGAACATAGTTTGGGTTTTTGTCACTTTAGCAGGTTCACTCTGGTGCCCAACATTTGGACCAAACCACAGCCCCCAGTGGTTTTGTTCTCCAAGGAAGCCCACAGGTGTTCTGCAGTAGAAGTTAAAACGTTGCAGGCAGAATGGCAAAACTTCCAGAAATCATAGCATCCTTCCTGGGGAGCACCTCTCCTTGAGAGCTGGAGAGTTTTGCAGACATGCACTGAGCTTTCTCCCCATGCTGGGGATGCTCTAACCTCCAATCCACACCTTCCCAAGGATGCCCAATGCAGCAGGAGGCCAGTGCAGGTCCATCTCAAGCTGTAAGTCATAGAGTCATAGAATCACAGAATCATTTGAGTTGGAAGGGAACTTTGAAGGCCATCTGGTCCAACTCCTCTGCAATGAACAAGGACACCTGCAGCTCTGTCGGGAGCTCAGAGCCCATCCAGCCTGACTAGGATATTCACATCCAGACCTGTTCAGCGTGCTGCTGACTGACACAGGGAATAATGCCATTTCTAGTACAAAGACAACCTCTATTTGCAGAGAGGTTGTGCTGCTCTTTAAAGTGCAGCCAGGAGCAGAGCATGCTCTTGCATCCTGCCGAGGGATCCTTTTTGCAGAGACTGAGCCCTGGCAGCTTCCCCAGCAGCACACCGAGCTGCCAAGCATGCTCAGAGCCATGAAGGCAGCACATACACCCCAAAGCAGCCCTGCGTGTGTCTGCAAGTTTGTCCAATCATACCCTTGACTCCTGTGGGCATCCTAACTCCACCCCCCAGAAAGCACTGCAGACAAACCCTCTCTTCATTCTGTTTAAGAGAAGGCACATATATGAAAGCCTTAATAAAGAAGAGCACACTTCCGTCTTTGTGCATAGGGAGCATCAACTGGAAAGCAGCCAAGCAATTACCGAGCCCAAGAAGAGAGAAAGCATCAAATTCGTTAACCAGAAGACTTACAAACCAAACCTGAAAGGGATTATAAAACCCCATCCAAACAGACATAGCAATGCTACAGCAAAGCACCCAGCCCTCAGGAGGGGAGCGGTACTCCAGCAGTGTGGGGCAGCCATGCAGCCGCCTGTGAATGGGCACCATGGCTGAACCAAACCCCACTGTCTGCCCCATGCCAGCCAGCCAGTCCCAGCCCACCAGGAGATACCTGGCTGCAGTAAATCAGCAGCAGAGGACATTCCCCCAGAGGTCATTTTTCTGCTGATCAGAACCCTGATGATGGCTGGCTACATTGCATGAATGGGCTTTGCTCATGTAGGACACCTGCAGTTGGCTTATGGCCTAGCTGGATGTTTGCACAGCATTTTTCAAGTGTATCTGCTATTCAAGCTGACCCTACACATTCCATTGGTATTTTGTTTTTTGGCTGTTTTCCCCCTTCTCTGGGCTCATGACAAGGAGTTCGCTAACAGTGGGCTATGGCACAGCCTAGAGCTGGGACTGACCATGTCAAATGACAAGATATTTTTGTTATAACCCGTATAAGTAGGGGAAAGCCATGACTTTGAAGTAGAAAAGGTTTTTTTCTCTTGAGAACATGAAATCTTCCAGATCAGACAGGCCTTGCCCAAGGCGGTGTTCCTAGAAAAAGGACTGTTTTAGCTTTAACCTCCAGCTGCACCCTGAGAATTGGCGGTCTGTGGGTGCAGATGGATGTCAGCTCCTCCAACCGAGATTTTGACTGGCCAGATGGGTCAGAGCCCTGCACACATGTGGGTTGGAGTCGAGCCTCTTCCCCATCTAGTGCAAAAGAGTGCCCACATGGGCAGGGCACATCTACCTGGTACAAACTGCCTGGCAGGCCAGAGAGCATCAGCATTGTGTTTTTATACCTTTTTGGCTATCAAGCAAGTTGTGATTCCAGTGGGTTACATGTAGCACCATCCATCCAGGGGAAACACCAGCAAATAAATCAGCAAAACCTGAGGGGTCATTGGAGCATCTGTCTGCCTGATGCCAACTGCGGAGGAGGCGGCTTGATCCTTTGCCCTCTTGCCCCCATGCCAAGGATCTAACAAGGCAACCAAGGAGCTACGTGAGATGGGGTTTAATTACAATAAAATACACCAAGCACATCACACATATTGATTTGTAACTCTCACCAGAGGTTGTTTTCATAAAGTAATTGCAGATGCTTGCTCTCGTTGCTTGCACGTCAAATCTCAGTCTGTCTCACTTAACAGCCTCTGCATCACGGATCTCACGAGAGGTTTGGACACTTTAAAAGGATCAGCAATTATCTGTAGTGCTGGCTTTGCATTTACTTTCCTTGCATATTCGTGCCAGCAATATTTTAGCAAGCACATAACAGGAGGAAGCAGAGACTGACAATGGGGGATACAGCTGAAGTGAAGCAGATGTCTTTTAAATTCAGAGCACGCAGAGCACAGAAGCAGTGAGTAATCGAACACAAACCAGAAGTGAAACCAGAAAGGCTGAATTTTATACTTAGAACTGAACACTACAGAAAAAAAATACAAAGCGTGGTGGTGAAAAAAGGCCTTATTTTAAAAACTCTTCACTTCTTTGAATACCCCATAGCATTGCCAAGTAGCACAGATAAAGAATTCCAATAAACTCAGCTTTGTGTTGACCATGTCCCTCACATTACTGCTTTTTGGCACAACATGTAGGACACCTCCAGGCCAAAACAGAAGTGATGCCGAAAGAACAACTGCTCCTTCCCTCCAGGAATGCGAGCTTTCTGATTGTTACATAAACACATTTGGATCTATTTTTTTGGGAGGTTCACCACAATAGCAATTATACCATTACCCGTGAGTCAGAGAACATTTTGCTGACATTTTAAAACGTACAACTTAAGGTCAGAACCTCCTAAACTTCACAAACAAGTAGAGCTGATGGGAAACAGCCTTATTCACTCCAGTGGGATTTCTCTAATGAGCAAGGGTTTGTAAGATATGATCTTAGATTGTGAACTGTATGGAGCTGCTTTGTTTTAATTGCAAGGCACTGGGCACATCCAGGCAAGAGCAAAACATGAGGATAAAAGAGCAGCTATGGAGAAACAGCAGATAATTATAAAACGAGAAAGAACCAAGGGTGGAGAGTTTTTTCTTTCTGCTGGTTAATCTAGGAAACCTATTCAACTGAGGCAGAAACCAGTGGTCATTAGCAAAGCGACACGCAAACAGTAAAAAAGCTCCAGTCTGGGCTTTTACTGTAATCACAGACCTGAAAGATGGACTTTCAGCTTCTTTTGGAACAGCTCACTTCTAAAAGCAGACCCGAAACATAACCCACACACCAGAGGCTATCTTTGGTGCAGAAGACCTTCTGGATAAACCAACGCAAGGAGATTTTTGGCAGCACAGGAGCTGCTCATAGCCCTGCTTTGGCTGTTGCACAGCTACAAACAGAGGCAGGCCGGAAGGCTGCTCCAACTCAGCTGCTGCACTGTGCTGCAGTTCAGCAGAAACTCTGGATCCACGTAGCCCAGACATCAGCCTCCTCTCCCACACTTTCACATCTGGATTTCAGATAAAGCTAAAATACCCTGGAGTTAAACTCATAGAATCATAAAAACCTTTGAGTTGGAAAGGACCCTTAAAGTCTATCTGGTCCAGCCCCCCTGCAATGAACAGGGACACCCACAGCTCCATCAGGTGCTCAGAGCCCGTCCAGCCTGACCTGGGCTGTCTGCAAGGATGGGACACCCACCACCTCTCTGGGCAGACTGTGCCAGTGCCTCACCATCCTTATTGTATAAACACAATTTGAAACACAGCTTCTGTTCACTGTTTCCAGTGATATGGAGTGGTCACTTTTATCCGACCTTGACAGAACACTAAAATCTCAGCTGTGGGCTCTCAGTCCTGGCCGCGTGGCAGAACCACACAGCTGTTACATGGCTCCGCTTTCTGCCTGGCCACGTTTCTATTAAAGCCATTTTACTGCCAGAACCACAAAGGATGAGGTAAGGAGGAAAAAACTCAAAGGCTGTCAGCAAAACCACTCTCGAATAAGGTGACATAAGCCTCGCGTACAACATATTAAGCTTAATCTCTGAAAAGGGACAGCAGAAAGGCTGGTAGGTTTCAAAATGAGCCACAACAGCTGTGTTTGGGTTGGCCAACGCCAGCTCTCCCTTCGTCTGCTGCTGGCTCTGCTCATGCAAACAAGGCAGATTAAAATGTGGCGTTCTGCAGACCCAACCCCGGAGCACCGCGAGCTGGAGGCGGTGAGAACAGAGCTGTGGTGCTCCGGTGACAACTCAGCAATAATTGCACAGTGCTGCCCACACTTCAAAGGCAAGATAGCATTTGCTGGCTCAAAGCGTGCCTTTTTTGTTGTTGTTTCAAAAATGCCTTTTGATAGGAAAATGCATGCCCTTCTGTCTGTCTGGTTTAACGGCTGGGTTTAATTGGTCTTATTTTAGAGCATAACAAATCAGCAAGATGCGGTAAAAGTCAGAATAGATCGAGCTAAAAAGCTTTCTGTAACTTGCCGCCACAGAAAGAGGCGCTGCCCGCTTTCCACATTAATAGCTATACCATCAACCTGAAGAGTAGCTTAAAATAATTAACGGTACTAAAAACAGAAAGGGTGTGTGCAGGAGTGTATCTGTGGAGCCACTCCACCCAGTGCGATGTGAAAAACTCAACTGGGTGGACCTGCATTCCAGTGGCAGCTCAGGATGCCGGTGATGCATATTCCTGTGCCTGCAGATACACTTTTCTTACCCACAGTCACAAGTGAGGAGGGAAAATAAGAGGCAGCTTGATAAACAAAGCGAGGCACAACAAAGCACTCAAGAGAAAAACGGAAATAATTTGTTCGACAAGACGAAGAACAACACGGTGTGTGTGTTCAGGAGTGCAGCTTTTCATCTTTGCGGTAATTGCATCGTTTATTAGGCGATGCTTCCTGGGATGGTGTTTAGACTTATTGTGTTAGGATGTCATAACATCCGTGTTCATTAGATAACTTTGGGGACCTTGCTGTGGGAGACTGTAAGGAGAAAGAAGGAGAGAGAAATTGTCTGAGAGAGATCAGGTGTGCTGCTGGGATACGAAGGGCACAATGCTCAAAACAAATCAAGCTGCAACTTTTCCTGCAGGGGTAAGAAGCCCGGGGTTCAGGTCTAAGCTGACATCTCACATACTGGTGAGAACTGGGGAAAACTGGGTGCAACCCATTGGCTCCTGCTGCAAAGGAATGAGCTAAGAGAGGCTGGGAGATTTGGAACAGGAAAGGGCTTGAAGGAGCCTTGGGAGGCATGCCATGCTGTGAAGCACTACTTTAGGACACGAGGTAGTGGCTTTAATGGCCAGATGAGGTTCAGGTTGGATATTAGGAAAAGTTTGTCCTCAGAAAGAGCGGTGATGCACTGGCACAGGCTGCACAGGGAGTGGTGGAGTCACTATCTCTGAAGGTGTTCAAGAGCCATGAAGATGTGGCACTGAGGGATGTGGTCAGCGGGTATGTTGAGGATGGGTTGATGGTTGGATTTGATAATCTTAGAGGTCTTTTCCAACCTTCATGATTCTGTGATTCTTACAGAGGAGTTGCTCAACATGAGTTTCCTTCTCACTGAGAGGTTTTAGGGTAAGTCTACCTGGACCCCTGCTGCTGATGGCAGCCTGGGAACCACAGAGCTGCTAAGGCCAGATAAAAGCCAGAAATGCAGTGATTTCATCCATAACCCTAAGTAGTCTGTCCTCATGAGCTGGGCTCTGACACAGCTTAAGGTAAAGTGCTTTTCCTTATTAGAGCTTTGATAGTCCATGTCTAGTCACCATTACCTCTTTGTTTCCTCAAAGAAGTCCTAGAAGGAAAATCAGTGCCATTCTCTCAGCCTTCAGGACCAAGACATTGAATTATTACTTAAAAGAAAACTGAAGGTTAATTTTTGCTAGGAAAAAAAGACATCAGTTGTACAGAAAGAAATATTCAAAGTATTCAATTTTGATTTCTGGAGTCAAATCAATTTGATTTCCTCTCCCTCAATAGGATGCTCCTTTGGTATATCTTTTCTCTATTTCGGAATGTCGGTCTTGTTAGTGAAAAAGATGTTGAGTCTTCTTTGAGTGCAGTCATGAATAAAATTTAAATTTACTCATTTCCTAAAAATCCCTCATCTTGGCTGCACAAGCACTTGAGGCAATACTCCTGCAAGTGTGCTCCTGGTTGTTCTCTGTCTCCCGTAAACATCGCTCCATTGGCTGCAGGTCTCCAACAAGGCCAGCTCTCATCCCTTGGCACATGCAGGACCTGCTCCTGCCTCAATGGTTGGAAACACTGCTCATCAGGCATGGGATGCCTGGGAGGATGAACGATGCATGCAACTATGGCCGCAATGTGCAGCTATTCTTGATGGTCGTACCTGGTTTCTGGAGCTGGGAAGCCTTTCTCTTATTTAGAAAGTAAGCTTTATGGATCAGCAAATGGTAAGGTGCGTCTTCACTCTAAGGTTTTTATTTACAGCAGTGATGAAGGAGAGGAAGAAAAATTTGGGTTTTAGCTCTTCAGAGTTTGGAGGGACTGCAGTTAGAAAGTCACCTTCTGACTTGTAAAAGGAGCACATTTGATCTGGGAATTGCTCAGACAGAGAAAATCAATATGGACCGGTGTAATTCATTATTTACACAGAGGCGTTCTACACCCAACTGCTAAAGGCTTTACTCCTTTTATTAATAGTCATTTTTCAAACGGATTGTGCTAAGACTAAACCACACACAGCTCTTCTCTCTCTCTTGGCTGATGGTTGGAATTTTAGGTCTAAAGAAGAGGTAAAGCAGCCAAGTGAATGTGGTGGCTCTTGGTGGATCACTGCAAGGATGAGGTCTCAGGTGGGCACTGCTGACAATGACTGCACGTTCATCAAAAGGTGCAAATCCTGAGCTCAGATCTCCCAATGTTCTTCTCTTGCAGCTCACTATGGGACAGAGAACAGATGGGTCAGGTCACAAATCCATGGGAACGTGCTTCCAACAGAGCCTTTGTGGATGCCTGGCTAAGAGAAATCCTCCTCTCCGTTGCAGAAGCATTTCTCCCGGTGTGCAGCTCCAAGTGCAGGACCAAAGCAGGGAGTGAATCACAGGTGTCTGTCTCTACATGCTTCATGGCAGAGCTGCAAGGCAAAAGGTAGTTGAGAAAAGTTCACACACAACATGAGAGGTCTGAGCTGCCAAGATCTTCAAGTCAGGGTACGTTTTTCTTTGTCAGCATGAACTTGGGATGCATTGGTACCACCCTAATGGGGCCGAGCATCTCCAGATTGGGCTCTATCCAAAGGATGATGGTTTAGTGGACATGGCGATGATGAGTTGGGGGTTGGGCTTGATGATCATACAGATCTTTTCCAGCCTTTATGGTTCTCTGATTCTGTGTCCTGTCCCAAAGAGCTGCACTGGGCAGAGCAAAAGAAAACATCAAGCTGTGTTCTGCAGCAGCATTTTAAAGCTGAAGGCAAACAGCATAACCATCCAGTTTGCTCACACGGAGAGAAGAAATTGCTCTTTGCTTTCTGCATGCTGGGTTTTTTCTGCACTGCTGCTAAGCTGTTTGTTGTTTTATTTTTTTTTTAGACTTCGGCAACTGACAAAATCCATAGGTAGAGAAAAATTCATTTTACAAGATGAATGCAAATGAAAGCAGTTGTCTAAACTATCTCTGTCTTAATGCGGTGTGCCACTGTCAACGTCTGTGATTAATGCTTCCTGCTTGGAGTAATGCCTTCTATCCCATTGCTGTGCTGTCCCACATCCAACACGCTGAGCAGGAGCACCCTGATGGTGCAGCCACGTGCTGACTGTCCTTTCCCTGTAGTACAGAGCTGTGCCTTTCTGAGACTGCCGGTGTCATTTGGTCTGAGATCCTTTGCTTTCCTTTGATTTGCAGAACTGCACAGCAGATCTGAAGTCTCTCACAGCAACACTTCCATAATAGAAATGAGACTGGTAGTGACAGTTCCCATTATGAAAGAGCAGATGAATTCTTATCTCCTTTTGTCAAAATTAAACACTTCTGCTTGGCCCAAAGAGATAATTCCTCCATTTGAAATGCAGATCTGATATTTTCCTATTCAATTAAATTTTTCTGCCTTCTTAGATAGGCTGCAATTGTTACTCAATTTCCTGACTGTGGCACTGTGAGGGAGGGAGGGCTTTGCTCACTGATCTTCTCCCTGAGGCTGCATTTTGGATCTGCAAGAATCGTCCTAGAAGAGTATTTTGTCATGCAGCTCCTTGTCGTTGCTGTGCATCCTCCCCTGTAAATACAGTCCCCTAAAGCAGAAAGCTTTGATTTAATGTGACTTTTGGTGTGGGTTTCTCGTAATGTAGAAGGAGTAGATGGGGCTACAATCTATGACATAGAAACGTGGGACAAAGAGGGAGTGAGGCTGTGGCCAAGGTCTTGCAATGACGAGAGCGTAACTTTTCATAGAAGAGCTCAACAGATTACTCGTATAGGGGGAGCCAAGCCTGAATTCAAAAACCAATCTCCAGTGCCCCAAAAGGTCTTTGGCCACAGGGTCAGAGCGCGTAGCTGCATCCCACAGCCTCACTTTAGCGTGGTGCATCTGCAAAATCGTTTCCATTATTTGGCAAACCGCCTGCTGTTCCTTTGTCATGCTTGTTCCCATAGTTCCCCATTGCTCACCTCCATCCTGCAGAAGTGATTGTGGCTTTGCAGCCTTATCCTGCTTCCTTTCAGCAGCCCTGATTTCTGATTCCTTTCTGCAATCTTGGGGGATAAAGATGGATTCAGGCTTTGGTGGTAGAGGAGGCGGCACTTTAGGTTTCATAGTGGCATGTTTAGCATCATCATCTGCATCGTCACCATCATCTTCTAAATATATTGCATATTCCTTATTTGCACACAAGTAGCCACCACCCTGAGGACCATGACCATATTCTAGCTGCAGATCATGTACTTTAGGTGTGGGAGGCCATCATTGGTTTCTTTCTCTTCTTTTCTTGAGAAACTAGTGCCTCTAGCTTCATTCTACTGATGTGGTGATTTGATTCCTCTTTTTCATCACTTAGTTGTACGGAAGTGACTCCATTACCTAAAACATGAGATTTCTGTGGAGGCAACCGTGGTGGTGGTGGTCTTGGTGGAACGTGAGATGCAGACTTTGCTGGACTGTCTGATGCTGGGCATCTCTTGATTGTCCCTTGATGATCATTTTCAGAAGAATGAGTTTCTTGGGGGATAAAGATGGATTCAGGCTTTGGTAGTAAAGGATGTGGGACAAAGAAAACAAAGACATTATGAGCTAAAAGACCTTGCAAATGAGTAAACGAGCTCGGCAGCTACTTGCACCAGATGTAAACACACACGAGATGCCTGGCTAGTACACATGACCAAGGGGTTGTTATGGGGGTATAAAAGGTCGTGAGCACCTACAATAAAGGGTCTTCATCCTGCACTAGCCACGGAGTCAGTGCCTCAATTGCCACAAGCCACCTCAAGGAAAAAGGAAATTTCCACGCCTCTTTTGGGGACAGGAGATGAGTTGCTTCCCACCAGCAGCTCCCATATGTAGTAGCCCATGTAGCACTACCTGACCTTATAATGCACAATTTTTAAGCGGTTTTGAGCAGCCAAGAAGATCAAGAATGCTAAAGCTTGAAGTAGCGCAGAGTTACGGGGAGAGACTCCAAACCAGAGATGCAGCAGGAACAAGGGATTAGTTAGAAAATCAAGACAGAAAAGAGTGATTTGGAAACTTTATCCCTTGCCATAACCACTGATTCAGTGAAGTGTTTTTTTCTGCACTGCAGCAATAGCCAGCAGCGTACACAGAGTAAGGATTGAAATATTTTGAAGTGCTGTCACAGTGTGAATGATTTTCTTTAGAGCATAAAATCAGACCGCAAAGTTATTTTCTGTGTGTGGCGACACAAGAAGAATATGAATGTGATCAAATCTGGCCCTGGGCATACAGGAGAGCAGAACTGGCCTCAGCCACATTATCTTTTTTATTCAGAGTCCTTCTAAGAAATATAAAATCCAAAAGAAATTCTGAATCTGGCTAGATGTCTCCTAAGAGGAACGGGATTGCTGCATAGCTGAAACAGCGTGACTTTGATTATTTTAAAATGCATGATTTAATCATTTCATTATGCATACCTTTTCACAGCAGGCACTGCAGCCTAAAACAGACAGAGACAAGCATTAGATAAAACAACATGCTTTCTAGCTAAAGAGATTGGAATCAAAGAGTTTAATCTTGCAAGGCTATCTTTGTGCCTTTAGACTTGGCTGCAAACAGCAGGTGAGCAGCATAGTGTGAACAGAGCCTCTGCTCAGAGTGCCATCCTGCAGGATGGCTTTGCTTCCTGCCTTCCACACGGTACCTGCCCATGTCCCATATCTCCCTGCACACAGCCATTGTGGGCAGAGTGCTGGCAGTGTCCTCTACTGGAAAGTGGAAACAACCAAAGCCAATGCTCTGCCCTATCCCACAAGCAAAGTCTGCCCTGTGCAATGATATGCACGCTGCACAGCAATGCAACATGGACATGCTTGTAAGTCGGGCTTGTCTAGCAGAGGAGCACAGTGTCCCAAAGATCCCGCTCTGACTGCAGAGCAGAGCCTGCACTCACCTTGCAGCTCTCCCATTCCCCACTGGTTTTGGCCAACAGCTAAATGGTGGTGATGGGTTGATGGATGGACTGGATGATCTTAGCGGCCTTTCCAATCTTAATGATTCTATGATTCTAAACAAGGGTGCCTCCAATTTCTAATGAAAATAAAAGAACATAAATGACAATCCCACAGGAAGAAATAGTGTCACAGTGCTGGAAACTGAAAGTTCAGCAGGTGACTTGTAGGATTGAGAAAGCCGGTCAGATCTTCCCAAAGCCTTCCCTGGAGAGGACAGCTGGAGTATCCCCACCAAAATGTCCACACTAATGTGCTTCAGCCAAGCCTGCAGAACTTCCCTAGGAAAGACCGAAGTCTGCAAGCTCCCTGCCTATACCAAGACCGGGACCGGAGAGGTGCCAGTAACAACACCAACCCCCTCCCCACTAGAGAGAAGGCTGAGAGCACCAATCAGCCTCCTACAGACTGAAACTGGCTTCACCCAGCAACCCAAGGAGGCAAAGCTCAGTTCCTGATCCTAAATCGTGGGTTCAGGGCCAATTAAAAGATGCTCAAAGGGCAGCAGAGCATCAGAGAGTGCTTTGATCTCACGGCTATCAGCCAGATGTGTAATAGCTGCTCAGGTATCAGTAACAGTCTGTGCACATCAGACAGACAGGTTTCTTCCTGGGTTTGCTAACAGAAGCAGCAGTTGCTCACAAATCACAGGGAACAGAAATAATCTCTGCCTTTTTAAACATCAAAACTTGTAAAGCTTCACAGCTGTACAGTTCTGAAATTGAATTGAATGACTTGACTTGCCAAAACCCGAGATCAGAGTTCTAGGTCTTTCATGCCAGAGCTGAAAGCATCAATAGCACTCAAAGAGCAGCAGAGAGTTGCCTTTCAAACACCAATTGTGGCTTTACAGGCACTATTGGATCTTACCCTTCAAACGCAGCAGCCTCAATTCAAAATGGGTGTGGGAGTAAAGCAAACTGATTTTTAGCATGAACATTTTATTATTCAAAGGACTGATTTTTCTTTCTGAAGTAATAACAAAAGCTAGTTAAGGAATCTGGATTTCAATTAGTTTTTGAATTCACAATAAAAAGCATTTGAGTTCTTTAAGTAGGAGGGCAGCAGAGCATTATCTCTGTGAGCGATGCAGCAACAATTCAAAAGCAGTATTCCTGCAAATACAGACCTGAGCACACAGCGATCCGGGATAAAAGGCTGTGGGGATGGAGCATTAAATTCCCAGAAATTGCTTTCTGCGTTGACTGAAA
The DNA here is from genome assembly GCA_016647715.1 of Pavo muticus. Classification (NCBI taxonomy): domain Eukaryota; kingdom Metazoa; phylum Chordata; class Aves; order Galliformes; family Phasianidae; genus Pavo; species Pavo muticus. The sequence goes on from JACDJE010000097.1 coordinate 1,142,891, forward strand.
AGAGTCCCAGGTCTGCTGACTTCTGATGCTGTGGGGCCATGTTGCTCAACCAGAACATCCCTCTGCTGAGGTACAAATCTGTTGCCTTCACGTATTGTCCCAGTACCTGAAATATCTAAACAGCTCAACATCAGTTATGCATCTGTCCTTGGAGTCCTGGCACTGTTACTGTCTACCTTCCACAGAAGAGAAAACCGAAGTGTAGTGAACCTAAATGTTAGCATCTCTTTTGCTCATTGGCCATTGCATTATGCACGCAGGTAACTACAAATAAATACAGTTTATTAACAATGGAATAACCGATTCCAGCATTAAGATCAGAAGTGTTCTTGCAAACACGAGGGTCAGTCAACTCTTTACTCACCACCCTGTCACCTTTGCCAAGCTGAGCAGGAGAGCTCCACTCAAGGGCACATCTCATGACCTGAAGAGACAACCTATGAGACTCCGACATGAAAGACTAGATTTAAACATATATATACAAAATATATACACAATACTTGTGTAGAAATAGCATCATAGAATCACCAAGGCTGGAAAAGACCTCTAAGATCATCAAATCAACCTATCCCCACCATTCCAACTGAGTCCTTCTGGTCCTGAAAACCCTGGATACTTATTCCCAGTGACACATTCCTGCGTACGCTCTTCCTGTGTATGACGTACCTCCACTGCAGAACCCAGAACTAATTCATGTTGTGGTAGAGAGAAGACAAATGAAAGCAAACCAAAACCAGGGCAGCGTAATTTTTAAAATCTTCCTCTGCTTATGTTACCAGCATTTTCCAAATGAATGCTATATCTGCATCTGATGCCCCCCCAAAAGCAGCGCTGATAATGCAGAATTTCAGGGCCTACTCAAAATCCACAGATGGACATAATGTGGTTATGTTGGCACCAAACCAGAAACAGCCCATACCCTGAGCTATGAGCCTCTTCTTACCGCTATCTGGCACTTGTACTCATAACACTCCAGGAGCTGCATCTGAGCTTCCTGCACCTTTGCAGTGTTTAGAAGGCAAGAGTCAAACTTTGCATCTTGAGACCACTTAGTGAATGACTTACAGAGGGGAAAAAAAAGAAAAAAGATAAAGCAAACCTGCGGCCTATTTCACATTCCCAAGCTTCTTTGAATCTGTACAAACACTAGGAAGCAGCCAGACAACAGACGCATCAGGAAATTAGCTTGTCTCTTCCAAGAGCACACATTGAAATGAAGAAAGATGAAGAAAGAGATGAAGATCAGGGGACCTGATGCCCTTCAGGGACTGCTGCTGAAAGCTTTGCCTTTAGGTGATAAAGGAGGAGGTGGTTAATCCAGGGCAGACACAGCAGATAGCATTTCTGTGCTTGTACCACTCTGTACAACATTAGTCCAGACAGGAGTCTATTAACAGTGTCTGATGGAAGCAATTGTATTATTTATTAAACTGACAAGATCAATTGGCTGCTTTGTACCAGGATAAAGAGAACTATTGTACTTTCATGTCCTTTTAAACACAGAGAATAAAGCGCTCCCCAGGGTGCTTTCATGGGCTGCCTTCGATTAAGAGTTCTTAGAACATTTGATATTGTCAGAGATCAGCTCACCAGATTCCCAACTGGATTTGCAGCCCTGACAAAGGGAAGGAAGATGGTAGCAATTATAATTAAAAGTGAGCAGAGAAGGAAGGACCTCACCTGACTTAGAGGAGTGCTGTTACTTACTCTTCCCACAGACTGAGCTCCCAGACCCAAGTTCATTACTATTCAGGACATAATGCCAACAAGGTGTATGGATACCAAGCCTGACTCACAGAGTATGGGAGGGAGTACATCCAGAGTATGCAACTTTATAAACTACACAATAGACAATTTCAGTTAAATTTGAGTGGATGAATACACTAACGTAGTGGCATACTTGATAAATCAACAGCAATGCTCCCTTGGAGTGAATATTTATGGGCAATTATGGAATTTTCCATGAAATCTGAATGCCCCTTTTACTACATACTCCTAAACAGAGGCGTGCTCTGATGGCACTGAAGCCAGGCGCTGGCTTCAAGGAGGAACAAATTCTTTGTGGGTACCGAAGCCAAAGGGTTGTAACCATGTCATGATAAATCACAATTTTCTGTTTGTCACCCTCAAACTAAAGCCTCCCAGGGACCTCGGCCAAAGCCAAGAAACCTACAGTAAATCTTTGGAGGACTTCCATGGTTTTAGTCCTAATTTATATGGCTGCAACTGAACGGTAAGTTTGCTTTACATTCAATTCCAGGTATTTTGTTTTGTTTTTCATTTGATTTTGCCTGGTCTTTGCTGTTAGTACAGAAAATATATCCATTTTATGCTGAAATCTGTACAGCTCAGTGTCCCCCATTAATTACTGCCCAAAATTTCAGGAATAGAAGCAGATGATGACTGCACAACATTGGCTCCTGTTCAGTTCCTGCTCTCCTATGCTCTCCTGATTCTTTCCTATACCACACCTGGTGCGCAGCCTTTGCTAGCTCCTGGCTAATTTCAGTTTTGAAAGTGAGCGTAAAAAATACTCATTTTTTTCTCATGTTTTACTATTTAAACTGTAATATGCAACCAGCTGCTGCTTTATCTCCACCAAAGTTAATAAGTCTCACAATTAGTGGTGTGCAGCCATTACTGTACCAACATGAAACAGCAAAGCCTGTGCCCCACCTTCCGGCTGCTGAGCAGCACTGCATGAAAAACATCATGGTACCTTCAGGTATGTAATGTCCAAATTGTTGCAGCTTACCAAAATACTGATCTTTCCTGGCTAAAGAGTTTGGGCACTTTATCCTTTCTTAGTGAAGTTACATTGAGAAAGTGTTCCATCACCACACAAAGGTCACTGGATTATTCATGGCTGCAAGAGGACAACAAGAGAAACATTCAGTAGCAGAAAAAGCAAGAAAAGACCCGTAGAAATGAAAGGAAGGAATTGCAAGTTAAATATTTGTGGCATAGAAAGGCGACAAGGACATGGGTTAACCAAAGCATAGGTGGGCACTGAGATTTGGCCATCACCCAACATCAGTCAGCCCATGTTCCAGACATACACCTCGCCTTCATTTGAGAACAGAACAGTGGGTGTAGGCAGGCACTTAAGTGCAGCTAACTACAAAAGTTCTCTCGTTCACCTTTAAAGTATCTATCAAGAGATGATTTTTTAGATTTCTTACAAATTGCACCGAGAAAATGAACATATAAGCCTACAATTTTAGGTGTAAACTTGGCAGAAATAGCCAACCTTGCATGCAGGAATAGCCAAACGTGCTCACAAGATGTTCTTGATATCATAACCATCCCATTGTCCGAGTCTGTAAATATAGAAATAAAAACATATTTCAAAGAACCAACTGTGTGAGGATACAGCATAACTCACCCTGCTGTGGGTCATTGGTGTCTCAGCACAGCAGCACGTGTAATTCCCTGTAAATAGGTAACTCTGGGAAATACCTATCCGAGAATGGAACAGTCTGTGGGGATCACAGGAAACTCCTGCTTATCACAAGCTTGTCTCAGGGGTCGCTCCTTTTCTGTGCTCTATTGGTACAGACAATTTCAGGAAATCTGTAGGGCTTGCTTTTGAGATACCAAAACAAATATACAATGTACAAACATTATTCTTTCTAATAGGCAAAACATCGAAGCTTTCAAGTTCCTTTCCAGCGTGGCTGTGTTCCAAGAGACACACCCTAGTAATGCAGCTTGGGGTGAGTTTCTCCATTCTATCATCACTCACGAGCTTTCTTTCACAGTATCATTCCTCCCCTGCCCAGCTGCAGTCTCAAAGCAGCAGGGGCTTTTTCACCTCTTAACAAGACCAGTGGTGGCAAATGGAGAACACTTCAATGGAAAACACCTCCACTTACAGCAAAGTACCTGCGTCACAACGGGAGCTCTTACTTGTTTGGACATCGGTGTCTTTCTGGGATCAGTACTTCCTGGTTAAATAAACTTAGTGGATATAATCTTCTAAGCTGTAATTAAAAGAAGACAAGTTTAAGCTGATATTGTAAAGTGATCTAACAGGGACTGTTGCAATATCCTGCTTAATAAGAAGAAATATGTCTCTAAAGTATACTTTTATAGGATTGCATTTAAATTACTAACTATTATTCTTATGTGAACAAACAGAATCTAAGGGGCCTACTTACCCCTGCAGTGTCCTCAGAAATCCAGTTCTGTGTTGGGTTTTGCTCACTGCAAAGCCAAACATGCATAGATAAGAAGATAGTCCAAAGTCAAACTTTCTCTTGCAGTCTCGATTTGCCTTTTCTGACTCAGGGATTCTTATATGATCCCATCTTTTTACCACAGGATTGTTTGTTGCTCATGTCACTACATGCGTCTGGCAACATTGCGATGTTTTCAGTGTCTGGTTGTTGATGGGCCCACCATCGTGCTTGACCTTTTCCAGTTCACCTCTGAATACAGAGAGCTGAACTTTCTTCGTGTCCCTCTGCCACCCTTAGCAGTACTATACCTCAGGTGCCATCTTTAGGACTCCTGTAGGAATTGTACTAAAAACACAGACCTCTGGGATTACCCTGCCAGTGCAAGTCCTTATAGCGATGGAGCATACCCGGTTTTCCCCACTGAACACCCGTAGCAGAAGCCTCTTTTGTTCTTTTTCCAGCTCTGCCAGGGCAGGATCAATAAGAACTTATTACACAACCGGTCTCTTGTGCTTAATTGTGTGCATATTGATGTGAGTGCTCAGAACTGAGCAAGCCTGAGTTCAGCTCTTGGGGCACCAGATTTAGAAAGCATTTTGAATACGACTCTGATCTTCCTTCTCTATGAATGAGTATCCCCAGTGAGTTCAGGTCTCACAGGAGCAAGGCACAGAGAACTGGGACAAGATTCATGCTCAGTCTTCAGTCAAATACTTGAATACCAGCAGGAAAATGCTTTTCCTTCCAGCAGGCTTCAAAGATCTCACAAACAGAGCCACAGTACCTTCTGCAAGGTTACATGGAAAAGATGAGAGATGGACAGGCAGAGAACAACTCCAGGCAAAGCCGAGAGAAGGGAATTTAAGCTCCTAAAGCTAAATTATTAAAGTTAAAATGGATTTTGGCTCTGAATTCATAGACCAATGTAAATGTTTCATCACTAATAGCGTGGACAGTAGGTGCAAATGGGAACATCATCCTTAAATAGATTTATTATTTTTTAAGTTTGTGCTTTATTCAAATAGAACTTTCTACCCACTAAAGGGCTAGAAAATGTCAGCGTTTGCTCTTCCTTCACTTACAACTCTGGGTAGTTTGCCTGGGGTCTTCTCAAGGCCACTCTTTCAGGGGACTGATTTTCAGTGTCAGGATCATAAAAAGAAAGGACATAAGGCAAGCCATGAGCAGAAGGGAAAGCATTCTTGATCCTTGTTTCCTAAATCAACGGTCTGTGCCATAGCAAAGCCAGAAAGCATTCAAAGTCCCTTCCCAGATTCCCTTAGTGAGCCCAGCTTGCAGCATCCTCTGACAGCATGACACTTCTGCCAGAAGAGCCTTTATGTAGCAAAAGCAGAACCGGCAGGCTAAACTAAGCCACAGAAAATGCTTTCTAGGCAGTGATAGCATTACCCTATTTACTCCCAGCTCTGCTGAAGTGCTGCCTATAAAACCCGCTGCAATGATTTATTCTGCTCTCATTTCAGCATTGTCAAGAACTCTGCCTTCCTGCTACAAATCTGCCTCCCTGTGCTCACAGAATAACCCAAACAAATATGGGAGCGTTTACAGTCATAAATTCCACATCGCATTTAGGCGTATAGATTAAACGTGATGTATATCGAAGCTGCCTTCTGCAGCAGCAAATGCCCGATCTGAGGCTGCTCTGCCGGTAGATGTCAGCAGGAGCAGAGGAAAGAAAGCACGATGGCCGATCCCAGCTGCCCCGCTGCCATCAGGAGCGAGCTCTGATAGCAAACCCCGAGCAGGAGGCTGTCAGCACTAACGTGATTCATCAGCAGCTCTGCTTCCTGACCTGGTGGGTGCAGCGCTGGAGGAGGACACGCGTGACACCCTGCTGCACTTTGTACAGCAATGCAAAGTGGTTTCACGCAAACCTGTTCCTCAGGCTGAGTCTCCCTACGTAAGGGAGAAACAGAGGGAGATTCCAAGGTTAGGAGTTCCCAAATCCCTGTCACCTGCAACCCTTGGCCCCAGAGGTTATTCAAATTGCCTGACACAATCGTTCCTTTGGATGCAGGATCCCTGAGCTGGTTCTTCTCTTCCCTGCTGTGAGCAGAGCCTAGGAACGTGCAGGGGAATGCGTCTGACAGTGTCGTCAGGCTGGGTAGCGGAAGGATGGGATTTCAGGATGTTTAAAAATTAATATTCCTATAAGAAGGATGTTTATAAAGAAATCTGAATGCCTTCGAAACCCAACCTTCCCCATTTCCTGCTGTCTCTGCACAAAATGTCTCCTCCTTATCCAGCTTAGTTCCCCTAGAGAGAGAAAGGGGGAGAAAAAATAAAATAAATAGCACTTTTATTGGATTCCTTTGGGTTTTCTGTTAGGTACTTTTCCTGTGCTAGATCACACCCTTCTGTTTTACTTTACGTAACAGCCACCTAAACCAAAGCACAGCAAAACAGCAGACATAACCCACCAGGTAACATCCAACCTTATATCTCCTGCTCCATCTCATTCCCGCACCCATAGCGCTCCACACTAAGCCAGGAAGCCCACCGTGCTCAGCACGACCTCTGAGGTGGAGTAATGGCTGTCCGTCTGCTGCGATACCTTCCCTAAGCTTTTCAGTTCTATAGGAGCTACGAAGTTCTCGTTTTCTCCATCATTTCAAAAAGGGGAATTTCCTAAGGGTGCTCCCAACTGCTTCATTTATTTTCAGATGGTAAAGAAACAACAATTCAACCCAACCTCACTTCCTCTTCCTCCGTTTGGAAAGCTGCCGTTTCTCCCATAAAGAGCTTGGTAAAGCTAAACCCTTTACAGGGTTCCTTAAAAAGAGGAATAGCAGAATATCAGAGAACAGCAGGGAGGGACTGGGGAAGAAAGCATTTCCCCTACAGATGCACGTACCACTTAGCAAGAGCTGCTTTTAGGCTGCAGGCTCCAGATCACACATCACCTATATGGCACACATAATGAAAAAAAACAGTTCACGGAAGTGAAAGGCTCAGCAAAAAGAAATATTTTTCCATCAGTGAGTGAAATTCAGATATGATGTGTTTAAGTGAGACGTAAATGGTACACAGGAGAGAACAGCAACTGTAGTGAGCAGTCTGAGGAATACAAGGCTGTGTTATTCCTTTTTATATTAGAATGGGCAAAAAAAAAAGATAGTAAAAATGCAAAGTTTACAAGCAGTCTGCTCTCCCAGAAGCATGTATATTTCATCTGGTGTACTGCTTTCATCCCCAGCATCCCTCTGCAAAAAAAAAAGGATTCTGAATCTTTTATTTTGCTACATCTTAGTTATTGGGATCTGGTGCTATGAAAATGTGTGCAAGAATTTTCTTCCATAATCCTTAGGAAAAAAAAAAAAAGATTAGGAAGCTGAATTAAAAGATCTGTGAAAAAAATAAGCAAAACCTCTTAAGTGCAGTTGATCAAAAGGCTGTTTTTTTCTTTCATTAAAATTTTTCTTCACTGTGATCATCAAAATTTCAAGTTTCAATGGAAAACTTCAAATATGGGTTCTCATTTAAAAAGTAAACAACCAAACAAAAAAAACCAACAAGGCCTTTGGCAAACACAAAAATAAGAAGAGAACTTCCTCAAAGAAAAGCATCATTTGCTCTTCCAACTGAGTTCATTTTTCTTCAGTGGGCAGCCACCTCTGCTCTGGAAGCAGCATCAGTAAAGCAGGATGTGAAACTCACCATTCTCTGGCCAGGATAACAGCTGTCCTCGCAAAACTTACACCCTGGCTCTGCAGTTCACATGAGATTCCTTTCTCCTGCTACACCACTGCAGATATCTGCAGCAAAGCAGTGCTCTTCAGTATATTTAGCACTTGGTGGCAGGCTTAGCTGCAGGGATCCACTCCTCTTCAGTCTGAACCGATTCTCCTGTTTTTGAATGCAGCAGCTCATCCAGGATTCAATCCATTGCGTTTTGCAGCAGTACAATCTCACCCACATTTTTTACAGGTTCAAAAGCAACTAGGCAAACTGAGGACAGAAAAACCCATCTGGGGTCCCAGATCAAACCCAAGTAGCAGTGATACTACAATGCAGACAATGCTACGAAGGTGTGCAAGAGAACTGCCACGGTTTGCATTCTCTGTTCTTTTAATTTCCTCAGTGTTAGATGCTACAAGAGGCTGTATGGACCTCTGCTCTGCCTCATCATGGCTGTTCAGACATTAAATCTCTGTCCAGAGAAACCTTCCAGCTGGGAATCAATGTAAGTAACCCCATCGATATCAGCTTTTTATCCATTTGGTATTTTAAGATGGATGTTCAAAGATGAATGAATGCGGTAGAGTAATATTTTATGAACATGGTAAAAGACGACATTATGAAGGCTAAAACCTCCCTCACCTTCAGTGAGTATGCTGACAGAGTTCTGAATCAACATTCCAAACTGAGAATCCCTTCCCTATTCCTGCTTCAGTTTTCCCCCAAGTTCTGCTTCTGCTTTGTGGCACTGAGGGATACGGTCAGTGGGCATGGTGGTGATGGGTTGGTGGACTGGATGATTTTAGTGGTCTTTTCCAACCTTTATGATTCTACTTTCTCTTTTCAGCAGCCCATTCAGTGCAAAAATGAGAAGAGGTTGGTTGGTTCCAGATCCTCCACAAAGAATATCCCTGTGCTCTTATATATGAACTGCTGTAGGGAATAAGGCAAAGTCAAAACGAAGATATTTCTGAAATAAAAGACAAACCCAAGAAAACATTTAAGTAGATATCAGAATTAGAGGGATTTTTTTTCAAACTCATGTTTGGATCCAAATGACCAAAGTTTGTTTTTTTGCCTTTTGCACAGAATAATCTCCATGTATGTAAATTTAAGCTGGGCAGCTATTTCAATTCATGGGTCCTCTACATCACTGTCAAAAGGTGTTCCTACAGGCCAGCATTAGGAGAGCTAAAAATCTAGACAGGAATCTCATTGATATTCAGATTATTCCATTTTTCTACAATGAATGCATTCTGCCTGAGTGCTGCTCGCTGATGGCACGGCACAGTATTTTTGCCAGATGAAGGAAGCAGAACAAAATCAGCTGAAGAAAAGGGACGATCCACGAGATAATAATGGGGAGGTTTCCATACATTCATCTTTCCAGCTGTTGCCAATATTCAAGGTACATCTGTACATGCTAGTTAGAAACATGGAGCTTTACTGCACAGATAAGCTATAGAGATCAATTATAAAAGCTTCTAAGGTACCTTCAAGAGCAGTCAGCAAACAAGCACAAGGATGTTATCAGGAAGGCTCTCAGCCAGCAAATTCTCCTAAATAGCCCAGAGCTGTATTGAACAGCTCGCACTGGAAGACTGGGGAATCAGGACAATCTATGAAACTATCTTAATGCTGATTTAGTAATTGCCTGAGGATACAACTCATCCTAGGCTAGATGAGGCCTGGGGGACTTAAATCCCGTCAGCTCCCCAAAATAGGTCATGAATGGAGTTTTAAGTGATGCTGACACTGTATGCAGATTCCTCTCCAGCGAATAATTTTGGCTTTGGTTTGTTGTTTTTTTTCCCCCATACTGCCACAGGAAGAATCCATCACCTGGTAATTTTATTCCATTTGTGAGGCTGTGAACAACTTTAGCAAACAGCAGCTGAATTAACCAAAGCCAGTCTCAGTTTAGGATGAGTTCAGGTTGGATATTAGGAAAAAGTTATTTTCTGAAAGAGTGGTTGGGCACTGGCACAGGCCGCTCAGGGCGTGATGGAGTCACTGTTCCTGGAGGTGTTCAAGAAACATGGAGAGGTGGCACTGAGGGACGTGGTTAGTGGGCAATGTTGGTGGGAGGTTGATGGTTGGACTAGATGACCTTAGAGGTCTTTTCCAACCTTAATGATTCTATAAGGCAGTGTTTTACCACTGGGGCTGTAGCACTGGGGCTCTGTGCACACAGACAGCTGAGCCTTCTGACACATCATATCCTGAGCCAACAGAAAGCCAAAAGTTGGATTAAAATTCAAGTTTCACTGAGCTCTGACCTTTTGAAAACACTAAACTCCATCTGAACTCTTACCATTTCCGTCACATCATGTGGATGTTAAAAGACTGAATCCTGTTCAAGAATATCTCCCAGACCTTCTGCATTCACGAGAATTCACACCCAAAGACTGTACTACACAAATGGACAATGCTACCAGCTCATGCACTGAACCTGCCCCATAAAAGTCAGTTTCCCCATTCACTTCCAGAGATTTTTCTGAACTCTGCTGTTTCTTTTGTTCTGCTCCCTTCTGGCTTTCTATCTCTTGCCAAGTATTTTCTCTTCATCTCCATATTCAAAGCACAAAGCTACATATGCAGAAACTAATCACTTTCAAAACCCCTCTTTGTGGATGCGTGCAGTTTGCCTCTGCTGAGAAACAGCCGTCTGTGGTTCATCTCAGCAACACGGACAGACATATGCTTGGCGTGACCAGAGAAACTGGGAGGGCTGCCCTCCACCAGCAGCCCAGGGCACTTGCTGGAGGCACAGCGCGTCCTCTGATGCCCGTCGTACTCGTGTTGTATCTGCAGCTGCAATACAATACGCAAGCAGGGGGCATGAAGAAAGACTGTGCTCCATGTAAATTTAGCCAGTGTGTTCTTAACTCTAATTGCTTTAAGTGGTTGAAAAAGCTGACAGGGTATAATTGATATGGAGACTTATTGCCTGTCTCCTGATAGTGACATTTTTAGAGCTGTGCTTGCTGACTAGGGACAAAAAAATATTAAGAGTTCAGAATCACCTGCTATTGGCATAGTCTGGAGAGACACTCCGTATAGCAATAGATCTGAAGAGCAGAGGACAACTTGACACCTACATGGCATGCCCACATAGGCACAGCCAGGCATAAAGTGCCTCACACAGAATCCCAGAACATCAAATATGGAGCAATTTAATGTGGAAGAGAGATCTTCCCTCAGTTTCATGGATGGACTTATGATGCGCTTTTGTAAAGCATAAAAAATAAGCTTAAGTAGTAGACTTTAAGCCTTTAAGTCAAGATGCACACACCTTATCTATCCAATTACACAACTGTGGGGCTGCCAACACGCTGCAGCACTGGCTGTACAGAACAGGCAAGCCCCTTCTCCAACAAAGTGTTCCAAAGCCTTTGACAAGTCATTATTTCTCTGAAATCCTGAAAATACTCCAGCCTGGATCATTATTAAGGCTATCAGCATGTCGAAATGTATTTTGGAGGTTGAGAGGAATGGAAATAAGGAATGTTTAAGGAGTTGCCTTCCATTCCCCTTCCTAGATAAAGTTGATAGACTAGATAAACGCTGAGTGGCCCAACCCACATAATTGTATCTAACCCGCAACACACACTCCCTTCACACATTTCTCAGGGAAACAAAAACAAACAGAAAACAAAGCCTTCCAAATCTGTAAAGGAAACTCAGATTTTTGCTAAACAGGCAGCACCAGATCATTGCTATGATTTCAACTCAACCATTCATAAGAATTGAGTAAACCAATTTTAGAAGCAGAAGAACCAGACGTCTTCAGTCAAGATCAGAAATGTGATGGTGAACCTTGTACATAACATAACTCTGAGTATGGAAAATTGAATATAATCAGTTATGTCGGTTAAATTACACGTGGGTGGAATTCAAGTGAGCTGTGAGCAACTTCAGCGCAGAAATCAGATTAAGCATGGGAGAAACTCCAGTGTGTGATTATCATGCGTTAATTACTCAAGATTTTGACAGAACCCAAAGCTTGGTCAGCCCAGCCCTCGACAATGAGGAGACAGCTTAAACATGTGAGCATGAAACTATCGCATCTGTTAATACGCCAGCATTTCCTTCAGGGCAGTCCATGAGCTTCTGATGAAACTTCAGGGATGCTGATTCATGAGAAACCCTGGGGACCAGAGCAAGGTCCAGAACCCAGAGAAGACAACATTAAGTCAGTTGCAGTGCAAATCTGTTAGATAACCTTTTAGAATTGGGTCACCACCAACCGTTCACATATGTGGAGTTCTTAGAAAAACCTGTCTGGTCCTGGCATCCATTTGATCTGCTCTTCGTGCTGTTACCACAGCAACTGATGCTTGAATGAAAATCTCTTTGCAAGCTGGATGTACAGACTGCCCCGTCACATCACATGGTTGCAAAAGTAGAAGCTTGAGGCAGGTCTGGCAGGCATTTATCTGCAGCTTACTACAAGAGCCTGCAGCCTTATTTTCCATTTGTTCTTTTTTCTTTTGACAGAATAAGCACCAGAACACCATTTTTTCCTCTATCAAAAATACTCCATAGGTCAATCACGGAAATGAAGCCTGTTTGGCCTGCTGTGTGCTCTAAATAGCTCAAAAATTCAGTATTTGCATTACGTTTCCAAGTCACATGGAAATTGAACTTTTTTTCCTGTAAACACTATTGCTGAGAAATATAATAGTAGCCATGTACCTTTGCAGAAATATAAGATGCTTTACAAAAGTATAAAAATCTAATTAGCTGTTCCCCAAGGGATTCAGATTTCTACTGTTGAATTTGACCAAAATTTATTTAATACTTTAGGGAATACAGACCTAATATTACAGTTCCTTGCTATTTCATGCCGGACGACACAGATTCTAAGATTCATTTTGTTTTGATGAAGGGAAATTCTGTGTACACAGAATTTTACAAGTATATTACATCAAATGATGCAACCTGTGCTGTTCTCCCAGTTGACTGATGTTCAGCTCTGGACAACTCTGCAGTAGGGGAGAGAGAGAGAGAGAAAAAGTACAACATAGAAAGAAAATTGAGAGACTGAGGCATACTATTACAAGAGGTGAAAAGCACATAAGATAACTAAGCCTGAACCCACAGAATGGTTGAGGATGGCAGGGACCTCTGGGTCAACTGCTCCAAGCCCTGCTCCAGCAGGGACATCCAGAGCAGTGCCCAGGGCCGCATCCACGTGGTTTCCAAAGACCTCCAAAGAGGAGATCCCACCACCTCTCTGGGCAGCCTGTGCCAGGGTGCTCCAGTAACCTCACAGTAACAACAACAAAAAAGTTTCCTGATATTCAGGAAGAACTTCTTGTGTATCAGCTTATGCCCATTGCCTTGTCCTGACAAAAAATTTGGTAATTCATTGCGCAATTAAGCAATTTCTTTCCCATGCTTTTAATTCTGCTGGGTGACAATTTTCATTTCTCTGATTGCTTCATCATGACAAATGCTGCTTTTAGCTTTCATTGTAATAAAGCCATGTTCGGTGGAAAGAAACAATCTTACACTTCATTTGAAATATATAGGAAAAGTCAAAAATATTAATTGACAAATCCTAATGTGAACCTGCTCTGTAAAATGGAAATATTGTAACTAGGAAAAACAACTCAGTAGGAGGATATGATGCATATACTATGCAAAAAAGACCAAATTCTGAGATAAAATTAGATATTTTGTGAGTATGGATGAATCAGCCCTATAGAAACAACTAAGCTTTTTGCTGATTTCAGTCAGGTAAGAGCTACTGAAGCTACTGAAGTAACGAAGGATAGAAATGAAGTAATTAAGAAAGAAAATTCCAAACCTTAATTTGACCCTTTACTTCTAATGATTCCTTTAATAACACGTACATAATAATATTGAATATCTGATTTGGAAAAACAGCATGCCCGTCATACCATGACTCTTTCAGCAGTAAATCACTGCCCACCACTTTCAGTCTGTGGGGGCAGAGGACAATCATTTCCTTGTCTGTTAACAAGTACCGTGTTTTTGTTCTCACCTTTCTCCAGTGACTTCACTTAGTTTTCTTTAGCTCAGATAACAACAGTATTTACAGCTCCTGTCTCCAGGCCAAGCAATTGTTTGCAGGGCTGCAAAGCCATTTTACCGCTGGTGTTGGCAGGAAGTAAGACATTTCTGCACTGATCAGGGCTTTGTTTTAAGGTGCCTCAGTCCCTCTGACTGCCTAGAAAGACTGCCAGTGGCTATGCTTACAGGACTTGATGTGTTAAACTTGTGGTAGCATTTTGCAGGAAGGCTCCTAGGAAGTTTTGAGCTTGTCCCACATTATAGAGACCCAATCTACAACATTACAATAAACTCTAGCAGAGGCAGTCTCAGCTTCTCCCTGCACACTTCTCCCTAAGATCATAGTGCCTTCTAAGTCAATTGCCAAGATAAATTATACGAAAAAGAAACCCAGCCCTGCCTTGAAGTGCGCTCATATTCCACATGAGCTCTGAGTACAGTCCTGGTGGATGCCACCATCTTACTCTAGATATTGATCAGGTGGAGCAAGAATAAGGCATGTCAACTTCTGGTCTGTACTAATATGCAGAATAATTCTTGGCACAGTATCAGCTGACAATGCTCGACACTGTGTTTTAAATCAATTACCTGAAGTGATAATTGTTTGTTATCAGTAAGGGGAATTTCGTAAATGAGACACTTGATAAATCAGTGCACAGACAAATGCAGACATCATAAAGTAATTTGCATGAATTTACTAAAAAGAGGCTACTGGAATTACAATATTTTGATACACTAAACCAACGTTACCAATTCTTGCAGCTCATTATGTTAAGTACATCTCTGTCCATTTTGATCATCAGACCTTTGCTTCTGGCGAGATGATCAGATATTATGAGGAAACTAGGCTCTAAAACCTTGATTGTTACCTTTTGTCCAGTTTTATCATAGTCAGTGAAACCAGAAGAGGAATTTTGCTGTTCTATCAGCTGAACAGCATACCTCTGTTCCTGCATACCTGAAATTGTGTATTTGATAATGGACATTACTCCTCTGCTCAGTTGTAAATGAGAGCTACTGAAGAAGAGCTGAGCCCAGTTCTGCTTTCTCACCAGCTGCATCTCCTTTCTGTGTGTTCATTGCTGGTTTCCATCTTTGTCAATCAGGTCAGGAACACCACCAATAATGCTCATGTGAGCTGGTGAAACACATGAAGAGTGGTGGCAATGACAAACAGATCCACAATAGTGCTTTGCATCTTTAGTCAACTAAGTTGACTACAGTTGGACTCGTTGATCATTATGGATCACTGAAGGCAGATACTAGAGGAAACCAAACATGTTTTTATGAGTTACAAAAGAGGACAATTATTCCTACTGGAGGGGATAGGAGCTTTTGGAATGTGCTTCTGGATATAGGAGTGCCTTTCAAAAACTATGGAATATACCTTCAAATGAAAACCATAAATTAAGTGTAATTACTATTTCTGGCAGCTTGCATTAGAAAAATAAAGCATTTATCCTGTCACCTTGACTCATAGCACGGTCTCGAGACATCTGATTCGTGCTTCTGGCATGTCTGCACTGCTGCTGATACACAGCTCCACCAAAATTTCTAAAATGCACCTAATTTTCCTTCAAAAATTTGAGTTTCAATTGTTTGCCTGTCTTTTGGCTGATTCAGTTTTTGCCAAGTACCCTGCCAAACCCACAGCGGCTACTCTGCCAAGAGTACAGTGATCCTACTTGCTCCCTGCCCAAACACCAGCTCTAGAGCAATCATACCCACCATTTTCACCTCTTTTCTCATTTTCAAAAGCAAATCCAGACCTTTATGTCTCTACCCTACCTGTGTACTAGCTATCTTTCATTACATTTATCCATATGCCATTTCAGGTTGGATATTAGGAAAAGTTTCTTCTCAGAAAGAGTGGTGAGGCACTGACATAGGCTGGCCAGGGAGTGGTGGAGCCACCATCTGTGGAGGCGTTGAAGAACCGTGGAGATGTGGCACTGTGGGACGTGGTCAGTGGGCATGGCTGGGGTGGGCTGGGGTTGGACTACATATCTTAGTGGTCCTTCCCAACCTTAATGATTCTATGATGTTATTCATTCACATCATTATGCATCCCCATGCCCTTTGCCTTCAATTCCATCAGCCCTACAAGCCCAATCCTTTCTGGAAAAGCCACAAATTACTCCCCCACAAAATCTGTCTGGATGGTTATATATCCAACCTACATTTATCTGGTAATACAGGACATTCCAGAGGGGAGGGTCTTTTCTTTTGTGCCTTGTTCAGAATTTTGTCGTTTAAAATGCTGTTCCTATCACTTTGAAATGATACTGGCAACACACATTTGCTGTAATTAGGAGGAACGTAGGACAGCAGGAAATGGGGTTTAAACTCTCATTGACAAAGAAAAATCAATGAAATGTTTAGTTGAGCCTGTTTACAGAACCCAAGTGAGCTTCTAGAATCCCCACTTCCACTATGGATCATCTGTACAAGAGACACGTCATGTAAGGTTTTCCTTGGCAAATGACCTGAGAGAAGTAAACGTGCTTGTACTGAGGCATGACATTTTTTCTCATTTTTTTTTTGTTTTGATTTTTTTAAAGTACATATATTTTTGAGTACTCTGCATGAAAGGCTGGGACATATGTTACCATTTTCTGCTTAGAAAAGTAAATACAAAAACAAACACTCAAGAAGACATCAAAAGCTGACAACAAAACTACCAACCCAGTTTCCTGTAGTGTTTCTACAATGAAATCATTGCATAAGGCAGCATACAATCAAAGCTAATGTGCATTTAATCTAGTAAACACCTTTTCATGAGCAGGTTTTCACAAAATGGCCAACAGTCTTACCCATGGCCACCAACCAGCTCATCCCAGCAGACACTCAGTGGGAAACAGCAGTGAGGAGGAGGAAGGGCGCCGCATCTGTTCAAAGCAAAAGGAGTTCCTGTGGAGTTCCCGGCCAGTGGAAGAGCTTTCTGGGTCTTAATATCTGAAAATAAACAAAGAAATAAATAAAATGCTAAGGCTGTCCTCAGAAGAGGCTGAAACATTTCTTTTTAGAGCAATAGCTATTGTGTCTTTGAAGGCAGGCAAGTTGCTTTGCACACAGAAATAGGCTAAGGCTACTCAGAGTAGCCTTAACGTTCTTGGGTTTGACTCTATCTTAGATGAAACAGGCAGAAGAAAAACACCTTATGCTGATTTTATTTTTGTGGTCTCTGACAGAACTTCACATGCATTAATTGGCGTTTACCCCTCAGGGTTTTTACAGACAGGTTTCCTGCAATAATCCCAAGAGAGGAGGACGCATGAGATGCTCTGGAAACACTCATCCAGGCACGTGCTCCCCAGCAAGCATAAGCAAAAACACCTTAAATCCATATTTGAGACCTTAGGTATAAAAACCTGTTTTTCAAATCACCAGCAGATTCTGTTGATAACAAAATAATTTACTCTGTGTGTTGCTTTATGTTTAGACAACACAATAGAGCATGTTATGGAAGTGTTAGTAACCATCTCTCCTTTGTGTAAGCCTTCTTATGTTTGTGAAGCTGTCTGTTTTTGAGTACTTCCTGTGAGCAGGAGAACAGGTAGGCAGGAGAACCCAGCAGGAAGTGTGAGGCTCTTACCTGACCTGCTGTTAATGTTTTGACAGAGCAGACCAGAACCTATGTCTTAAAGCAAGGATAATTTTACCAGAATTTAGACAGCCAAATTTAAACATTTTAATCATTACATTTATCTTTTCTATGAAGTTACATAGGGGGCTTTGTGTAGGACTTGCGTCAGTTTGTCTCCAACAGATGTGATGGAAGAGTTCACACAGCTCGAGATGACATCAGTAAATTGTTAATATGGACATAATTTCAATGAAGAAAGAACGTATTCAGTTTCTTCTACCTGTAGAAGCACCACTTGAACAGTCGAGCTTTCAGCCCACTTGTTAATTACCTCTTCAATACGAGCTGAAGACATCTCCCTTTACATGAAGACTGTTTATATACTTAAAAAATAATCTCCTATAATTTTTATCTGTCATTCCGGTTTTTTAAAGGAAGTCTTTCTAACTGATTGCCTTCAGTTCGTGCATTATGAGCAAGCACATATGGAGAGTTGCCATTATCTCCA
Organism: Pavo muticus; assembly: GCA_016647715.1. NCBI lineage: Eukaryota > Metazoa > Chordata > Aves > Galliformes > Phasianidae > Pavo > Pavo muticus. Next base: position 1,160,907 of record JACDJE010000097.1, read on the forward strand.
CAAGGACTGAAAATCATCAGCACCACAAAATATTTTGTAAAAATAAATATTGAAGATGGTACTAAATAGACTCAAACACGCAGTAGTTAGGGGTATGTGTTAGTGGGGGATATTGGTGGTAGCTGGACAGTTGGACATGATATTCCTAAAAATCTTTTCCAACCTTAATGGTTCCATGAAAAATCAGACACTGTTCATCACTGGAGCCTAATTCAGTAGAAAAGATAAAATATCTGAGCAATACTTAGAATTGGAAAGTGCGGCCTAAAGAGACCATTTGTGGTTTATTTCATAGCAGTTGCATCTAGATGGATAGAAAAAACTGCATTAACGTACAAGGAATTACCACTGCCAATATTGGTGAAGAAATAATGAAAAGATGATTGGCATAAATCGTTCAGAAAGCTTATTGCACAGTCCTCAGTATTAGATTGAAGTACATCTCAGCTCTGGAATGTCATAAGGTCAAGCTTGCAATGTGGAACGAAATACTGTGCTCCAGAGTATTGTAAATAAAAGTGGAATTCTCATCCCATGGGAAATTCCAACATGTTGACATTTTTCAGTGCAAACAAAAAAAAAAATGCACTGAGTTGGAATCACTGAAACTCTTATATGCAATATATAGGAAAATCAAAATAATGTAAATATCATAAAAGTTAAAACGAAAGGAATAAAATGCCAATACAGAATATTTCAACGTAGTCAGAGAGAGATAAGGTAGAATTATTCGTTATGACATTTTCCCATCAAGTTTAATCTAAATCAATGTATTCACTTAAGATGATTCATTACTGATGAAATTGCATTGTCTGAACATAAAATTGTATTTTTTTTCCAGTTGGCTCATTATTAGAGATGGATCAGATTGTAAAAGTGTTGCGAAAAAATCCCCAAGAACTCAACTTTTGCAAATTGGTTCTGCTGAAAGTTGTTTTGATTCAAGTTTCAAAACCCACAGGAACAAAAAGCAAACAGTCACTGTAATTGTCAGTCACATCCAAAGAATGTATGGCTGGCTCAGGGTGACTTCATAACAGGCAGCCAACCAACCCAGCAGCGACCACGAGTGCCTCCACTTGCACACAGTTCTGTCTCCTGCAGGGCCCATGGGGACACACTTCCAGAGCTTCAGTCACCTCTTCTCTGTTGAAATCCCACACTGAGAATTTAGAGCCTCTTTTGTACCCGTCTGTCAGTGCCAATTTATCGTCCTGTCAAGGAGAAGGGATGTTTGTGTGTCTAACTTTCTTCCCATTGATTTTCTGCTTCCCACTCTCAGCTCCTGCACCAGATCTCTATGGCCTTACCTATCCCCCTCCTTTCCCTTTCCGTTCTTATTGTGATCCCTTCGTTCTCTTCTTTTGATCTTCACTTCCCATTCTCTTTAGGTCTTCTTATAAAACATGCTGCAAAGTTTGTGCTGTCACAGAACAAACATTTTCTCCTCTCCACGGGAATAATTTCCTAACTCATTGACCTGTCTCTTATCCTACATTAAGTTTAAGCACTTCATAGCTCTTTGGGGAAAACAAAACAAAACAAAACATTTTATATAAATGGTGTGACTTCAGTAGCATTCCGAAAATAAAGAATAATGAGCAGAAAACTTTTTCTGCAGGGAAGGCAATTTAATTCTATGCCAAGCTAATTAAGGGAACTCAAGAAGGGATGCCTTCTGTTCAGATGGTGGTATTTTTCTTCTACAGCCCATACTACTTCTGTACATACACTGTACACCCGCTTACCAGGTGCAAAGAGAGATCAAAACTCAGTGTTTCAATGTCTTTAGCTGATTTATTATAATGAAACTACCTCTTATCCAGCAAAAATGATGGTAAGATCGGTTTGATGCACCATATTATCCTGGAATTGTTAGTAAAGAGAATAAGGAGGACAAATGAAAGAAATTAGTGTAATGTACTTCCTTGTTAACAGACCTTAGATGCTAATGAGCATGAATAAAGTCTAGCTTGAAAACCCAGTTGGCCCTGTTCACACACACTGAACCTTCCTGCTTCTTAGGCGCTGCTGAACTTCTTGCAGATGCTTAAGTGACTTACAACAAGTAATACAAAGAGCAAAAATGTGAGAAACAGCCCGCATCTCTGATTTTACAACCAATGAGAAGCATTTTAGAATCTGGCCCTTGGTAGCCATGGCTCTAAGAATGGTTTAGTAACTGTAACCTATTTCAAGTTCATTACCAGAGTCTTTCTTCCTATACAGCCAGTATTTCTATCCAACCTGCCTGTTTCAAAAGTTCTCTCTCAAGGAAGTTTTCTCTTAAGTCTATCTAATTACTCCCAGGTGGCCCTGCCTTGTTCCACCCTAAATAATTCCTGTTGGTATTTATATACTATAATTGTGGACATTTATCACTGGCAGTTCTCTAGGCAGTCTTCCGACTCGGGCAGCAGAATGTACCCGGTGTTTGGCATTTGCTTTGCTTTGTACATATGCAAAGCACTAAACAACTATTCCTTACCTGCACTTGGCAGCTGCCCAAAAACCTCGAGCTTTTCAAGCCCTCGTGAGGACGGGAATGCCGTTAAAGCAGCAGTCCCAGAGGCCAGGATTCACATTAACTCCTGCTGCAGTTGAAGTGCTTCTGAGTATTTTCGGACAGCTGAGAGTCCTAGAAAGAGAGCACTGTAATTCCTCTCCCTTCACAATGGGTACCTTATGGCGTCTTAGAGAACAGAGGTCATAGAATCATTTGAGTTGGAAGGGTCCCCATAAAGGCCATCTGGTCCAACTCTCCTGCAATGAACAGTAACACCCACAGCTCCGTCGGGCTCAGAGCCCATCCAGCCTGACCTCTCCAGGGTCAGGCCACCACCTCTCTGGGCAGTCTGTGCCAGTGCCTCACTGCCTTTATTGTAAAAAAAAGTCTCAGCTTGGGCTCCATTACAGGACTACAGGGCTCCAACCAGAGTAAGCTCCAATCTGCCTAGATGAGATTAAGCAGGAAAATACACCGCTTACCATTACCTCAGGCAAACAGTGTGGTTGCTTTTCTGCTTTACCTTCTTCCAAACAGTCATAAACCTAGAAGCCTTTGCAGCATGGTTGAAAAATGGGAAATGTACAGAAAAACCTTCAGAAGAATCCTTCAGGTAATCAGTTGTAGGGAGTGACAAGTCTTGCAGCTTAAGATTCTTTGCTTTGCAGAATTCGTGTAATTTTTATTGCTGTTGTTGAGTGAAATAGCTGAATGTTTTCAGGGAAAAGTCTTTCCTTCCTCTCAAGATTCTGTGCATTTCAGGAGGCACAAGATAAATCACAGATGAAGGGAATTCTGTGTAGGTGTTGTTTCCCAAGAAAATTATCACCCAGTCCACCCTTACTGGCTGGAACCGAAGAGATTCAAGAGGGGGCAAGCAGTGGGAAACTCCCAGCAGAGACCTCAGGGCAGAGAAGTTGGTGTAGCGGGGTGGGAATGGACTCAGCAGACAAACAGCACACACAGTGCTTAGAAATTAAACCAGTAAACAAATGCAAAGCAACGTGCAAGAAAGCATAGAAGAAAGCCAGAAGGGCTGGTAAATGCCTGAAACACAATTTGGCTTGATGTGTTTTTCTTGTTTCACACTGCTGCCTTCTCACATCTTCAATGAAGCATTGTTATGTATTATTTCTGTTAATAACTACATACAACTTTGCCACAGTTAGCACACCAGAAAGAAAAAATCTGAAAGAAAGTCTTCTCACAAGAACAAATGTATTTGATAAATCAGCAGTGATTAAGTTTAGCCTTAATTACAGATGATTTTTAGCCATCAAAGCACAGGTATTTTTCTCCTGATACAAGTAGTAACGTTCATTTAAAGGAGTGCACGTTGCTAACAAAGAGGATCTGTGAAAGAAGATGTTCACCCATTAACTGTCCTTTGCAAAAGGAGAGCTGATGAGGGCAGTGCCTAGAAACAGCAAAAGACCAAGATGCCCAAATATTCAGGGACGTGGTTTAGTGGGTTTGGTTATGATGGGCTGACGGTTGGACTGGATGATCTTAGAGGTCCTTTCCAACCTTAATGATTCTGTGATTCTATTTGATTGGAGGGGGAACTCAGATTCAAGCACTTGGTCTGAGTGAGAAAGAGCAGAAACCTGAACTTGCGTTTCGCATTGCCTCAATGAAATCTTGAGAACCAAAATGTTTCTGAGCACATAATAAATTAAAAAAAAATCCACCCTGGACTTCAGAACTTTTTCTGACACAGATTTCAGCATAGCTGGTATGCTTCTAGGGAACTCTGAAGTTGTGACAAGTCTGAGTCTCTCACTGACTACTAATTTAGTTGAAAAAGTTCATCTCACTCTAGTTAAAATCTTTTTAGTTCCAGCTCAGCGTGTTAATTTTATGCTCTGTCACAAACTTCAGAACAACTTTTGGGCAGTCGCTTCATTTTCTGCATATCTATTTTCTCAGTATGGTGCAGTAGTTTTCCCCCTTCATAAACTTCTCAGGGAAACGGCAGGTCTGTAATTGTGACAATAGATCATATCTTCCTTCTCACATCTCGGGTTGCTACTACAATGAAGTTCAGGAGTACTCAGCACAGGAAAGGAACCATTTGCTGATGGAGAAATCAGCGCTGTTCAGTCTGAGCTCTTGGTCTGAACACTATAAAAGTAGTTTTGGATACGCCATGATCCCGCAGATTGCACAACACGACTCCCAGTAGCTTTAGGATCCCAGCAGTCACACCCGTTCCTCCAGAGCTGAGGGTAAGTCAGCAGAGCAATAACCTTCCCAGCCCCTACCATGAGGATGTACCGACTTACATGAACTTCAGCAGAGCACACAGCCAAGCACGTGAGAGCAACACGCACGGCACAAATATCTGTTCTCCCGCTGAATCATAACCTGCTGGTCTTCCATAGCTCCACAGTGCTGCAAACTACTGCATTATTCATTCAGAGCTACGGTGCAACTTGCTTTATTGATTCTGGATTTAATACCGGCTCCAGCGGAGGGAAGGGTCAGATAACAATTACTTAGGGCTCCACAGAGACCCCACAAAGCTAAGTTAAATAACACAATGAGTCATTCAATGCACTTGCCCCATAATCTCTGCCTGCGGCCACTGCTCCTCTCACACGAGCTCTGTCAACAAAGAGGGATTATTGCACCTCTGGGCACACGGGTGCTGCCTATCTGAGAGCATGTGCATAAGGAGGAAGAATGACTCTGTTGTTTTTGTTTTCCTATTGCTACACTGGTAGCTTCTTCACCATTTTCTGTGAGAGTACTTAAATCAGCGGTGTGTCTGAAGATGAAATTCATAGGCAGAGGCTGTGCAGTACATTTTAAAATAAGCCATTACTAAAAAGGGACGATAAAAATATGAAATAGATCTGCCCCGTACTTGCAATCTACTTCTACAATCTTTTTAGTGAAAACAGATGATGTAATAACCATTTTGTATAAACAGCAATACAGCTCCTACAGAATCCAGCTTGTATTTGGTAATTCCTCACATCCCATCATCACAGTCCTCAAGCAGCTTTCAGATGCAGTACCGAACTCCATTGCCCTCTGAAACACCTTTACATACCCTTGGAGACTGCTGGTGTTGCAGAGTTATTGCTGAGGGCAAAGGGTGAATTGGAGAAAGAGTCGCCTTGATCAAAGTACTGCATGGGATTTGTTCAGCAGGTTTTCAGTAGTGCCCAATGCAAGCTGTACCAGTCAGCCTTAGCAATGCATGACAAACAGCTGGGATGACTTTTTATTAATAAAGCTATCAATTAAAATAGTTACTGACAACTAGACACAGATCTCACTTATCATAACTAATAACACTTTGTAACTTATTTTACCTAAGAAGGCAGAACAGAGCTTTGAATGTGCCACTCCGAGCCAACTCCCAGCTTCTCAGTGCCACCTCACCCCTAAAGCAATATTACCATTAAAATGTTAGTCAATAACTCCATGCTCAGCAAAGGTTTGGGTCAGACGCCTACACATGCCTCATTGCTATAGATGAATTGAATTGAGCTTGTATTACAGCTATCAGATTTTTAAATGCAAATGAAAAAGAGTGATATTACAAAGCCAGCCAAGAGAAGAACTGAATCAGAGTTCCCAATTCCTAATGTTCAGTCTAAACCTCATCTTATTGCCTATCTGGGTCTAATAACTTTGTAAATATACCAGAAAGTGAGACAATCATACTTGGGAAGATTTAGAGAAATCCACCGAGTACAGCACTGACCGATGAAGGTTTTTTTTCCTGCAAGTACCTGGAATTTGTCAGGAATTCTGTCTCCCATGAGCCCATCTCAGAACAAGAAAGCAGGTCTACCTGTCCCTGTTTGCTTTGACAACAGCTTCTAGGAAGAGATGCAGGTTTCTTTAACTCTGATGGTAAATTAAAAGAAGTTGTGCATTTGAGGGCTGCCTTTGGTTCCTTGGGAACGGAAGACGCAGTAGGAAGTGTCAGATCCTCCAAACACATCAGCCTGCTCTCCTGCTCCTGAGTGTGCCTTGCCAAAGGATGAGAACAGCTTTGTGAAGTGAAAACCAGACTTTGAGAGACAGCTCCAGCTCTTGGCCTCTGGGTTTGATACCTTAAGCAGAGGAGGCATCATGCATGGGTTCGTGCGCAGAGGTCGCCATACTGTCCTCAGTCCTCCTTCCTGCTTCAAAGTGTTTGCATGCCAAGGCACCCAGTTACTGGAGGCAAACATCAATGGAGGGCTAATCCAGGCTAATCCCTGGCCATGTGGATGAATGACATCTATCAACAGGTGCACTGACGTGGCTAGCAGGAATGGGAACATAAAGCTCTAAGCGAGCAGCTTCCTTTGTGACCAAGATGCTGCTTTCATAAAATAGCTGCTTCTACAACATAAGGCTCACAACATAGAGATGCTAAAGCACTCAGATGATGATAAGCTCAGCACTTCATTCACCGTAAATAAACAGGTTTGGGTAGCAAGTACAAGGCTTACAGAGAAAAGCTGGTAGCTGAGGTTTTGCTACTCATTGAGCGCACCTGTAGGGGTAATGCAGACCTAGAGCAGCGATGCAGTAAGGTTTTTGGTGAAAAAGAGATGAAATTTTAATACAACAAAGAGAAAGCGGAACCCATAGTCAATTGTGTGTGATTGCTGTTACAATTTGGTTTACCTTTTCCATCTTCAATGCAGCTCTTTCATATTGCTGCTTTCTGAGGTACAAGTGAGATGCTGGAATTGCCTGTATCGCTCCGTGATTCTCCAGGGACACATTAGAAAAGCCTTTGGTAATCAGCACCAAAGAAAAGCAAATGGAAGCATCTTGGAGTCACTATTATATTATAAAGGAGCCATAGTTTAGCAAGACTGGAATTACTTTATTAAACAGAAAAACAAGGTCTATCTAGTAATTCTACCTGTTTTAAAATTCAGTCATTATCTGAAATAGTATTTCCTTTGTTAATTAGAATATTTTAAGGGGTCTAGGGAGAATTAAGTATCGCTTTTTCTATTTTTCGGTTAACCTCAAGCCACCCCATTTCTTTCCTCATGACTTGATTGTGAAGAATATTATAAACTTTATCTTGAAATAAAATGAAAATAAAACTAAGAAGTGTTTGCTTGAGCACTTACACCGGGTAAGACTACAACCTGCCTGCAACTGCAGCTAATGCAAATACATTTCTGATCAGTGTGATTCCCTCACATTATTTATTGCCGTTTGATGCATCTTGACATAACCATAAACAAGTACAGAGGGACTCTGACCTATTAGTGAGGCTTCTAAATCCCACAGCAACTCATGTAAATAAACAAATACACAGGCAACCTCTCTGCATACACAGATCAACTATCCGGGTGCTACCTGGTGGATGGGGTACTTCCCAAGACAAAAGACATACACTTCCACTGCAAATACAGCCCTATATATAGCATGAGCCTTTTAAGTGCTGGATTTAAATTTGATGCATATTCAGATTACAACTAACAGCCATTAAAATGAAAATGAATTATCCAACACTTACTCTCAAGAAAACTACTTTTTCAGTTTCTCTCATCTTCAGAGAGGTTACAATTGAGTATTTGTATCTTATTTAGCCCAGCTGAACAAGCAGTGTTAGCAAGGTGGAAGCTTATATCAACACTAAAGCCTATGCATTTTTATTAGTATTAGGAAGGGGAACATGAGGCCATGACAGCAAAGCTTTCTTTATAGCCAAGTCGCTGCTTTTAAAGAATAGCTTATTATATAACATGATGTTCATAACAAAGGGATGCTAATGCACTCAATTGATGCAACACTCAACAGTTCATTCGTAATAAGCAGGTCTGGGTAACAAGTACAAGGGCTTACACAAAAGGCAAACAGCAGCAGCACAGACCAAGCCGCTCTGGTTTGCTTTTCAGGCATTCATTCACCTCCTTTAACTCTACATAAAGTGGCTCTTGCATGTCTCGTCTGCACCTTGTAGGTAATTGCCAAAGAGCTGGGAAATTCCAATTCTTTCTCACTTTCTGCCACACGCTTATGTCTTCAAACTTGTCACATCTTTCTCATGAGAGGCTTTTTCTAACCTCTTGCTCCTATCAAACACAGAAATAAAATCAATGGCAGAAGCAGGGGCTTTTCAAGCACTGGAGGAGGAAAGCTATGAATTTTCTGTCATCATCAGCTGTTGAGACTTGGCTCACCATACACCAAGCATGATCATTTTCAGTTGAAGTCAGCTAAATCTTATTCCCACATTCATAAACGTATATATACTCATCCCAAACCATCATTTTGTCAGGTTTCAGCTAGAAATCAATCTTTCTAGTTTTCTTCTATGTTAAGAAATTAAGAAAAAAAGCAAAATGGGACACATTATTTTCAATATTATTTTGATGTTCCAACACACACTGCAAGCTCGCTCAACTGTCACACTCAGCTGGGTAGCAAAACACACTCCGCACGTTTTCAAATGTTGGAAACTTTCAAACCCTGATAGAAATGTTGCAGCTGAGAAATGACCAAATCTAGCTGGCCAACGGCCAACCCCAGCTCTGCTGGATGGCGTGCTTCCTACGAGCAGCAAGAGCTAGCTTAGTTGGTTGAGACCTTTCCCAGGCATTTCATTTCTTTGACAAGCCTACTGCTCATCCCAAACTTCAGAGCTTAACCAAACCGCGCCTGTATTAGTCTCCTTTCTGGAACTGGATGTTTCAGTGTTTTGCAATTCCCATTAAATCCACAAACATGTTGGCTCCCGGCACTGCTACATTTATGCGTTGTGCAGCCTGGATTGCTGACAAACCCAGAGTCGGGTAAAACTCTTCAAACGTGTGGAGGCTGCAACCAGAACAGCAGTGTGGCAAATTCTCCTTCGTGGGGTACATCCGAAGTATTCTTTCACTGCACAGGAACAGGGCACAGAAGCAGCAAAGAAAATAATGAATGAAGGAAAGACCAAAGGTAGCTAACGTTACTTATGATAGACTGCAGGTTAAAATGCACCTGACATTTTTTCAAAGCAAACCATGTTCTCCTATAAGGGAGTTCTTGTATCGTTTTTAAATTCTAATGATTTGCCTAGAACTCAAGATCAGCATAAAAGAAAAAAAACCAATTATTTGCTACAGATGGCCACTGGAACCAGCAGCAGCTGTGATATGGATGGGGAGATTACAGCGGTATGGCATTTTCCCCATCTTGTTAGTTAGAGATTATGCCGCATTAGATGATATTAAGAGGGTGGAGGGAACAAGGGCCCAGCTAAGACAGTGATGTATAGTAGAGTTGGATGAACTAATTTTAGGCCATTTAAGCTCAGAAACTGGCAGCAATTTCTTCCTGAGAACTCAGTTAAAACTAATTTACCTTGAATCATGTGCTTCACTCATCCCGCAGATCACCAAAATGTAAAGCTATCATGCACTTAAAGGATGAAAAAATACCATGCTAGTTCCTGCAGGTTACATAAAAACGCTTTTAGAAGCTGTAATGCCAAGAGGACATGACTTGCAGTTTTAGACTTATGAACGCTCTTCCAAAGTAATTAAAAATGACATGCCCTATTAAATCACTTATAACAGACTATAACAAAGCATATGATGCAGAGTTTGCTTGAAGAAACCAATTATGCAGTACAGCTCGGTACAAGGCCAAGGCTTCAAAGCAATTTTCAGATTTCATGGATTACATATGCTTCAGAAAGGGATAATTTATTTTTTAAAGCACAGAGAAGATGCACTGAAAATATGATACAATCCTTTGCACTCCATTTTTTTTGTTGTTACTCTCAATAAGAAGTCTATTACATATCTTATCTCTGGCACAAATATTCACAAATAAGAGGGGAGCACTTTGAAAGGGACAGGCCTTTCTTTGTACCCAACTTTGGTGTAAGTAAAGCAGAGGTACTGATTAAATGATGAGTGGCATGCAGCTTTGGTGTTGCACATCTATTCCTGCCAAAGAATGCTACTGATAGAACTCAGGTGTAGGACAAATTCAAGTCTCTGCAACATAGCTACTCTGGCATACTTGAAAGACCACAGGTCCTAACAGCATGTACCATATGAAACATTTAAGGGTTTTTTTCCACTGTCTCTGTTAAGCAAAACATTTCGGATGTACATACACTTAAGTCTTTCTTCTACATTTTTTTCTAAGATACCCTTTATATAGAAACATTGTCCTTAAGGAATCACACCCAGTTCCTTGAAATTCAACCAAATATTTCATCTCCACACCAACACCTGTAAAACATCTGCACTGTGCCTACTGATGCCCCATCCAAGGATTCAAAGATGAACAAAAATGGTGGAAAAGCAGATGTGTGAGAACCCTGCTGAGTCCGTGACACATGCAAACAGATCTTTTTATTCTAAGATTTTGCTTTTTAAAATAAGTTTTAAAAAAAATCTAATCATATATTGGGAATAATTCACAAGGAAGATAAAGAATACTTCCATCTCCAATTATTTTGCTGATAACACCAATAGAGAGCAGACACATCACAGGATAAAGAAGGAATTGTTGTAATGACAAAAAGATTAGAAGGTGATGTTGGCTTTTAGCCAGAGGGCTTGTTAAATCTGTAAAGAAGTTTTAAAATGCCCAAGACCATAGCAATTTATTTTTTCTTTAAATAATGAAAGATCTTGCCTTTTCCTGATAATAATCACAACAAAATCAAAGACTCTTGATATTTTTTCAGTGTTTAATGTTGGTTTTGACAGTAACTATCAGACACTCATTGCTATTAGTGGAGAAGAAGTCTGGGCTGCCCAAAGCATAAGCTTATCAGGAGCACTTCCACTCAGACCTCTGAGAGGCATAAGTTTATGGGAGATGACAGGCAATTAAAAGCACTGACACCTTATTATAAGAAGCAGAGATAATAATTGAAAAATACAAACATGTTTGAGTTGGGGCACACTGAGTTCAGTTGCTGAACAGAGGAATGCCTTCATCAGCTAAGCTTGGTAACCTGCTGGTTGTCCCAGCAAATGAATCCTGGACATCCTTTCATAAGAACGCTTTTGGAAGATCAAATGTTAATTTGTAAAGGTGAAGAATTTGACTTGCTTTGTAGCTGGAGTTCAAGATGTTATAGCACCACATTCAAATTCAATTCATATTTGTAGAAAGTTAATAACATACATCTTTTTGGTTTCAAGTATTTATAGACCCGTTAGGAGCTTTATTTTGGAAAATAAAGAGATGAAATGACTGAAGATCACCAATTCCAACCCCTGCTCCTCTGCCCATACCATCTCGAAAAGACTAGAAGCAATACCAAAGCTACAAGGTTAATACTGGGCAGTTCACAAATCAGTAAAAACTTTTGGATTACTGTGATTTTTAATTTTATTTTATTTTTCTAAGATGCTTGTGCTGGTTTTGATAAAGAGAGATGTCAGTTGATGGCTGTACTCCTACTGCATTACAATTAGCATACACGCTACAGTGAAATACATAAAGTGCATTATAAAAGTCTTACTGATCCCCTTTTACAACAGCGATAGAACTTTCTTCTATCAGTGATTTATCCCATCTTCCCAAATCCAAGCAAATAACTCGGAACTCACTGCTATGTGCTGAAATGACAACATGAAGAATAGCTGTGGCACGTAAAAGCATCTAAGAATTATTACTTGGCCTTTGAAACCAAATGCTCTAATCATCTAGAGTCCAATCCAAGATCCTCAGAAAGCCATAAAGCTTTTAAACAGTCGTTCTATGCTTCAAAGAGTTACATCTCAGGAATTTCCAGGGCAAGTCCTTGAATTCCCTACACTGGTAGCATTCACTTCCCGAAGATATAAAATTAACTTGGCTGCATTTTAATAGATTTTAAATCTGGGCATTTTTAGCTTTGGATTGAGTATTATCTGTTTAATGTGTAAAGACTATTAGTGTGATATGGGATAAGGAGAGCTCTCCCTTATCTGGCTGATCTGTAATCAGAAATGGATTACAGCTTTTGGGACTGACAGGCAAAACTGGAAAGTGTGCAAAACTACAAAGCACCTCCACTCTTCTACTGATTCTAAAACTCTCCCAGATTCTGCATAGCCTGAGGAAATAGTTACCTTAGGATGCAGGGTGTTCTCTTACCTTTATGACTCTAATTTCTCTAGTAATGAGATCATAACCAGGTAGAACACAATGAGCATCAACACAAGTGACTATGATTTTGAGTGAGCGGATCTCTTTGTACTTATGTACCTTTTTAAACTTGGCTCAACACATAGTAGAAACTTGTCTGTGTGAGGAAACAACATATCTGGCATTTAAAAATAATGGTTTTTAAATAACCCACATTCAACCGAGAGTTCAAAATAGCCTAACACTGCAGATAGATCATTTCCTATTTGCAGTGTTACAAGCAGCAGTCCTATTTACTTGCTACAATGAAAGTTTAGAGATGTTTTCACCCCAGGATCACAGAGACAGTTAGATGCGGTTCCCAAACATACTTAGTGGATTCAATGCCCAGATGAGCCCACCATGCAGAGTGGTGCAGAAAACAGTTTCATAATGCTTCTCACACCCCCAGACTGGATAAGACAAGCAGACCTTCCTTTCCTCTCACGTTACCCTTATTTTTTTCAACATGAGGACCTGAATGTGTTCCACCAAATTTTAACGAACTGTTTTGTGAGAAGCCTTGGATGTGTCATTTGACAAAATACACTGCTCTTCCTTAGAGAAGTAATCCGCATTGCCCCTTCTGGCTCACTTTATGGGCCTCTGCTTTGGCAGAGATGAAAATACAGAAAGGCTTCATCATAAGATCAGAAACAGAACAGCAGCAAGACGAGTTAATTGCTTTGGTTCCCAAAACAATTATTAGTTCTTAACAACAGAATCAACTGGAGGCTTTCATCAGAAAGGCTGCAGCTATTCGGTATCGTTTTCCTGCTCCCTGAAGGTTGGAAGATACAGCCCAATCTACCGGATTCATACGCTTCCCCACTATCTAGAAATTATTTTAACCTTCATAGCGTACAACACACAAAAGGAATCCCTGACCACTCACCCACCTCAATCCAGGTAACAGGAAGAGATTGCAGTTCAGGCAAGTGATCTTGGTGCAAAATATCCATCCCATTTTTCAACCATTATGCATCTCGCTGTTCATTTGGTGCTCACTGAAAGCCATTTCCTTTTTTAACTAAGAAATCAAGAGATTTGAAACGTGGTACTTCGTGAATTTGGGCAAGTTTGTGTTCCGAGTACAAAAGATTATATTTTACCTACCGCTCCTCTCGTTATAAGATACAGCCTACCCTCTGCTTTGGAAAACTTGCCTCATTTTTCACAGGGATTCATTCAAAAAGCAGTAAAATATCTGAATGAATTTGCCCCCCTTTTGTTTTAATTAAGGAGACTGAAGTTTTCCCATCGTGGTATCTTCAGAGAGATAACAGATGTCTCCGACAGGTTAAAGAAACCTTCACAAAGATGAAATGGAAAAGAATGAACGCCTTATTCTCCATCAGGACTAATTCTGTACTCCATCAGGACTTTTCCTCATTTTTGGAAATGCTTTCACAAAGTCCTCCTTTCTGCATCTGTTTCGGATTATGGCACATGCTAATTTGGATTTATTACTGTTGCGGTAGCCACTGAAACAGACCCTTGTGAGATAAAAGGTTTGCTGATGCACTTTGGTTTTGCACGTATGATTCACTTCAGTACATGCAGACATATGGTTTGACAATGCATAATTTGGAAGCAGGGAAGATAGTAAACACCTGTTTTGCTTTGAGTAAAACCAGGACTCGGGAACTGGCACTAAGAAACAGTGCCCTGTTTATGATCTTAAAGTTAGACTATGCCTTTCTTTTTGAGATCCTGTGGCTTATAAATCAGAACCATTGGTTATTTATTCAGCACAAATCCTGTGAAGGTTTAAACGTGTGCTACACACGGCATAAGAGCAGGATGTTCCTTCAGGATATGCTCTGCAGGTCTGAGAGATGAGCTGTAGGCCTTTCAAACAGAGTAATTCTGCTGTCTGCATGGACTGCTGAACCTCTGAAGAGAAATACCTTGGGAAGAAAGATGGCTTCTAATGGCTACTTGATCTCATCTAAGAAAACAAGAAAAAGAAGCGACAACTGAGGCTGAAGTAAGGCTCTGTGCATTAATCTGTATGTAGCCCACACTGGCATCCTGAATTCAGTGTAACACAAATTAGTGATAAAGAGCACTAGGCTATCATTTAGGGTTTTTTTTCTCCGGTAGGTAAGAACTCCTCAAATTAAAGATTATAATCTCCCATGTTGCAATATTTAATGAATAGATTTAAAGTATCATTTCTCTAATAAAGGATGACTTTGGAAACCACAAGAATGAAAAAACAATTTACTATAAGAATTATCCTGACATTTTAATATTTCACTTTGAAAATCATTTAGTTTTAACTGTACGTTGCTATTTTTAGAGCTGGCTGGAAAAATGATTTTGGTCTTCAGAGTATTAACCATCTACTTACAGCACAGAAGCAATTAAAAAGCAGGAGGGCGAGCACTCCATAGGTTAGCCCACCATCACCAGAAGTAGCAGCGATGTGCAAAAATCCATGATTCTGACTCCATTAATGCTGTGAAAAGAATCACAGTGCTGATCAGACATGAAGATGGTCCCTCTCTACTGCACTGTATGGCTCACTTCCAGACACAAAGGGTTTTAGAGGACAACTGGACTTCAATCTGTCATTTCCCTTACGGTCTGCCTTCCCTACTTCCATTTTCTTGAGCTATTAAATCTCCAAACCAAGCCAAACTAGAAAGCCAACAAACCAAACCCAGAAAACCAACCCCAAGCAAAGCAACGTAACATATTAATAATGCAATGCACAAGTGTGAGC
Organism: Pavo muticus; assembly: GCA_016647715.1. NCBI lineage: Eukaryota > Metazoa > Chordata > Aves > Galliformes > Phasianidae > Pavo > Pavo muticus. Next base: position 1,176,239 of record JACDJE010000097.1, read on the forward strand.
AACTAACCTGGCTTACTTATGTTAGGTTTAAAGATGACAATGCTTTTTTTATCTCATTTTGATACGTACAAAAGTCACTAAAAATATGTTAGTGGTAACAAAGTGTGCTGAAATCCATTGCTTTTTGCAGAACAGGAAAAAGAACAAGAAGATAAGGAAAGTATGCTCATACTCAAGAACTCATCTTTAGATCTTACTGAATTTTGAGAAATGTCAAGTGCTCAAACCCTGACCAATAAAGCTGTCCTTCCTTCCTAGTTTACTGGGACACAGTAACACAGAGCTCAGCAATCCGCAGCTTTTAGGAGCGATCTATGCTGGCTGTCCAACACCACTAGAACGAATTGCAAGGATAGTCAAACCCCTGATTACAAATATCATCTCTGGGATAATGCACAGACGCTGTGATACCAAGTGCTCTGCCCTGCTGTTTTGAGGACAGTAGGGGGAACAACAGGAAAAGTGCCAATTTCTAACAGCTCAAAAGCATCGACTACTTATTTGCATCTGATATTAAAAAAAGCAATTCAAGACAAAAGTGCAAACCTAAGTGCCTGAACACGCTCCCTCCCCCTTACTGCAACACCAAATAAAGGAGAGCTATTTGTATTCAGTTTTTACATAATCACGTCTCATTTCTTAAGTAGCTCCTCCCTCAGCTCTCTCTTTACTTAGGCCCCCAGATTTGCTTGTCATGGACACAGCATTTTCTGTATGGAGAGTGCACAAGAATTCAGGACTATCTGGATGCTAAATCGAAACATCTTAAAGCTCCTCAGCACGTGGCCCATTTCCATTTTGCATGTGTCTTACTGAACCTTCCTTTAAACTGCCTGTGCGCAATGATCTCTTTTCAGAGACTACAGCAAAAAATCAGCAGCATGATGAATGGGAATCACACAGCTAAATCCCAAATCACAGCTCTATAAATGAGCATGCAGCCTCCTCTATTTGCACAGCTAACCCTGTCTACACACTCTATTTCACATATTTTACTGTATTCTCCCTCAAATTGGATTTTTTACTTCATTTATGCATTGCTATTAACCTCCTTCTTGACAAAAGATTGCTATTTTATTACCTTCTGCTGTATGTCAGCTTTGCCTAGTAAACTTTTAGCCAGAGTCCAAAGGCTAGAAAGTGAACAAAAATTGCTGTAGTTCAGCAATGAAAAGACTAATTGCTTAATTTAGGGTTAAGCCTTGCATAAAATCATAGAATACAAGAAAAATGTGCCAGTCAATAGCAGAGCAATTTTTTTTTTTTTTTTTAGCAGGATTATTATACTAAAAAAAATGAAATAGACATACCATTCTTTATTAGTCTCATAGCACTTGCTTACGTAGCAAGTTGTTCTATTATATTTATCTCATTTTCATCTTGGACAGAAGTACATGCTACCTGCATGAAAGAACATCAGCAGCCCCCCTGCGTTAATCTCTGTTCTTTCATACTGAGGGCAACAGAAAGGAACCACTGACTTTGGATCCCATCATTGCACCTAATCAGACTGCCTATTGAAGCCCTTCGAACCGGGCTTTCCACTCTTAAAAGCAGTCACAAAAACTATTTAGCATCCATAACTTCACCAGAACCTGAATGCTATTGTACGTTCTTGAAAACCCTGCTTCCTCTCTGCAAAGAAGTCAATACATTATGTAAACAAATAGCTTGATTTAAATATGGTCTCCCCTGAGAAGTTCACATTTGCTCCTGTAAAACAGAATTAAGCGGTCAAAGCAAAAACATTCAACATTAATCTGATGCATTAGCAAAACTCCAAACACGCCTCAGCAAAAGATGTTTGGTTCAGAAGTTTATCTGCAAATAAAATTTATCTAGAACAATTATTCTTTCAGCTCCTCTGCAGATAATGGATCCCCAAACAGGTAATTGTCCTTAGGGCTCCTCAATCACGTGTCAGAAGTACTACAGCAGAATTAAGCAGAAATAAAATACATTAGGCTCAGGCCCCAGAACAGATGCAGAGATCAGAGACATAACATTCTGTCTTTTCTGAGGGAACCGAATCACGGCGCCTGTAAGAAGGTCAGAACACATAACCCAACTTCAGCTTGCACGGAGAGCAATTTGTTCCATGACAGGTTTAGCCAGTGTTTGCATGCTAAAGAGATTGGTAAGTGCTGTGTGTAAGAGATAATCATAATGAAATAGGTTAATGCATGGCTTATTTCCTACAGCCTCAAACACACTGGATTTTTATCACACTACAAACACTTGGATACACTTGTAGCAGCCCAGAAAGTGGAAATCTATTATTGCCTCGAGTTACAAACCTTTTTTTCTTCTTTTCTTTTTTTTCCATTAGTTTTACTTATAACTGAAGTACAGGGGACACAGTTTCGAAAGTTTCTTAAACCAATGTACTACCTCCAAATCTTTTTGCAAAAGAGGAAAAACTGTGACAAACAAGCAAGTAAAAAGTGGAGTAAAGTAAAAGTAAAAAGCAAGCTGGAGAAAAAAGTTTGTTCTTACCAATTTCACATTTACCGGTTAATTGTTTTTGAAGACAGAACTCAGATCAGTTGCTAGTGAAGTTACTACAAGAACTAGCAAGGCAGGAACAAAGTGATGAAAAATGGTTTGTAGAGTAAGGTATGTGTTTTAAATTCTCTTAGTTTGTAAGAACATGAAGAATATGGAAAGATAAGTCCATTAGAAAGACTTAATGCAACTGCTGGTGATCGGCCAGAAAAAGACCTGCAAAAAGCTCCTTGCCAACGACGTTGTTCTTAACACATCCCGTTTTATAACTTCAAAATGCTGTGCAATCAGTAATCAATCCCTTCAACACTCTTACAATATACGCTTGCCCTCAGAGAGGTTAGGTAACTGACAGTCACATCACAGATGTGAGACAAAGCAGCTCTAACCTTTACTGTCACTGCCCCAAAACCCAAACCTAAGTAGAAGACATCAAGAGTTTAAAGACGTGCATTTCTTGTTGATCGAGGTCTGGATCAGCCAGCTGAACTTCCTGAGAAGTCTGAACTAAACTGCATGCAGTAGCTCAATAGCAGAATCCTAGGCTTCTTAATTTAGCAACTCAACTCCTTTACCAAAGCAGTTGAAGGGAAGGGCGTGGTTCCGTGATGCTTCATCCAACGTGGGAGGCAGTTGGCTTCTTTCCCAAAATTTCTTCTCCACCTCCCTGGCTCTGCAGAGACGTGGAATTTTATGGAGACATTGATCTGGCAATCAAGGAGCACTTTTAATCACCTTCCAGAGGAACAATACTTCTAAAACTCGTTCCACAGCCAAGAGGAGGGCAGGGATTGTCAAAGATCAAAAATGTTTCAAGAGCAATAGAAATACAATGAGGAGATGACAGCTGTAATTGATAACAGGGAAAGTGACAGAGGAACGAAAAGAGAATTGGGGCAGTTTTGGAGGTGCTTGTACCAGGTTAAGTATGGACACATCTTGTGGACAGACACTACAAAGACCTCATATTTTACATGGTAGACAATCTTTGTCAGGACAGACTGAAGGAAGTTCCGCCTATGGAAGAAGGGAGTAAGACATAGTAAAAGCTTTGTTTCCCAGTCCACTTACTTGCTTACTACATATACCCAAAAAGAGATGGAATGGATGGAGCAGATGCACCAACTGGAAACAAACTTGGCCAACTTAGCCTCAGCATAGGGTTTTACCACAGCTTGGTGGAGGCTCCACCATGACTTCCTACTGAAGGTAGGGGAGAAGAGGAAGCATAAGAGACTGATGAAAAACCCCACACAAAACCAAACTTTCCTTTCTTCCCCCCACTTATCCCCAATTTCTTCCTCTTCTGCCCAACCTTTGGCAGCACAGACTCCCTTCCTGCCAATGCATAGCACTGGCACATGACTTCCACTCAGTTACCACCAGCAGTAGTTCAGACCCCATCAGTGCTCTAAATCACCCTCCACCCACAAGCTATGAAAGCCCAAGTCAGAGCAAGTCAGAAAGAAGATTACATAAAGAAGTCCGTGCCAGGTATCCAGGAGTCACATTTCTTCCAAGGCAAGGTGGTGAAACGTGCCAGCTTCTACCCACAACTCTCAGCCTTCACAGAATCACAGAAGGCTCGGGTTGGAAGGGACCTCAAGGATCATGAATCTCCAACCCCCTGCCAGGCAGGGCCACCAACCTCCCCATTTAACACTAGACCAGGTTGCTCAGGGCCCCATCCAATTTGGCCTTGAACACCTCCAGGACCAGATTAGTTAGCCTTAGTTAAAAGCAAACAGCAACAACACTAAGTACTACTTGAATGGAGTTTCTTGCCTAGAAACTCTTGGCCTCGCAAACTGAGAACATAACTTTTATGTTTAATTCACACATACTTACCATTTGCAGGCACACTACTCCGATCAGCAGAAACAAACAGGTCAAATCAATAACAGCTGGGGACTGTTATTATGGTATAGTGAGGAAAAGAGACAACAAATTTGTCTTATTCCTTACTGAACACTGCAAAGATATGAAAACCTCCTACTTTCTCCTATTTCAGAAAAAAATAAGAAACAACATTCAATCATTTTTATAAAGATAGCACAGAAATAGCATTTGTGTCTTTTTGATGGACAAAGGCACAAAACTGCTAAACTGATTACAAAGCTGCTTGTTAAAAATGAAATCTTCCCGAAGTTCGTTCCACCTCTACCTCACCCAAGACATCCTTTTCTGTTTAAAAACTGAAGGTAAACTTGTAAGTTTTCTCCTCATTTTTTTCTTACTATCATGTTCAGAATGCAAGCAGAGTGGAAAGTTATTCAAAGACAAGCCAGCTGAAAATACTGCAGCTCAAACAAAAATCATCCCTGCTAGAGTTGACTCTCAAGGTATGAGTCATTCTTTTCTTCCCTATCTAAATACATCTGCAGCTTGTTTTGGCAATCTGATCTTTTCTCCCCTTGCGGAGCATCACAATGCGCACACGATTGTCACATTTGATGGTCCAAAAGGAAGCACAAGTAACCAACAGAGCAGTCACATAGGCTCTGCAAAATTAACAGTATTTTCCATCCTGCCTTCCAGCTAATAAGCAATCAGTGGTGCCTCCCAAGCATCTTGTCATTATCACACTTCTGAGCGCAGAATTGCTCCTGTTTTTAACATGCAAAGAAATTATCTTAAAGGATGGTTGCTATTTTTAGATGCAGCACTGGAAATTGAGCAAGTCGTCTCCAAACCGTGAGCTCATATACCTTAATGGAGGTGAAGATGTCCGGGATTAGGCTCTATATTCAGTGTACTGTCAATTAAAAAAGGTCATTTAAGGAGTTCTTAAACTGCCTCTTCATTTACTTGAATTACAACCTTGAGAATAGATTATGCAGTACTGCATACCCACAAAAAAAGTTGTTTGCTTCATTAGATCCACTGTTTATTTTTAATTAAAATACTTGACCTTTACTTCCTCTGCCATTCCTAACTCCTAAAATACATCCAGGAGTTTTTCCTCTGCCTGTATTCCAGGGAGATTTGACAAGTGCAAGATTTAAACACACAGGAACTCCAGTATGTGGCAAAAAAAAATGTTATATCCCATGTTTCCATTTTGTTTTCCTTTGATATTTGAGATACCTTGAATAAAAGCAAACACCTCAAGCCTTTGCCCAAAGGTACTTCAAAGGGAGTGATGAGAATCTGAAGCCTTAAAGAGTAGTTGGGGAAAAGAAATAATTCTTTCCTTACTCTGGCTTTTCAAGGCTTACTACAAACTATTCAGCTCCCTCTTTTGTCTCTGACAACTTGCCCCCACAATTTTTGCAGAGGCCAACTTGCTGCTTGTGTTACTTAAGACCAATTACAGTGCTCAAAATGTAATTAAAATTCATGCTCTGTGGAAAGCCATCAACCAACTTGATGATTAAGTGTTTTCCATGTTTTCATAACTATAATCATAACCACTCCTAGCCCTGGAAAGGATAAATGTCACCAATAAGTCAAAAAGCACATAGCTTTGCTGTTTGTTCACTGCTTCAAGAGCTAGAGTCCAGATACAGAATACCATAATTACCAGTGACCCAGACAAACCATTACTTCAGCTAACAGCAGATGCAGTAAGCAACTGAATACTCTCAACTGCAGTCTCTAAAACGTTATCAGTGTTTCAAGGACACAGAACACCCCTTTAGAATTTGGTGAACGTTTATGACAACAGAAATGTAAACGTACCACTTTGCCCTTGATGTCACTGCCCGAACGTACTAATCTGTACTAATGAAACTTACAAACGATTTGGAGCAAATGAGTTTCAGAACAAGGCATCTGCTTCCTCATTAGCAAGGGGAAAGACAGTTTCAAAGCACTGTAAACCCAGTTAGAACTGCAACTTCTAAGTATCCATCAAAGCAGGTTTGAATACTGAATACAAACATAGGCAGACATTCATTTAAATGCTACCTATAACACATCAAAGGCTCTCCTGTAGTTCTCAGTGGCTACTGTTGTCACTAAAGCAAACATACAGAGTGCTAGTGCTTACTACCTGCAGTTACTTGGCCTACTGAGAACCATTTAATCAGCTTGTGTAAACTAACGTCAGATTCTCACAATTACTTTACAAAGCTAACAACCTGGCTGTTACACTTCATTGCACTAGAATGTACATAATTCCCCTTAAGCCTCTTGTCAGAGGGCAGACCAGCAGAAACTATAGAAATTGCAACATAATGAAAGAGGCATGAGCTGTCCCACAGGCTGCTCAGAACTGTACCAGGGAATTCTCCCCACACTTGCCATTAATACTGGGCATACAACTTATTTATGTTTTTAAGTAATGCATTCACAAAGCACAGGAGATTTGAATAGTGCTGGGCAAAAGAGCACGCTCTGATACTTGAGAAAACTGGCACTTGAGCATTTATGACACAGTTCCTTTCCAGGAGTAGATTCCTTGAAGAGATACTTTAGAAGACTGAAGCAGGAAGCTGTTCTGCTTACTTAACTCAGTTGCAATCAAACCAAAACAATTGAGTAAACAACCTCTGCATTTAAGAGTGTTTAGTTTGGATAGATTTTTACTTCTCAGATTCTAACATCTGCCGTCAAGCATAACACTTTGGCTTTTAGCCATGCCTCTTGTCATAGCACCTTTGACTTTACATGCCAGCCTGCTGAAACACGAGCATGTTCACCACGTAAAGTTTGCATCACTTAAAATACTGCTTCTGTAGTTAGAGTTAGATCAATTTTTGTATATTATAACTGGAGAGTTTTAAGCTTAAAAGACTAACTGTCCAGAGGTCTCAATGTGTGAAGAGTATCACTGAGAAAGAGCTGACAGCCCAGGCAAGTTTGACATAAGGAACATCCAGAATTACCATAATGTTACAGATATGCAAGTGGTAATTATCAATCAATTAATCTGAACCTGCTAATCAAATCCAAGTATGAAATCAAACTCAATTAGTGCTTGTTTACCTAATAATAAATCCAGGAAGACACTACGCTTTGCCTTAAAATTTGTTTCCTTTTCCAGTCTCCTGTTTAAAATGGCTACACAAGTCAAACTCTCATTGCAAGTCAGTTTCTTACAGCATAAAGCCACCTTATGGTTTACCAAGTTCCATCTCAGCTACTTACATTGTGCAAAGTCCACAAAATATGACCTGTCCCAGTTTATCCTCATCTCTACTCACTTCTTAAATAGCTCAGTTGAACTTCTGGTTCACCCACTTCAGCTTAGAGCGTTTGGTCACTTCTACGTTATTACGCCCATTTTATTTCAAACTACAACATTTGACCTATTAAGAGAAGAAAACTTTCAGACACACAAGGCTCTGGCAGTGCTGCAGAAGACAGCAAGCAGGTGGCTCTAGGCAGGAACAAGCAACTCCCCTGGGTTCTGCAGCACAGCAACAGCAGAAGTTCAGCAAGTGTCCCCAGTGCCCAGTGAAAGTACTCTGGAGTACTGCTAGGCATCCATAGCAAAAGCCCAAAGCCTTAAAGTTACTAAACACTAGCATACCTGCAAGGTGTGGTGATAAAAGACTAACATGTATTGGTAAACCATAAGGTGGCTTTATGCTGTAAGACATTCTGGATTATACAGACTGACAAAGTTGCCCTCTCAGTTTGAACAGCAAAATCTGCATACAGAAGTAGAAGCGTGTTAGATTTCTGGAGCAAGCCCCCAGACTTGACAATTTCCTTCTCCATTTAAGAGATCTCAGAATGCACAAGCCTATGGCAGCATTAGTACTGCCATATGAAACAATATAATTTAAGCACAGTAAGACTTATTATGTATGCATTAATGCAAATCATGAGGTCAGACAACAAAATGCCGTGTTATTTATTGAACTTCAAATGCCACATTACATCAGATTAAATAGTTAAAAATCATTCGTTTAATATAATACAGTGTTCAAAACATCTCTTTGAACAAAACTAAGAGCCAAATTCAAGCATAATTCCCCCAGAGTAGAAGGCGAGGGGTGGAAGAAAGCTTCAGAGTAATGACTGTACACAACACTACACAAAGTAAGACAGCATACCAAGTCATTGTTCTCTGCTGCAACACATGCTCCAAAGAGACATTCTATGCAATACAAGTTACCATCATGGACAGGCAGCACCCACTGTATTAACAGGGCAGATTATTCCGAGATTCTTCTCTTCCAAACTTCAATACTGCACAGAAGAGTACGGATGTAACATTTCTGGGTTCTGTGATTTACACTAGAGCTGAAGCTAGACTTGAGACTATTAGCAGTAAGTACAGCCGTAAACAGCAAGAGCACATTGACAAGGTCCTGCGCTTACGCTCTTCAACCCTGACACACAGAATTCCTACAGTTCAATTTCTCATCTTAAAGACATAACGTCACCTGAGGTCCAACTGTGAATGTGACAGCAGCAATGTCTTACAAGTTTTGAAGTTTTAGACTGGTTGAAGGGAGATACTAGTACTTTAACTGCACTGTTCATCCACTGCATCCAATTTGTGCCCATCTTGCCTCAACTAGATATACAATTAAATAAAACAAAATGCATCAATGAAATTAGATAACTTTAAACTGCTGATAAGATTCATTTAGTTATATATTCGTCTTCGGGCATTTAGACAAGACTCTGGAGCTTAGAAGTGTCAGCTTTAATTTGTGCAACTTGAGGATTTCCTTCAGGAGAAGTTCAGTCATCTGACTGGATGAAGATATCTCCCAACCTTGCATGGCAGCCATCAGTTGTAGCTCTCCTCACAGTAAGGTTCCGAGCCAGAACGTCAAAAAAGCACATTAGTGCTGATTCCAAGCAAAGTCAGGATTTACTGTTCAAGATTTCCCTGCTGTATTACTGTTTCCATTTGCAACACTATTTACTGAGGAAGCCTTACTAAAGCACCACTCCCCACTGCACTACATAAAGAGGTACTGATGCAAACGTCTATTTTATCCCACAACAGTTCGATGCAAAAGGATTCCACAGAACTAAGTGCCACAGTATGAAAACAAGTAAGACAGCAGGTTTAACCTCAGCAGCCCCGTTGAGTGATGTCTTGTCCTGAAGATTTTGTGATATCCATTGTAGTGAACACCTGCAAGATATCAAAACAATTGCTTATTTACTATTGCTCTGTATCATTATCCACACGGCTATCAGGCTCTTCTTGTGAAATAACAATACTAGAGTTCCTTAAGTTGCTACAATGGAAAAAGTTGCAGTGCACAATTAACGCCTCCTATCACATCTCAGCATCTTGTAGTCGGAAGTTAAGCAAATACTGAACAACACTCAGTACAAAATGCACTGCAGTATTCATTTCTTGCATCTAAGTCACCACCTTCACCAGTAGGTTTTAAATAAAGCTCTTTTGTCTCTCACCTCTGCACAAGTCGGATGGATACCAATTGTTTCATCAAGGAGTTCTTTGGTGAGACCACATTTTATTGCAGCTGCAAAACCTTGGGTAACTTCACCAGCATTAGGTCCAAGCACATGAAATCCTACCACTCGGTTCTTCGAGGTGAGAAGAAAACAAGAATTATGGAAGTAGGTAAAGCTTAACACAGCTCCAGCACATAAACTCCTACTACACTTAAATTTATATGCTATGCAAGCAGGTCAATAGCGTAGTCTTGGGGGGGAAGAAAAAACCCACAAGCCACTCTGAAGAAGATAGTTCTGTGGCTTATTTCAGCCTTCCATAATATTATATCAGAAGAAAAGAAGCTTTAACATGAGTTGTGTAATTCTTGAATAGCAATAACTCAAAAGATACTAAAACTAATCAACAGCAGTTGACAAAATTAGAAGCTATTATTTTGTAGGTAAGCAGTATGTTCAGATCTAAGCATTTTTTCTACAGTGAAATTCAAATGGAGGAGCTGCCTACGTTGCCTTAAAAAAAGTCTGATACCGAACAGCTTCACTGGCTGTTCTCTTCTTCCCCCAAACCGTTAAGGAGGAAATAAAACATGCTGGGTTTGCATTTTGAGCAAGTTGTCTCTAGCAAGATCTACAGATCTACAGCTGTGGCAGTAGCCCATAGAAATGAGATAAAAATGACTGCGGTCCGTTTCAGTTCGCTTGATTAATTGATTTATCAAGAGGAATACAAAATTTGGCTTAAAACATTTTCCCAAAATATTCCACCATGCCTCCAGAGGAGCTCTAGTCCACAGTTTGCAAGGAACGACATAAATCCTTATTTATTATTTACATTTCCACCACCAGCACCTAGCATGCCAGGAGAAAAGGTTCTGTAAGGCAAGTCTCCCCTCCAGTGTTTTCATTTGGCATTTTTTGCCTCCAATAAATGCAGCCTTTGAGAAAGGCATAGGTAGGTTAATAAGGAAGAGTAAGCGTGGCTAAGATAAGTGGAAATAAGTTATTTCATCATATAATTCCTTCTCTGCAAAGTCATTTTAAACACCAAAGTCTTCCTTTGTATCAGACAGTTCTTCTAACAGATACCAAACAGCACAGGCACTTCTTTTTCTGCAAGAAATCCCACCAGTCACTAGAAATTCACATTTCTTATCACTGAGGTTCTAGGATCAAAATGTTTTACAGGTTTCTGCTAAACACACAAACACTTAAATACTGCAAAAAGCACATGGCAAAAAAAAAACCATCCTTAATTAGGAATTTAGGATGGAGTTTCATAATCCATAAGCTATCATTTGCTGAAACAGCTGTTACAGACAAAAAACACCACACAATACACACCAAACAATCTGATCTTCCCAAAGGGATTAAATGTATTACAACTACACTTGCATTAACGGAACAGATAGAGCTGGCCTAAGTCAAGCCAGATAAAATATTAGACTTTGGGCTGGTCCAAACAAATGGACACACTGAACACCCATCCTGGCTTGCTACTTACGCTGTCAAGTTTATTGCAGATAATCTTTGCATAACAAGTATTGTTATCTCTGCCTGGTACTGTCCATTCAAGTGGCCAGAACAAACTGTGATAAACCTGGGGATGACAAGACAGGAACAGAATTGTCTGATGAATTCAATCAGAAAATTTATTTTTTCAAACTGTATTTGCAGATAGGTGATTCCATATTTAACCCACCACATTTTGATTACTTGTTAAACAATATACTGTTTTCTTCTCTCTCTCCCCCCCACTCCCACCCAGTCCATCTTCCAAAAGTTAGAGGAATGCTTGACTAAAAACCCATGCTCCAATTTAAATACTCAATTTAATACAGCTACAGCTTGTAATTGCAGCGAGAGAAGTTTTTAAGTAGTATAAATTTAATATCTAGTTACTGTATGTTTAACCCTACTGTGCAAAACAATTAAAGCAGATGCTAAATGACATGAAGTGTATTTAAAGGACAGAAGGAGTTAAATACAAAGTATGCAAACAGCTCTAACAGAAGTGCCTTCTTCAGAGAATCATAGAAGCCAGAAATTAGGGTAAAACAAATTATGGCTGACACTCCTATGGTCTAAGAAAAAGACCAGGAAGAAATTTATACCCAATTTAGGTACAGAAAACAAAGAAAATGGGCAGTCCCAAGAGTCTGGCATACTTCAGCAGTAAGAGTATTTACTTTGCTATAATAAAAAAAAGCTACCCACAGCTTTGCAACCTGATTTTGGCCTCCTGAAATCAAACACTTCTCAGCAGCATGCAAATAGCTATGCACAATTCTAGTGTTATCAAGTCCAGTTGTGAATTTCTAGGAGTCCAGTAACTTTGTCATCTTATGACAACACTCTCATGATCAAAGGCCTGTTGAGGTAACCTTCACAGACCCACAAAAAACGTCAAGCTCCAAGTTAATCAAATATTGAGTGCTCTCACCTCCAGATTTTGCTTTCCATATTCTTCTATGGCTTTCTCTTCAGCTAGCCCGCAGCTGCCATACTCTAAAGGAGTAAACACTGTTGTTGGTACGTTGATGTAGTCACACTGAAAAAGCAGAATAAATATATTTAGACTGTGCAATCAGTAAGTCATAGGACAAATTATGAGCCTTTCCTTTTGTTTACCAAAAGCTCACAGCCCCCACAGTCACATGGACAAATCAACTCACATTAATGCAATTCTAAGGCAAAAAGTACTGAAGTTAAAATTGTGTTCTTACAGATTTACCTTTGTGGAACTACCACCATAGAGCCTGCGGGCCAGGAGTTTCCCTGCCTGAATGGCAACAGGAGTAAGTTCAAGCTTTCCATCCAAGATATCCCCAATAGCATAAACGTAAGGCACATTGGTTTGTTCTTCATCATTTACAGGTACTTTCCCATTCCTTTAAAACAAACAGAAAACAGACCAGAGTTCAGTATCACAACCTTCCTCAGAGCCCTCCAAAAACTAATAAGGGGCAGATGTTCTGTCACAAAGATGTTAAGAAAACATGCTTAGTACTTAAAATAAGTACACATCTTTTCCGCTTCATTTGCAAGCTCTTCAAAGCATCAGTTACCTTTGCCTCTACGTGGCTGAAGTCAGTTTTCAACACAAATCTGATGACAATTAAGTTGGTCAGAAATCTTTGGGCATTTGATCTTTTACTTGAATGCCATACAGCTTGCAACTTACATTTTCCCCCATGGGGAAAAAGCTGCATCACTCACATGTTTAAATCACAGAATTACAATGCAAGGGATCTCAAGAGATCATCGAGTTCAAGCCCCCTGCTAAAGCAGGTTCCCCACAATAGGTTGCGCAGGTAGGCATCCACCTGGGTCTTGAATATCTCCACAGAAGGAGACTCCACAACCTCTCTGGGCAACCTGTTCCAGTGCTCTGTCATCCTTACCGTAAAGTCCTTCCAAGTGTTAGTACGGAACTTCCTATGTTCAAGTTTTAGGCCACTACTCCTTGTCCTATCACTATGCACCACCAAGAAGAGCCTGAATAAGCTTGTTTTATAACTTACTAGCTGCTGCAAGCTGACTCTAATTCTTCTCTCTCCTGATCTATATAATCCTGCCTCTTCCTTTGTACCAGGTTTTGCACTGACTCTACAGAGAAAAACAATCTGTAAGGAAGTGAGAAGTTTACTTCCTTAAATCCTCAGACTGACTTGCCAAATGAGATCCAGGACTACAGCATTACTTGAAGACTTAAAAGCCTACTACAAAAAATGATAAGAAAAAAAAAATCACATCACAAATATGCTAAGATTCCTGTAGAACTACAGTTTAAGCTCACATATGTGGAACAGCCATCAAGAAATGCTGAAACAGGAACACTAAAACCTTTAAAAATTAAAGTTTTTTTTATTTTTAACAGGCCTCCCCTCATAAATTAGGAGTACTAAACTGTAGTTTCTGAACAAATTAAGTAAATATTAAGTGAATTCCAGGAGTGCAGTGGCCAACAAGTAGGTACTAGAATAGTTCTTCTATGGAAATGAAGTTTGAGAAACTGTACTCAAATCCAGGAAAGGTGAGATGTCAAAGATTCATATAATTGCTTGCTTAAAAAAAATGAGGATTAAAAAAAAGTATCAGTATCATTAGATATTATTAAAAAGAAGTTAAAATAAATCAGTGGCTGAGAGGAGCTGAGCAATACTTACTTCTCATTGATTTTGACACCAATCGTCTGCAAGCCAATGTTTCTGGTACATGCATCCCGACCAATGGCTATCAAAACCTAAAAGAATTACATACGGTAACTTTACAGAAGTGTAAAGCTGATTAGGTTTTACTTTTCTCTGAAACAGCTTTAAAGCTGTCCATAATTGAAGTGGCTTCTCAAAAAAACGTGAGGAAGAGTCACCAGCTCAGCCTCCCCCACGTGCAACTTATTTCAGAAAGGCAACATTAGCTACAGAACAAAACAGAACAACAACACTGTGCACAAAAACTACATCCCACTCATTTAAGTTTCACCTCTTCTGCTGACAAGGTGCAAATGAAGGTGATCATACAATTCCCCTTTTCTTTTCCTGCCAGGATCTTACTTGAATTATTTGCCAAGAAACACTTCCCTCTGCCTTATCCTGAACAGCTTTTAAAGTATTTGAATGCATTTTCACAGCACTGCTATATTTAGTTATTTCAAATCCAGAAATGCTTACAGTGTTATATTCTCCTTCAAAAATTTCTGGACCCTCAGTAGACTTTGCTGTCACTTTTAGTCTTCCTGGTGTGCCATCCTCCAGCCTTTCTACCTGTATAAACATTTCCAAGATTAGAATGATCTTAAGCAGTAGAAAGCATACGGATTTCTACCTGTGTTGTTTAAGGTAATTTTGTGCAAAGAGAAGGAAGCTAAGAAAGCACTTGCCTGAGTAGGTACAAACTTTCTTATGAATGTTACACCATGTGTTTCCATGTGGGCACCTATTTTTTCTGCCATCTCTTGGTCAAAGCCTCGAAGGAGTATGGAACGCACCATGACTGTGACATCTAGACCCAAACCAGCAAGAAATCCTGCGCACTCCAGTGCCACGTAGGAAGCACCCACAACTAGCGTTTTGCCAGGGCAGTAAGGCAGGGAGAAGAGGTCATCACTAAAAAGGAAAGAAGTTACATGGCTCTTTTAATACAGGTCTTTCCAAGCATTAGAGCAGAGAAAATTGAGTCCATTATGCCTTTTAATCTCACCTTGTAATACAGTATTCTTTATCTCCAGGAATACCCAGATATCTAGGCCTTTCTCCTGTTGCCAGGACAAAAGTCTCTGCTGTGTGATAGGTTACTTGTCCTTTTCTATTAGTTGCCTGTTTATAGAGACACAAAAGTCTTTACCATAGGAATAGGTTTTACAATGAAGTAAAAAACAAAAACACAACCTTCACCTAAACGTAGCAGATAGGTTTAAGAACTAGGTGCAAGTAGTTTCAAACATTTAGACAGGCCATGTACAGATCACTGATGAACTACATGTTTAAAGCACAGACTATTACTCTGTTCTTTTAGTTTAGAGCGCCTAAAATCATTTACTACTTGAATTCTGCTCATATGAACAATTTAATCTACATGAGTAGTTGATAACTTTAAATTATAAAAACCCACAGCAAATGAAGGGTGCTCCTCCACCCCTTGCTTCCAAGGAAAGACTGACTAATTACAGAACAACATCAATCATTTCTTATGCTGATTAAGAAAAATAAAAATGAAATCTACTTATATGCTTTAGGAGGGCCTAATACTCTACTTTAAATGAATTAAAAGTAATTCAGTTATTTTCTTGATCTCTAAAGGCCCTTGGGGAATTTTGTCCTGCCAGTGCGTCTCTTCTGAAATCCAATCTTCATTCTTGTTCTTTATTTACCAGCACAGAAAGAGAAGCTTCCTCCCCAGCAAGTTATCACACAGTTTAGGTTGGAAGGGATCTCAGAAGTTCATTGAGTACAACCCATTACTGAAAGTTTCTGTTCTACCCTATTTGTAGAAAAAGAACACTATTAAGCAGATAAGCTGCATATGCAGACACTAAAACAGCTGGTAGATGAGGCAAGTAAAGCATACCATCTCCTCCGCACTAATCACTTGGTTTGAAAGACATTTATTTCAGCCTTCATAAGCTCATACTGAAAACAGACAATTGCAGCCACTGATCCAGATAGTCTTCTTCAAAATGCAGTTCTTCTAAGTTAACCTTGCTACGCTACTATCACTCGCAGCAGGATTGCCAGCACATGCTCTGTCTTGCAAGACAGTTTAATTCTTATGCTGATACAGCATAAGGTTCTATTTAGCACTATTATGCAAGTGCTTAATCCAAATTTAATTTCTGCAGTCTGTGCAGTATGTAGCACGCACCATAGTATGAAGAGTTTCCAAGTGGCATATTGTTACTGCTGAAGGCTTTCTGTGCTTTTGTTTTTGGCTCTGACAGCTGACCTTAAGCAAAGCTAGCCACTGAGACTAGCTCGCCATATACATGCAAGACTTCAGTTTAACCAATATCCACCTTACTCCTATGTTTGCCAATCTAGTCACTTGCACGGTGACATGTAATAAAACAAAACATTAATTTGAATTGGTAACTTAATTCAGGAACAACTTCTTTTAGGCTGACTGAAGTAGGCAATGTCAGAATGAAGATTTTTCCTTGATGGAATTTAAAAGGCAGCTCAAGAGCCCAAGTTTTCCCTCCCAACTAAATAAAATCTTTTAAACATACCACATACCTTAATTTTGTGTGGTTCAACAAACTCTCCATAGGAATTTTGGTATGTCACAGATTTCTCTCTTAAGGACAATCGATAGCCCCAGTTTAAAGAGCCAATGTAGTTTTGAACTGCTTCTACCATGATCTCCCAGTTGTGTTTAACTGAAACAAGCCGTTACATATTTTAGAAACCAAAACAATGAACTGTTAAAGAAAAGCTCAACTCATTCATTGTACATCTTGCTAAGCAGCCATCGTTGTTATTAGTAACGATGATACCTATTAGAGTCTTAAATCACCGCAATATATTTACCTGACTTGAAATAAGCCCATTCAAGAAGCTCATCCATTTATTTGAGATAATACAGGGAACGAAACACAATTAGCTTCTAGTCTTAAAGATTTTTATGTATGACTCAAGGAGGAAGAATCATTCTGATTCACTTAGTAAACAGGAGCAGAGTTCAATAGTTAACTAAGTCTGAAGTACATAGAACTATCACAGCTATCTTAGAGTCACCTGCACACAGTCTTGTCTGTCCTCTATGTCCTTACTAACCTTGTTCTTCATACTGCCAGCCGTATGCCCTTGAATCTTTGAGTGCCTGCCCCAGAAGTGCTGCTTGATGCATTAGCTTCTTGGGAATACAACCTACATTTACACATGTACCACCAAGTCCTAAGATGGAAGAACAATGTTATTGCTTGCATGAACAAAATATTTATGCTTCTATTATGTGCTTTGTATAGTCACCCATGCATCAGTTCACGAAACTGCAACAAAACTAACATGAAATTCTGCTGTTAGAGACATTTTAAAACATGAGTACAACAAGGTTACAAATCTGTATTCAGTTTAAGAAGTCATTTGACTCATCTGACCAAGGAGGGTTTAGCTTGATGTCTTCAACATAGGTCCAGGATAGCTACTTACAGGGTGCTTTGTAAGTTAGTTGGATCAGCAAGAAAGCACGACAAAAAGCCCAGAGTTCAGTATGACCTATTCTGTGGAATCCGAAATAGGAATTTGCTTTAAAGCTATGAAAGCACATTCACACTTTGACTGTCTGACCACTGAAATTCCTTACTCATTCCCAATTGCCAATAGCATTAATAAGGTCAGACAGTAGCTGCTTAATTATAAAAAGGTGATGCATGCACAACCATACAGTCAAGCTGTTTTAGACATAACCTAGATCAGTCATTCATGAAATAAAACCAGATGAACTAAAAGGCATTAAAAAAAACCAAAGAGGCAAGATTGTGAATACAGACACACACAACGTTTGGCCACAGTTTGAAACTGAACTATAACAACATTTAACAAAGAGCAGAGAGTTAGCAATATACAAAACAGAAATAACCATCCAGGCATGTCAGGAAAACAACTCCTTAGTTACATGTTCCAGAATTACAGGAATTCTGCCATGATTTCAAAGAATACTAATCCATAGTATCCTACAGATCAATACATTTATCACTGGTACTCAAACACCATATTTACCCCAGGAGGTTCCCAGGGGCGTTGGCACAACATAATCTAATACCATCACTTTCTTTCCCAAGGTAGCAGCTTCCTGTAAAAAAAGGGAGATAAAACAGCATTAATGAACATTTCCTTGACCAAGAAATACGACTGCTCATTTGCACTCATGATATACTTAGCACAAATATAAGGCTCTTTTGCTAGTCAGTCTCATTACCATGTGTAGCTCTTCTATCTTCTCCACTATCAAACATTCATGTCCTATGAGAATGATGAGAAAACCTGGGCTTCTTCAGTTTGAAGAGAAGAAGGTTATGGGGGTAGATAACAGCAGCCTTCCAGCACCTAGGAGTCATGGTACTGGAGCCATGCTGGATGCAGTGGCAAGTGGTGGAAGGATAAAAGACAAAGCCCCTAAGTTGAAATAAGAGTATGAAGAACAAACTTAATTCCATGAAGACAGTCAAGCAGGAAAACAGGATGCCCAGACACACCAGTGCCTCAAGATTTTGAAGATTTTCAACACCCAAATAGACAAGGCCCTGCATAACCTTATCTCACCCTGCTTGAAGCCAGAGCTTTGATTAGATATCTACCTAATGTCCATTTCAAGCTGAATAATCCTATAACCCTATATCCATGGAATGACCAAGCACTTGAGTGAATCTCCTCAATACTCGATTTTTTTTAAGGGCTTTGATGCACCTAAAGGTTTGATCCAATCTGTTTAAGAGCTCCTGCATACAATTGCTGCGATCCTGGATCAAACAAGTTTAGAATTATCCACTTATTTCCTACTTTCTGAATAACTGAACTCTTCCACTCTGAACAAGTTGGTAATTACCACCAAATTTACAGTTCATGTTCCAGAAGGCACTGAGGAAAGATCCGTAGCATTCTGAGAACTAGCCAACTGAAGCAGTTGTGGGGTAAAGAGGAGGGAGATTTATGTTTAACAGCTTGTTACACTGTAACTACAGGAAACCAGAGCCTTTCAGAAGCCCTCTTCGGTCCAAGGACATTGAAGTCCATGCCGTATCAACCACCTGTGACTGACTATTATGATATATACACAATTCTGGAAGAAGGGAAGAACTCACACCTTCTCCCACAAACTGGAATAAAGTACACTGCCATATCTCCTTCTCTACCTTTCTTATATTGATCTAGTTATAGCTGCATGCTTTAACTGTACTGTTCTACAACAGTCAGCAAGGCTACCAAGAGCAACCTCACCATGCCCAAACCATAGATTAACAGTTTAGATAGCTAGCTGAGAAGTGGGAAGCACGGGTTCAAATCCCTCCTGTAGAAAACTGAACCAGCTTCCCAGGTCTAGAGGCACTCTGAGTAACAGCTAACTGTGAAAGAGGTGCACAATCTGTTACTGTTTCTGAAGAAGTAGCTAGGAGGAACAATGAAGTGTGAAACAGTTCATTCAGATAACAATTGAAAACACTTCATTTTAGATCACTGGTAGTCCTGGATCCTAATATGCAGAAGTACTTCAAGAACAGCCTGCAAGTTTTCCAGATTACTGTTTGGAAGCATCCAAGTGCCTGTACACTGCACATAAAGAGGAGGTACTTAAAAAGTTCCACTCTCAGCTAGGAATCTAAAGCCTGTTATTAGATCAAGACCTGAGTAGTCATTGTCTAGGAAGTGGTCCATACAGACTGTCATCCTTTGAATGAGCAAACTACTAAGACTGCCACTGATTCATTAACAAGACTAACACTGCTAATCATTGTAATATATATTGTTTTGTTCTACTGTGATTAATATGGGAACTTATTTTTGATGAAGTTTCATATACAACTTGTTCATGCCATACCTTGGAACAAGCGAGTCCGCCTGAGCCACCACCAATAATAATGAGGTCATAATCATAGGTTTCTGCACCTTTGACATCCCCAAGAAGTTTTTGCAGTGTTCCATTCTCATAAGCCTGTAAAATCAAGTCACCACATGTTTCTAAGCAAAAACTGAAATACAATGCCTTTTCTGACCTAGATCACTCAGTCTAATTTCTTCCCCTTCAATACTGTAACAGAAAACACAGCTGTTCCTGAACTGCTGTATCTGTATGGCCAAGGACTCCTCCAAGCAATTTGATCTAGCTGAGTCTGCTCTGAAAAGGCGATCCCAAAAAAATTTTGCAACTGTTAAGTTTATGATCCTGGAAAAGATTCAAACGTGTTCATGTTTTATTTGCACAACACTTCAGGCCACAGAACACGCAAGTTAAAAATAACTGATGGTCTATTTCCTCAGTGCCACAGCTTGAATTGAGTGCTGCACAGACTTTCTAAGAGCCTGTCTGCAGACAAACTCAAGAAAACGCACACTCTCATATCTGTAACAGAAGTGTAGAGGCTAAGTTAATTCACCAACAAGCTATTCAGCTGAAGCACAAGGATAGTGGCTTGACCTCACATCGCCCCCCACTCGTCTACTCCTAGTTATTTTTAAAGCAAGTTACCTTGTAAGTTGCATCACAGCCACCTATATGTTTTCCATTGACAAAAACATTAGGCACTGTCCTCTGATTAGTTAGCTCTGCTAACACTTGCTGAATACTGGGTCCATCATCTAAAAATAAATGAAAAAGGTACATGAAACAACTATTTTCAAGAAGGGACCTTTTAAGACAAGTGACATTTTAAAGGTGTTGACTGTAATATGCTATAAGCCTGTCAAGAAAACAATTATTTTCTAGGCATCACATTTCATGTGATGTAGTGTCCACTACATAAGTTGGACACAGAAAATACTTTGCAAAAAGGCTGGCTAAAACATGGAGGATAAAAAGGTATGTCGAGTCAAAATCCTTCAGGCTGAAGTAGTTGAAGTAATCAAGTTTAGCCCCATATTTTCTGGATTGTTTCCAGAATCCCATCCTGACAGTGTAACATTTGGAACCACACTTTAAAAATTTTAAATATATTCATCTTTCTATATATATTTACATGTATCTACTACTTTTGTATTAGTCTAAATATTACTAAAAATTCATAATAATAGATACAAAGAAATAAATACAATTTTGCTATGTATTTTTATATATAATACATACATATATTAGATACCACAAGAAATCATACAGACAGCCTTTTTTTCCAGTAGAATTGTCTGGAGTTCTGCTCCTCCTAAGTGCACACAGCTTGCCCAGCAGCTTTGTATTATAGGAATTTGGAGATCAGAAGAATAAACACGGTCATGTTCAAAGCATCTTCACGCTTCTTCTATCTGCCACACTGCTTTAAATCTTCCTGTTTTAAGACCATCATTGCCTGACCTGACATCTGAATCACCAGCACCAACAGGCAGGCTCAGTTTAGAGCTCTCAACAGTTGTACAGTAGTAAATGGGGGAAGATTTTACAGTAATCGCTGGTTAAAAGTCTTTTTACTCCAAGATTTATTTACCATCAGTGACTGTAACAACTGCGAAAGAAACATTCTTAATGGCAAGTAATTTCTGGACATCAATCAAACAAACACTGAGAGCTGTACTGTGTATATCTTGGGCTATGCCTAGTTTATAGTATCTCATTTTTTACTTGTTACTAATAAAAGTTAAGTCAGAAGAGGTACTTGCATTACTAACACATTTTCCCCCTCAAATACTGCTTAAGCACACTTGAAAGGATGAGAAACTACATTTTCTTTCTATGCAGAGGAAAAATAAAATATAAAATCCAATGATGATACTTAATAACAGCTTACTAACGGTGTGATGAAGAACTCAGTGAGAATTATTTTATTAACTTTGTTCTTAAAACTACATGCATTATAGACACATGTATAACACTACACGAGTAGTGAAAGTAAAGGCTCTAGAAGAGAACTCAAATGGCTAACAGTCAGGACTGTGGAATTCACATTCTTTCCAATGACTCAGCAACTTTCCCTATGAAGGTCACTGTTACACCACATCAAACGTTAACAATTCATCTAAGAGCCATAAAAGAGAGGGAAGAGAAAACTACCAAAGGCTTCTTCCTGAAAGAAGGGACTCCCAAAGGAGAAACCAGACCTCACATCCTCTGTGCATACAATCAGTTGATGGTTTGTGCTGAAAGAGGCAGTCTTTAGTTATATTAAGAACGTACCCCCCACACTAAAACCCATAATGAAGCCCAACTACTTTTTTGTCTCTGTACACTTAAAGTTGAGACTCAGTGATCCTCACGAGTCCTTCCCATGACTCCGTAAGTCTTACAGTTGGTTCAAGACAGCTTAATGTCCTGCACATTCACCCAGTTTTAGTTACATTAAGCAACACCTGATACACTTTCTTTCTGCTACTTACCAGTTACATCCAGTTCCAAAGCATAGTACTGTACACCTAGAGAGCTGAAGAGTTCTTTTACCTGTAACAGAAAAGGACACAATGTTTTTGTACCCAGGCAGACTGCCAAGGCAAAGCTTCCACAAGATCCAATACACAGTCCAGAATAAAGGCAGACTTTTAATTCTCAATTACACAGATGTATAAGGACTTAAGACTCAATTATAATTCTTTGAGGGTACAGCCATACGTGTCTTTCACAAAGTTTGGCACTACTTCTACATCTTGCACAGTCCTCATTTAAAGTCAGGCTATTTAACAGCACTCAAAGTAAACCACAGAGTAATCTCCTATTACAAGTTAAACAGATCTTAAGAGACAACTTCTTTATACAACTGGCTTAGCTGCAGACCTCAGCATCCCCTGAACAGGCAAAAACAATGACAATAATTGCTACATAGAAAAATATCATGAAGAAAAATTATGCAGCAGTCAGATTTCCTGAGTACTAAGGAAAGAAAGAAGAATGGGGACTAGGAGATAACTTGCAAAACAAACACTGTTAAGCAAAAAAAAAAAACCAAAACCTTATAAAAGGCAACAAGACTAATCTCTAAGCACACACACAGCAAGGGCAGCTCAAGCCTACCAGCCCTGCATTCAGTCCTACCAGCCCTGCATTCAGTCCTTCAGTTTTGGTCACTGTATTTCAGAAAAGATTTAGAACAAGTGTAGAACAATTAATCCAAGCAGTCAATGAGTTTAACTTAAAGAAAAGACGTGGAAAAACAGCTGTGTTTAAATAATTAACTGGCTGCCGTAAGGAAGAAGAAAAGTGGTGGTGGAAGCAATAACTGATGGGATTGAACTGCTTCAAGAGATTATTATTAGACTGCAGGAAAAGGTTTTCCTGACAGCAAGACACTGAAACACTGCCCAGGTGGAAGACAACCCAGATCAGTGAGTGACCTCAAAGAGCACATCAAATGTGTTTGAGCTATCACGTCTCCCACTCTGAAGCTTGGGACAAGACTGGAATTTTCTTCTATTTCTGATTTTGGGTTTCTGGTTTAACAGCTGCCTCAGCCTCCAGGATCAGACAGGAGCAGTTCTAACCTATTTGCCTTCTTGTTTTGTTTTGTTTCCCCATCTAAATCATTCACATCTTAAATGTTTCAGGTATCCAGGAGCCAGAATGGAAACAACCAATCACCTCTATATATGAGCCTTGAAAAGGAAAAAGCCACCCTACAGGACAACTTGAGCTATTTTTTTTTCCTCCATGGGTTCTGGATGCTCTTCTAATACTAGTTCTGAATGGACAGGGTGCTACTACCAGATTCAAATCAAGCGGCCTTTTAGAAATGAGATTTTTTATGGCAGCATCTGTCTGTAAAACTGGCAAAATTGGAATCATGTGAACTGCTGTTGCAGTTTGACAAGGACAAACCTCCTAACACAGGTAATGTTACAGCTGGCCTATTGACTCCCAAAATCTGACTCACCTCTGCAAAGAGATGTTGTAAGGCATTGGGTGAAATATCTGCTCTTCAACCTAACTGTCTTGATACAAGAACAGCTCTAGCAAGAAGTTATAGCTAAACTTCTGCATGCTCCTTGCCAGCCTGGATTCTCAATGGCAGCTTAGTGTGCTTTGTTGTTGATTCAAGAAAAAAAAATACCAGCTTTCTGATGAACCTCATATTTATTGACAACACTAAGAGTAAGCTGAATCACATTTAATGAGCTTAAAAATGTTAAATGTGACAAAAGCTTTTTGAGTCACTGTGATCCATGCGGTTACTGCGCCAAGCACCAACTATGTCACTGCTCTCTGCTTTCAACTTTATTAAGACAAACATATAGCTTTTGTATTAGGTATCAATGATACAAGTTTCCTTATGATATTGAAACAGTAATATACTAAAATAAACCCTGCCTGTATAGATAACAGCACTAATTTTACACCTACAGTACAAATGAGGTTAGAGTGGACTTTTTCAGAGGTCACCTGATGCAGCTGCCTGCTCAAACAGGACCAAGCATGAAGTTGGATAACCTTGGGCAAGGTTCTGTCCAACTCAGTTCTGAATACCTACAAGGACAGACAACACAGCGTCTCTGGGATGCTCCATGTCTGACCACCCCCAGTGAAGAACTTCCCTTTCATCTCATTACAATATCCCTTGTTTAACAATGTACATATTGTCCTTTGTTCTTTCACTCTAGAACTGAGAATAGCGAGGCTGTTCTCCCTATCAGGTACCAAGTGGGTGATTAAGCAATATAATCCCTCCTAACCTCAAGCTCTTAAGACTGAACAAACCAACCTCTTCCTAAGACATCCTGTGTCCCAGACTTCTAAAATCATCTACACAGCCCTAACAACTTTTGTTCTACACTCATTATTACCCTAAGGCTTCCTTGCTTACTGGAGAGACCACCGCTGTGGGCTGAGTGAGTGGGAAACAGCAGTGAAACTGCTCCTGCTCTGCAATTGCTGTTATAAAGCCCAAGCTGAATGCCATGAAATATGTCAAAAAGCAAAGCTCAAAAAAGATTGCTGCTATGAAGTGAGCACCACAACTCTGAAGGGAAGTCACAGAATTTTCTACTTGGCTGCTGTTTGAGTCTGCAGCAGAACAGCGGGGCGCAACAGGCAAGGTTTCATCAGTGGCCTTAAAAAATGCATATTAAAACAAATGCATCCCGAACAGTGAAACAACAGACAGCAGGGGGGAGGACAGGACAGAGGACATCTTTAGAACAAGAAAGGATTACACTCAAGAAGAGACAGATTTAAAGCAGTGCCTTTAGGTGATGTTTACTCTCTACTGAAGATACAGAGCAGAGAAAAAGAACCAGACAAATACCAGGATCCTAATTAGAAGCAGTTGTTATAGATTATATGAATAGATTACGCATGTGTTAGTGGTGATGAAGCAGAAACAAGAGTGACAACTATATGATCAAAGTTATGAAATCCTCAATACAGGCAAGAGAGACTAGATCTTGCTTTGGAGAAGAACATAAGAGGAAGAACAGAAAGGTAACAGCAATCATGAGTAGTCTAGAGAAAGCAGTCAGGAAATGATTTCTGGTAAGTACTAAGAATTCTCCAGACCAAGCAGCACAACCGGAGTTACAGAATACAAAGCCTTCTCAGGTTTTCAAAAGAAAGACTCCAGAAAGATTTTTACGTAGCACTAAATATAGAAATAGATTGCACAAAGCTTAGAAATTGGTCTAGCACTCCAGAGAACTCGTCCTGGAGATGCTTTTTGTCATTAGGGGAGCTAAGCCTCATATATAGTAAATTTAAGCAACATGGTACGTTGCATGTCTGCCACTTCAAATATCAACTAGTATTTAATAGCTACAGCCAAACTGACCCGACGTTCCTGTGGGTATAGATGGTTATTAGTAACAGCGTAACACGTAACTGGAATAACTGGCAGTTTTTATACAGCTGCAGTTGCTACTCTTAAAATGATTTCTAGTGTTCAGACCCAGCAATTTTTCCATGCTAAAAAACCACCCTTTTGTTTTCTTTATACGTCTTATTTAGCATTAGTCTTTTCAGAGAGGTAAGAAGTTAAAGAACAGTCGAATTCAGTTATGATGAGGAAGTCATTCTAACAGCACCCCCTTCCCACCACTGCCTGACTTAAGCAACTGAACAATAAATCGCACTTGCAGAAAGAACTGCACAACTGCCCTTCACGCTGCTAGCTAAGCCAGACAAACACAGCTACCTAATTAATTCAGTTAGAGCTTTATTTGCAGCTCTTAAGGAAAGTATAATCTTAAAATTCCAGCATGGCTACATCCACTTGAAACAAATAATCACAGAATGGCTTGGGTTGGAAAGGACCTTACAGATCACCTGGTTCCAACCCCCTGCCATAGACAGGGTTGCCACCAAGGAGCTCAGGTTGCCCAGGGCCCCAATCAGCCTGGCCTGGAAAGCCTCCAGGAATGGGGTGTTTGAAACAAAGAATTCTTCCCACACATCTTTTAGAACATGAGTGTACTGTGAACTAGCAATAAGCATTATCAGTTTTTCAATTAATCCTACCAAAAGCACATTGCTAACAGCCATCCACGGTGAGACACACTGCATAGTATTAATATCTCTGTCTTTACGAATTCAAAACGATGTGATTATAGGCTAAATACCCAAGCTGTAACAACTCTTCAAATTATATCCACTTCATTAATTGTACAGACTAGATTAGAACACTGCATTATCCATTGTTCTCTCGTTCCTTTCGCTATTTTCTAAGTCTTCATAGGGAGGAGATGATAATACTCGTACTATTGCAGATATTTCTTTCTTTTACCAAACGATGTCTCATGTGGCTTCTCCCTCCACAAGCTTTCTTCTAATCATCCCTCCGCAATACAAACCATTTCTACTGGCTTTCTTCATCATATTATCTTTCTCTCCTGTTCAAAAAAGGAACATAAACCAAGGAAACCTGTCATCAGTTCTTTTCTGCTTCACATCCTGCCCCTCCAAATTTACCACCTGTTACTTAACATTCATATAAGGTCTTTTGAACTCCCCTGCCAAGAGAGGGCCATGAGAGAGGCCTCCCCCTACTCCAGATACACATTCTCTGCTATGTGGCAATAAAGACAGTATTCCCCAGATCTGACTGTTTCCTAGAAGCAATTAATGCTGTCTGATGGAGAAATTCCGTACGAACACAGGAAAGGACATTAATCTGGAATTTAATTACTGGACTGCAATAAGCCTGCTGTTCTCATTAGCTCCTTGTGTTAGTCAAGTCCCAACGCAATGCCAAAAATAGATGAATGGATAGGTTGCAAGGTTCGAGAAGTAACTAAGCCATTTTATGACCTCAAAAAACACCGGACTGAGCACCATGCATGCCAACAGTTGACTGGTCAGGACCACTGAAAGCACAAAGAACAATACAGTCAGGGCCAACTTTAAGTATTTCTCAAAGAACAGCACTGAAGTCGCCAACAAGCAGTTCCTCTCAAAAGAAGCTACTATTTCTGCCAGATGGGCTGCACTTGAGCAAGATGACCAGCCTACCACTAGTTTATTTTCTCAAACTTCCACTGATAAGATAAACAAGTTTTATTAGGAGATAGCTGCTTACTATGCTAACTTTCTGCCAAATCATTCTTGGTGAGAAGAAATTGATTAGTTTGTCCTGTTGTTTTACACACAGAAGCTTCCCTTCCCAAAACCTTGACTAAGTTGCAAGTTGAGACAGAATACACTTAATATGTACTACAGCAGGCTCACAACATATCATCCCTCACAAGAGCTGCTGTGACTGAGCCTAAACTACACACAAGAGTGCAGCTTCTGAGTCCTTTTCCTGGTTGTCCGCTTCACTGAAGACTATCAGAACTCAACCCAGCAGCTCCTCTCACATTTTTTCCCTCACTATGTCCACATCAGGCACAGTACTATTAGGTTTAAACATTTCATAACACCATGTTTGTAAACATTCATGATTCACAGTGCCTACAAACACCCAGATTCTGTGAGGGGTATAAATGAAGCCTGATGGTATTATAAGATTCTAATGAAGATCCTGCTTTTCTTTAACAACTTTTGCTCACCAGTTACAGCTATATGTGATTCACACATAACAGGGCTAGAAAGATTTCTGTTCCCTTCAATCATCACAATTCATCACTACGAACTTTTCTTTGGTAAAACATACATTATGGCTAGAATTCAGAACTTATGCTCTTGCAACACAGTCAGCCTTCTCCCTCCAATTTCAAAACCAGCAGAAAGCTCAGCCTGTCCTCTGATCAGCAGCTTTGTTCAAGTTGGAGACAAGCCCTCAGCAGGCAAGCACACAGCCAGCACCCCGACCTCCAGCTAACAGACCTCAGAGCAGCCCGGCAGAGGAAAAAGCACCATGCAGCGCTTCCCATGCACTCATCTGCCCTGGAAGGGGAAAAAACCGCCGAGGACCCAGCTCGGACCTCGCATCACTTCAATCTATGGGCTCCAATGGGCGGGAAGGACACGACACCAAAGGGCGCGGTGCCCGCAGGGGTAGCTCTCGCCCCCCCTTCCACGTGTACTCCCCAGGACGGAGCCTCCCGCCTCGCCCGGGGGCCGCACCAAAGGCCTGCTCCGGCCCAGGAGGAAGGGAAGCGGCTGCGTAGGACCCAGGAGAAGCGAGGCCCCGCGGCACCTCCTCACCCGATGGCAGTAGGGGCAGTAGCTCTTGCTGAAGATCATGATGCGGTGCGTGGCGATGAGGGTCCGCACGCGGAGAGTCAGGCCGTCCCAGTCCGGGAGCTGTGTCTGCCCGGGCGGCGGCATGGCGGGGCCGAGCTGAGGCGAGCGGCGCTGAGGTAAAACCGCCCGCGCGCACCCCGCTCAGCCAACAGCGGCGGCGCGTGCCCGACGCCTGCACTGACCCCCAGCGCGGCCACGCCCCTTCCGGAGCAGGGAAGGCGACTGGGTGGGCTGAACCATTCGCACGCAGGGGGGGACAAAAAGCAAAAGAGAGCTTTCCGCGCTTTATTTCAAGGCACTAACTAAGAATCATCATCACATAATCTATATTAATATTATATTAGAGGTGTTAAGAGTTACAATTCACCAAAAGGTTACATAGGGGCGGGTAAACTTGCGCTTTTAAAGACACACATCCCCGCTGAGAGAAGGAATGGAGTGACCCCAGAGGAGGGTGACGAGAGGGCGCAGGCGCGGGCGGTGGCGCTGTGCCCCGGTGGCGGGAATTGGGGGTTGTGCTGCGTGGTGCTGCTGTGTGTCGGCCTTCCAGAAGTCGTAGTTATTCTCAGGACTGAAAGCTGGCAGCCCTCGTGGTCAGCTTCCCCCGAGTTATATTTTCCTGCATGATACCGTAAGGTGTGGAATTTCCCTTTGGCCTGTATTAGTCAGCTGTCCTGGGTCTGTCCTCTACCAGCTCCTTGTGCACGCCCAGCCTCCTTGCTGGCAGGCAGTGTGAGAATTTCTTCACTGAGTGTAAGCACTGCTCAGCAACGACTTAAAGTTGATGTGTTACCAACGCTGCTTTCATAAAAAATCCAAAACACAGCACTATACCGGCTCTTATTAATAAAATCAACCCAGACAAAATCAGGATCTCTCTCTTCAAAGCTGGAGTGGAGGAGTGAGCAGGGAGGTCTGGCCTTTCCCTGCTGGTAGTGGTTGTTGGTGATTGAAAGAAAAAGAAAGGACTGATATCCAGAGAAAGAAAAGGGATGAGGTATTCTCAGTAATAGAGAGTAAGGAATCACCACATTGTTAGTCCTGTCCATGCAACTCAGTGGCTTTTGGTAGCTCTGATTACTGTTAGCAGCATAGGCCCTAACCCCATCTTTTGTGTTCTGCTTTGTTTCTTAGAATATCAGACAAAATTCAGCCCTCGAGATTTTACCCTTCAGGTGGATCCCTGTACGCGTAAGGAGTTCACTAGAGCTGGCATGCAGTCTTTGGACACACATTACATTCACTAGCAGACAATGCTGAAATATTTAAGCAATGGAAAGGTAAACATTTCTAAATGAAGTGGTTAGGGAGAGGAGGTGCTGAGGAAGGGGAGTGTGGCTTGTGGAAAGAACCAGGAAATTGTTTTACACAGGAGTGTGAATGATTCTATTCAACAAGAACTGTGGCTGCCTGCTGGGCTGTCATCAACTACAGAAACAGCCTAAAGTGTAAGGATAAACTTCCCCACCTTCCACATGAAAGGCCTTGGTCTGTATTCTCTACTATAAACAAACAGAATAAAAAGAACTGGTCTCACTAAGACAGTCTTCTCTTATGAAATTACTCATCTTAGTCTGAGAATTAGTAAAAGCTAAGCCCTGTAAAATAGTCCTTAACAATGTAGCATAATGTGCCATGGTAAGATACTGATGCAAAATGCACAGAGGAGAGATTTAAGAACGGAAGGGAAGGGAAGAGACATAATTTCCACATCTCTTGCACAGGACTAGACAGCTCTTGGCATCCTGAGGGTTTGATCTCATATTCAGAAGTGTAAACCTACACACCATTCTTGAAAACATGGACTAAGAGCCTCTGCCATAAAAAAGCTCCAAAGGACAAATTGATGAAGACAGCAGATGTTGGAAGCATTTCCAAATGAACTTGTTTGTATTTAGAGATTTGGAGAAAAAACAAATGGCTTGTGGAAAAGAACCAGGGAACTATTTGAAACATAACAATGTGATAGGCTTTAGCCACCCTTTTGTCTAAAATCAACAGGCTTGCTCCTGTTCCTCAGGGACATTCAAATAGCTAAGAGTCTTTATGCTGCTGAAGGGAGTGAAGAATGGACAGAGAGCTCCCAGTCACACCTCTTTGTTCTCCAACTCAATCCTTATGTGTCAAGACAGAAAAAGAAAGATCATGGCCTATCTCCAGCTTCATATTCCACTGGGAATCTGTCCATGAGATGATATTTACTGAGGTTGCTGCCTATCCAATATACCCAGAATGCTCTAACAGAGCTAAGAATGAATAGAGGCTGCGCCTTAAAATCAAGAAGGTGACAAAAGCCCTAAACCATGGCCTAATGTTTTCTCACATTATGCCAGTGCCTTCCCTGACCTCCTGGGAATTCACCCTCTGCACCAGGAGAAGAATAAATGTACCGTATTTTAGAACCACATTTCCTGGTTTGCACAAAGAGCTCCAAATCTGCCCTGAGCTTCAAGCATTACTAAAGACATCAGTCTTAAGCCAGGAGACAGCCAAAATCCTTGGCCATGAGCGTGGTTCCACCCTTTGTCAACATTAACGATGGAGACACTGAGCTATGCTGGAGGCTGCTGAAAACCTGATTTGATAGCCAGTCACTTGGGTGACATGCAGATTGCCTGCAGCTCAGGATTTATGAATTAGTGTTGATGGCAAATGATGTCAAAAGCCTTCTGGCGCATTCATGGATTTTGGCACCATTAAGCTCATTACTGTCAGCCTGTTGGAGCGCTGTTGGTGCACAAAATACAGGCTGTGTAATAACCCTGTTCTTCAAGTCTGAGATGGGAGAACCTTTGGATCAGAAGAGACTTCAGCCAGGGAAGGAGGGGGAATGGTTGTTCTTCCTTCACTGAAGAAAGAGGAAAATAAGCTCTTCAGCCGAGAATCAGCACTCTCCAGGATGGGCTGGGCATAGCAGTAACTTCTGTGAGCAGCGGCAGTACTGAAATACAGAGCTACACACAGCAGAGGGCAATCACATCTTCATTGTTGTAGAGATTCAACATCCCACCCTGGAGACAGTGGTGGAGCATCGAAATGGGGTCTGGATGTTAACTGCTATTGGCAAGTCAATGGGGGGAGCTCAAGGCACACCAGGAATTATTTTTCATCAAGATCTTGAGCAGACAGTGAGAAGCCTTTGTGCTCCTTTTCAAGGGATGTCTGAAACAAGGCAGTTAAAATGAAATAATCGAGGTGGAAGTGTTGGGACCTGCAGTCGTTAATGATGTACACGTATTTTTTTCCATACAGTGCTCATTCTTGTGAAGTTGTAATAGACACAGTGGGTTCTGTAAGTTTGCTTTCCTCATTTTTCAAACTATCTGCTGGTTTGTGCCTGCAAATGAGAGGTGGCTGTGCTTCTGCTCTTCTGCAGATGTTATGTTGGTGGTCCTGTGTTTCAAAATTTGGCCCTGCTGAATGTATCACATCTAATCTTACCTATCACGCTATCAGCTTAAAGTGTATGACGAGTGTTCTTTGAACAACAATTAATTGTTCATTAATAATGATGATAACATCATTATTATAATGTACTAAGGTGAGCATGAGGCTTTCTGAATGCATCATTATTAGATTGCCAGCAGTTTGGCTCAGGGAATGTCTCCTCCCATAGGTGTAGGGCACAAGGGCACTGTTTATGAAGAGTTACATATTTTATAACAAACAGCTTTAGGTCAAGTGCCGGGTCCTCTTCTTTGGGTAGCTGCAGCAAGACAGGAAACAATGAGTCTGTCAAGTTCCAAGGATTTATGCAGACCAGGCTCTTCCTTTGCCCAGCTGAAGCTTTAATGAAGTCAGAAAGACTCGGTCTGAATCTAAACCTGCAGAAAAATGGCTTCCACCGTTCAATTGTGCTAAATGCTGCAAGCCAAAAGCTTTTCTAGAGCTAACAGAAAGTGTCGGTGCTCAGCTGCTTTACAGAACGCGCCCTTTATTTGCCTGCTTTAATGAACAGCATGGTGTCCATCTCCTGTGCACCGAAGTCACCTTTCCGTGCTACATTTCTTACAAGGTCTTCTTGAAAGAAAAAGGAAAAGAAAAGAAATGAAGAGAGAAGGGATAGAAAAGTCTTTAATCTTTTAGAAATATGGAAACTTGGCTGTATTTCTAAGCAAAACCAGTTCCTTTAAGAAGTTGCATGCTACACATTTCCCAGGAGAGTATTTTAATGAAAGATTTTTTCTTTTTTAATTCTAGCCAGCTTTAGCAAGACAGCTCTTTTGCACTTGCAATGCAAGGATCTTGGCCTCAGATCCGCTCCCCTCTGCATTCCTCCAGTGCAATTTCTGGGATCTAGAGCTGCCCACTGATACTGCGCTATTCTGCACGTGAGAGAGAGATGGTCAGAAGCATCAGAGGTTAATATTTCAGAACAGGGAATATTCAGATGTTTCCTGCAGCCTCTTTAGCTAGACCAATTTATTTTATCCTGCAGCTGCATAGGAATGCTCAGCAGGGAGGTCAGATAATAAATTCAAAAGCACAGATTTCGACATTGCCTTTTGTCATAGATTTATTATCAAGTGTGTCTCTTAAAGTCTATTTACATGGTTTTTCCTTTAAGTAATTAAATACTGTGCTGAAGAGAGTAAGGATTCTTCCAGTTTTTCACCCCTGGGGCAATTGTATCAGAGGAAGATCTCTTTCTGCATCCAGATTCCCACCCAGTTTGTAGTTGCTCTCTAGTTGTTTTTTTCTTCCAATGTGTGGACAAGCTGGCTGGACACCTTGGAATCCTTAGTGTAAAGAACTCGGCCCTTTGTGGCCTTTGGTACACACATACAGTGCTGTCTGCTGATCAGGACGGTGTTGCTGGTTGCCTTGATGTCGATTATTGTTGAAAGCCATCCTTTTAGGACTTCCACTGCTTCAGTGGAACCATAGAATTGTTTGAGTTGGAAGGGACCCTTAAAGGCCATCTGGTCCAACCCTCCCTACAACGAACAGGGACACCCACAGTTCCATCAGGTGCTCAGAGCCCATCCAGCCTGACCTTGAATGTCTCCATGGATGGGGCTCCCACCACCTCTCTGGGCAGCCTGTGCCAGTGCCTTACTGCCCTTACTGTAAAAAAAAATTTCCTTATATACAATCAGTGAGATGGTTCTAATGCTGACGAGGACAACCTGGTGGTTGAATTTTGATCCATTCAAGGTTTCACTTTTGCTAAGGGCGGTTCCTTCAATAAATACAGGCCCGCCCAAGAGGCTCCTAATGTTTTCTACTCCTGGGTGGTGATCTCAAACAGCAATCTTTCTTGTGGTTATTTGATGCTTACAGGCCTGTCTGGGGCCCAGGAAGGTGCAGGCAGCACAAGGGAAGGTATTGTGGAAAGGAAAAGAGGTAGAAGAACCTGCATTTGCCAAAGATTTAGAGACTGATGTAGCTCAAATTTCAGAGAAGGATGAAAAAAATCTAATTGCAGTAGTAGTTTTCATGGCTCTGCTAGATAACAGCAGAACCTAGACACAAACCCAGACTATTGTCTGTATTTTAAGACAGTTCTCTCAAATTTTGTTTTGCTTAAAACAGTGATGGGAAGGGAAACCCAACCTTCCTTTTAGCTTTTGTGGCGAACGATGGCTTGGAAACATGGGTTTGATCATCTCAAAGCTCAGGCTGACTATGCAAAGAATTCTTAATGGCACTATTTTAGAGCCAGTCTGATGATTTTTATATGCTTCGGTGTCAAGGCTCAGCACTCAGCTCATTAGAGTCTGTGATCTGATTGACTCTTGATCCTGTTTGTGGGTTGTCCCTATTTTTCTAGCAGCTTAACCCAGAAACCAGAATAAAACATTCCCAAACTCTGATGCGTGCCAGACCTGAACATTATCTTTTGAAGTATCTAAAATCGTTTTGTGCTTCAGCCACCAGCGGGGTGCTACTTTAAAATCCTAATGCCAGTGCACTCGTTGGACTCTCTGTATTCAGAGGAGCCTTACTTTGCTGAGACAATATTCACAGTTTGTCTAGCTAATTTTAAATTATTGACTTTATGATTGGTGAATCTGTGGAGGAAAGCCTTAATGCTGTTCAGTGAAGGTCTAAAATCCAAATCAGAGCAAATGCGTTTATTGATTTTAATTAACTGAAACCAAAGTGATAGTAGCTCAAAGTAAGAATTGCTGAAGTGCTGCTGTTGGCCTTGGAGTTTCCCTAGGCTGCCTTGTGTTTGTCCTTCTCTTCTACAGTAATCCACAAATCCCTGTCCTCTTGAATGTCAACATCTAGCACTGCAGTCAATGTGAAGAGTAGGACAACAGAAATTATTCTGTCCAAGTCCATTGCTCTCCCTGTGCAGTGCCTGCTTGCCAGCTCCAGGTACTGCATGCAATGCAGCATCGGGATGCTGTGGGTACCAATGCCTTTGGTCTTGCCCGTCTTCACAGAATCATAGAATGGCTTGGGTTGGAAGGCACCTCAAAGACCACCCAGTTCCAACTTCCTGCCACAGGCAGGGTTGCCAGCCACTCAATCAGGCACTGGATCAGGCTGCCCAGGGCCCCATCCAACCTGACCTTGAACAACTCCAGGGATGGGGCACCCACAGCTTCCCTGGGCAGCCTGTGCCAATGCCTCACCACCCTCTCAGTGAAAAAATCTTGGATATCCTTGGCTCTGTTTATGTAGTTCTTAAAAGTGTTTTGTCACAGGAGGCTGTGGTGGATTGGCTGAGGGCAATGGGAAGGATGAAGCAAGGAGGCACAATAGTAACCAGTTATTTAACTTAAATAATTGCTTTTGAATCTCTGCTTGGAGCGAAGGGACAGCCAGGCAAGGGCGTGGAGCTGCGAGTGCTTCTGCGCTCACTTCTTGATTTTTCAATAGCTTTTCCTCTCTATCATATGGAATCCATTTTGTTATTTTGACTTCTCTCTGGCTAGAGTGTTTTATGTAGTACCTTGGATGTTACTGAGTCATTGATAAGTGCTAACAAACCATCTGCTTATCTCAATTTGAGCCAGAGGATAGGCTGAAAAGCACAGCAGGGCTTTTTTCCCCCCTTTTAATATGTCAGAGAAAAATGCAGCAGAGGGCAGTGTGTTGTTAGGTTTCAGGGGAACATTTCCTGAACTAATCCGGGTGACTGGGAGTAGCCCCCGTCCGAATGCCTGCACAGCTAAATAACAGAATATTAAAAGCACTTCCTCTGAACATGAGGGCTTTAGGGCTTAGAAAGCAGTCTTTTTTAATGCTGTAAGGACTTGGCTGTTTTAATTTTTAGAATACCTGGGAAGTGCTAGCATCGGGATCTTCTATGACGTACAGGATCAGAAAGACAGCCTCATTAAAGAAGCAGTGTGAACACAGATGACATCAAGTACGCAGGCTACCTGTAATAATATCATGTTTTGTCATTTATAATAGATAGTTCTTCCAAACCTTTGGGATTCCCACAGCACTCAGCAAATTAAATATTTGAGCTTTGTTAAAGGAAGCTTGTTCAAGGAGACCGGGCAGCTGTGAACTGGGACACAGATGCAGTCATGGGAAGAGGTGGAGTGCTAAAATTTCATCTGAGGAAAGTCCCCACTTACACAAAGCATTCTGTGGGACATTTCTTAAGACTGTCTTCAATAAATACAGCCTAGTTTAGGACATGACTCAAGGAGGCTGGATGCAGTAAATAACATGCAGTGCTTTCACAGCACTGTGCTCTGCAGTGTGGCTCAGCACACAGCAAGCTGTGTGCAAACCCCATGCCTTCAGCTGGTGGCAGGAAAGTGAATCTGATGCTACTGGAAACAGCATCCATGGCTTTAGGAGGCCTTGTTTGTTCAGACTGTGGGCTGACAGTGCAAAGGTGGGTTACTGGAGGAGAAAAAGATAGCCTAAGAGGAGGACAGAATGCTTTGGGTTGTTGATGAACTGCTAACATGACAAGTAAGGAGCCCTGGCAAATGCAGCTTGATCCTTGGGGAGCAAGGAATTGGTCTGACCTGTTTGAGGTCACAGGCAGGACATCCCAATTCAGTGCAGCTTCATGCCCTTTCTCGTAGATTATCAAGAGACTTGAGAAGCGAAGAAGCAGCCATAAAAATGAACGCCATTAAAATCTCCAAAAATTAGAGGAAGAATAAAAGGAACAAGTGGAAAGTCTCTCCCCCTCACATAAATGATGTTCTTATCCTCATAACGGTGACAGGAGGTGGTCAGATGGCATTATTTAGCTGAATGGCCCGTGTCTCCATGTGTGCTCTGATAAAGTTCAAAATGACCTTTAAAAAAATCCATTTTTAAAGATTCTTTTTGCTTCAGAAAGGTCCAACTTTAGTAGCTTAAATTTAATTTTGTTCTTGAGGGAACTGGCTGCGGAGGAGTGAAGGCAGCGCTGGAGATGCTCACAGTAAACTAATAGCAGGTAAAATGTCATTTTAAAAAAGTGAGTAGAAAGCATGTGTCATTGCAAAGAGGAAATTAATGAATTCTCTCACCCTAATTCCTTTTCTTGGGTTTCTTTTCTGATGTCTCTTCTTCTGACTGCCACTGCCTTTGCTTATGTTAGCCCAGACTTATTAGCTGGCTCGTTGGTTAGGCTGAACCCAAGGTAACCAGAACAGGCAGGTCGTAGTGGTCAGCTGCACCCACTTACAGGCACAGTCATGCTTCTCAGCTCTGGAAGCACTCAGGCCGTTCCCACTGCTCCTCCATAAGCACGGACTCTGCTGTTTTCCTGTAAATCTCCAGCAAGAGAAGGATGAAATGACTGCAAGCACGTGCAGTTGTACCCCATAAGGAACAACAGTGACATCTAAACACTGGCAGGCATGTTGTACAAGGCCAGGGACTTCATCACTTCTTTAAAAACAGCAGTTGCTCTCCTTGGTTCTCACACAAAGGAAATTGGCCTTCAGGTTTGTAGTGACACAAGGCCTAAGAGAGGCTGCAGGGAACGCATGTCAGGAGTGGCCAACAGAAGAAAAAGGCCACCTAAGCCACTGGTGTGAGCAACTGCTCTGGTTGGCAAATTAACCCTGCAGTTATCATTACTGTCCATGGAAAGATGTTTTATTTTTGTCTCATGCTTTCTCTTGCTGTCTGGAGGATCCTGACTGGTTGCTGGGGACAACACAACACCTTCATTCTCTGAATTTGGGATTTATCATAAGATGGATCTGTAGGATGCTGTCACTTTGAACCTCCTTTTACCACAGCACACTCTGACCATTTCTAATGTCAGCCACAGACTGGTTGCTGAGACCCATGGGACACTTCCATTTTCTTGCACTTGGAGCACCCAGCTGCCCAGTGAAGTGAAGTGAAATTAGCTGTGCTGGCAGCTTTGCTTTGGCTTCTCCTTTGGTTCAGCTGCCGACAAGCTAATTCACATCACTTCATTTTCCCTGGAGATCTCAGCCCTTTCCAGGGATTGCTGAGAAGAATACAAGATAGGGGTGGAGATGTACAGCCAAGACTACCCGTGTGTAAAGACAGAAAGGACAGGCCAGTGTGGCAGAACATTGGGTTGGCTGGGCCTGCTATTGCCTGAAGATGGAGGCACAAACATCGCGCTTTGCAGAGGTGATCCCATGGATGAGTTTTCGCATATAGCCCCTCTCTGCCACAACCTCACTGCAGGATGATGCATGATGGCAACGTAGTGCTGGCCAGGGAGCAGCCTGGCCCTCTTCTCTCAGCCCTGCTGAGTCCCAGAGATAATGACCAAAAGGAGATCCAATTAGCAGCTTGATTGACTTACCAGAAACAGCAACTGGAGGCTGAATTTGATGTGACTGCTATGGGTGGATGCAAATCCATCCAAAAGCTTCTATTGGAAATTAGCGTATCTTGCTTCTTTATTGCTTAGGAATAATCTCTCTGCTGCTAGGCCTCTGATGGATGGTGTCAGCACCCTGTGCCCTTTTGGCAATGCAAAGACTCATCCACAGGGGTCCTATAATTCTTAGCTTTCTTTCTGTTCCTGCCACCAAACACAGTAGATCTTCTTCTAACAGTGGTTTTTGAGGGAGCCAATTCTCTGCTGAGCCATTATTATGGCAAACAAGGCATCAAATATAATCCCATCAGCCTCTCTCTGCAGGAGGAACTTGGACCTCCACATTGCAGTCTTTCTGGGAACATCTGCAAGCTCAACTTTTTTTAGCACTCTTTAGTTGAGAGTCTGGGCTCTGACCACAGGCAGATAGTCAAGGACAACATGTTTCACAACTGCATAATCCTGCAGTAGCCAAAGGGTTCAGAGTTTGTTTGTACTGTTTTTGATGTAGGGCTTATTTTAGGTTTTATAAAGAGATGTTACTTGCTTAACTAACATTGCAGAAGCTTATGAGCTGTTCTGCAGAGGACCTGTTTGCTTTAGGCTCTCTGTGTACGAACCCATACTATGAGGGCTGTGTTAGGACATGCACGTGGGCAGATGGGTGATGACATGCCAGACATGCCCCCCAGAACATACGAGCAGTTATACTTAAACTGTCATATGAAGGCAGATCCATACCTCGAAATGGCAAATCCACGTGTATGTGCAAACACATGCTGGTATGTGCAGAGACAGCTGCCTGTCCTCAGGTACATAAGAAGATCCATGTGCCTATATGAAAATGTGCAGGTACAAAGGTGTGAATATACTTGAATTAAGAGTCTTTTTTTTTTTTACATTATCTCTGTATGTAATGCCTGTACAAATATTATTCCTTCTATCCTAACTTTTTTGAAGCTCTCTCAGCTGGTAGATTCAAATTAGAACAGAATTCCTCAGTTAGTGATGAAATCTAAGGAAAAAACATGAGGTTCTAACATAAGAGAACGTGGTAGGAGTCCATTTTGAACCATTATCCTCTCCCTTCTCCCCCAAACCCTTCCAGTTGAGTGATAAAAGATGTTTCTCCTGTTTTTTTCTTCCACCATCTTTCCTGATAACCTTTAATAAGTAATCAGGTGTGATCAATGCCAGCTACTACTCTCCTGCTCCTCTGCTTCCCATTCTCTTGCAGAGCGATTCTGTAAAAATGACCTCCCGGGGCTTCTGCATTGATTCCTTCTCAGCTGATCTGAGACTTCAGCCATTTTCCTTCTCGCATTGTTCCTGGCACAGCCTGGGAGCAGAATAGGCTCTGCTGGTGTGCAGTTCGGGTCTGAAGTCTGAGACAGCCCCTGTGGGGCCATGGAGCGGGGCAGACCTGGCCTGGGATCAGGCAGGGAACAGAGAGGGAGAATCAAAGGGGTACTTTGTCATTCTCTCTTTCTTTTCTTTTATGCCTTTCCTTTAATTTCCATAAGTAAAATTCACCGTATGATTTCTTGCTGTCAGAGGAAGGGAAGGGATATGCAGCAAGGTCTTAGGACGGTAATGATCTCTTCACCTGTCCTCAGTGAGCACAGGAGTTTCACCAGGGCAAGGTGAGAGACAGCACATGGATGTCTGTATGAGGTCCAACCAGTCAGGTGAATGGTTGTCTTTTCTGCTACTTCTGTCTGCAGCTGACAAGTTGCAGTTCAAGGCACAGCCCTGGGGCAGGCATATTTGCTAATACTGGGCATTACTGCGAGCATGCTGGGTTTGCTTCCCTGTTGTGAAGCTGGAAAAAAACAAGGATATCTTAGGGCAGTGCTATGGA
The DNA here is from genome assembly GCA_016647715.1 of Pavo muticus. Classification (NCBI taxonomy): domain Eukaryota; kingdom Metazoa; phylum Chordata; class Aves; order Galliformes; family Phasianidae; genus Pavo; species Pavo muticus. The sequence continues at coordinate 1,216,402 of JACDJE010000097.1, forward strand.
GACCAACCTTAGGGTGGCACTGTGGAGACCAGATCAGAAGTTGACACTGTGATCCTCACTGTGCTACAAACCCAGCATACAGATCTCTCCAGCAAGAAACTCTGGAGGAATCAGCCTCACTGCACCATCCCCACTCTTGTCCCCACTTAGAGAAATGAGAGTTGGGACTATAGAGCTACACTCGTGGTGCTGATGTTGGCTGTCATGCTTTCCACCTGACACAGATGGAAGAAAGGAGGGTTTGGGTGTGATCAATAAATCACCAAACTCTGACACAAGCTGCAACTCTCCTCTGGCAAGTCAAAGGGAATGAAAGTCCTAACATCAGGGCCCTACAGGATACACAGAATAACAAGATAACTAAGGATAACAGAAGGTTAGAGCCCCAAGTGCCAGAATGCCTGTGCTTTCAGCACATCTGTGTTTTCGTTTCAGATTAACTGCTATGGCACCCCGTGATGCAGGAGTCACCCTGCAGACTATCTGTAGCTGTAACCAGCAAAGGCTGCTCCTCATCTCTCCCTCTCCTTTGCCCATCACTGGAGTGGGATGAGGACAGGGAAACCCTCCGACCCCAGCATGATGCCTTCCCTGCACCTGGGAGGATAATATCTGCGTCCTCCCTCAAGCAATTATGAGTGATAGCTATTTTGCTATTCAAGGACCGTGATTTCAACACTCGAGGGGTTAATGCACCGGGGAGGCAGCTGATGCTTTCATGCCTCTGTGCTGTATCAAACAGCTCAGTTTCCAGGAAGATGAATATCCGTAACCAAGTAGCACAGCAGAGCCCAAAGCCTGTTCAAAAGAATTCTTTTTGATGATCTGGTTTTATTACTTTCAATGAACTGGAGTCTCCAAGGTACCAGTGAATAAGGGATGCTGTAAAGCGGCATCTTGTATACACGTTTCAAGCTGCGTCTGCTGGTGCTAAAAAGGATGAAAGAGAAACTGCTTAGCAATGACCCAAGGGCCTAAACCTAGCTCAAGCATTCCACGGGGCATTTGCTGAGACAAAAAGAAGATCTTAACCATTTGCAGTGGGACATGACAACCAGGACGCAGCCTACATCATTCGCTTTCCCCTCTGGGAAAAGTAATCCATTTCCAGGACAGAGCATGAGACATGTGCTGTGTGTTTCATAAAAGCTCTTTGTCAATTGGGAAAAAAAAAAAAGGAAAGTCAAATCAGGAGCAGGTAGTTGTGAATGATGGGGCTCTGTGCAAACTGGAAAGTCCAGGTGATTTAATAATATGTTTTGTGAGACGTTACGCTGGCAAGAAACCCTATACAGAATACAGAGTGCATGTAAATCATAGAATCACAGAGTGGCTTATGTTGGAAGGGACCTTAAAGATCATCTAGTTCCAACCCCTTGCCATCAGCAGGATTGCCAACCGCTACATCAGGCACTAGATCAGGCTGTCCAGGGCTCCATCCAAGTCTGGCCTTGAAAGGGATCCTGGGCAGCCTGATCTGGTGCTTGGCAACCCAGCTCATGGCAAGAGGGTTGGAACTAGATGATCCTTAAGGTCCCCTCCAATGTAAGCCATCCACCTTTCTTGTTTTGTCTCTACAAAGCATGTGGATTTGTGTGTAACACAGATGGGACCATAAGAACATGCAACCACCTTGGAATGTGGTCAGCATCACCCCCACCAGACAAGTGAAGGAGGCAAAACAGAATGAAACCAGAGGAACAGCCAGACATGTTATCTTCTGTAGGCACCAGAGCACTCTGCCACTTCTGTAACAGCACTGAGGAGAGATTTTATAGCTGTAGACTGGAATCATCGCATCATTAAGGTTAAAAAAGACCTCTAAGATCATCTAGTCCACCTGTCCACCTACCACGAATTCAGCTTCTAAATGGACAGAGGCAGAAACGTAACCTGTTTGGAACCTCTTATCACTGAAGGACGCCAGCCAGTGCCCTTTCCTCTCAGCTCTGTGCACACCATTATAACAATATTAGCCTGTGCACTGCCTCTCAGTGCTTTTGCTTTGGAATTCAAATCATGTGTATGTTTTATAAAAGGCTCTCCAGTGTGAGCCTCAGAAATACATATGCACTCTCCAACTGTGTGGGTTTTCTCTTTCTTGCCTGGTGCACAAATTACTCATTGTAACATGATAAATGAATGGGACTGTGTAACCCTCTTTATAGTTTACAGTTTTTATAGTGCTTTGCCACCATATGTTATAAATTCATGAAGCAGTTGTAGCGTGTAACAGGTTTTTCTGTTTATTTAGTTATTTGCTAATTCTTACAACTGTATATACATATATAGGTATGTGTGTAAATACGTATAGATATTTGCCTGGTGGACTGAAGCCTAGAGGAAAAAATCAGCTGCATCTGGAGAGCACTTGGGCAGAAAACAAGAAGGGTAAAAATATTCCTTTAATGTCTGGTGAGAAGTGAGGAGATTGAATAGAAAGTAACTTCACAGGGTGAATTCACATTTCATGGTCTGCAACATTTTGGGGCAATTTCTGCTAAAACCAACCATCTTGTACAGTGAAGGCAATACAGAATATAAAGTTGCATTATGAAAAACCTGGGGAAATCTTCTTGTGATCCTGTAGCTTGCAAACTTGGGCAAGAAGCCATAAGCCAAGGATGGAGGAAAAGCACAGCTTTAGTGTACTTCTGAGATTTTTTGATAAGCATCGTCACTGCTCCTTCTGAGGAATGGAAATGGTGGGGAAGCAGCTAAAAGGAGTGGCTGATGGGGCAATGACTGGATTCACAGCTGGAGATGGGAAGACAACTTCTGCTTCAGCCTCAGTGCAATGGGATATACCTACAGCACCCACAGAGCTCACTGAAGTTCTCTGCAGTGCAATTGCAGGAGGAGCAAACCCAGCTGGCCCTTTGGGGGGGGGATATGTTGGGAAGGGGTTATCTGTGAACTGGGGTTTCTTCTTCCCTATTATTCAGTTCCTCTTCTCTCTTGTGACTTCTCCACAAGTACTGTTTGGTTAGGCCTATCTGTTTGATTCATCAATTGTGAATAGGGAATTATATTCACCGAGTACCCAGACAGGTTGATTTAATTTCCCCATGTTTCCTGGTGGGAAATCAAGCTGGTGTTTTAGTGGAAATCCCTAGGCATTAAGCCTACTTGCAATCAACGCCTGACAAAAGGAATACATATAAATCTCTCTATATCTGTATCTGTGTAAGCATGCTTTTTTTTTCTTATGTACAAGTACGGCTGCATGCATAGTGGTATCTGTGTGTGATCGTGTGTATTTATGCCTCTGCATGGCCGGTCTCATTATCTTAGCAATTCCATCAGCATTCCCATGTGGCTCACTGTTTAGCAGAGTTGGACAGGATGTGTTTACACTTTATTTAAGAAACACTGTAAAAACAAGAGGAACTTAATCATCACTAACCAGGGTAGCTGCAAATTAAATATCTGAGCTCTTGAAAGCTCATTCATCTTAAATATGCTATGTGTCCCTCTAAGAGGGGGACCTAAAGAATCTTTGCTTGTTCTACCAGAGGGGAAATGCTAGGAGGACATATGTAATGCAAGTCAACTGAAATAACTTCTACAGTGATGGTGCTGGTAATTCTAATATGCATAATTCCTTGGTTTTGTATGTCTTGTTTTACTTATAGCATAGTCTTTCCTCTTCAGAAAACAAGTTTAAGATGGGAAACACTCTTTGAATCCGTAAGTGAAACAGAAGAAGAAAGAAAGGAATTGGGGAGAATATAAAGGAAGGGGTCAAACAGGATGGAGGATAGAGGCTGTCGTGAAACCACAACAATAATTTGCAATATCCTTTCTCTAGCCTCGCCAGATCAACCACAAGACCCTTTTGTCTGGTAGCAATTACATTACAGCTGATGATTCGGAGAAAGAAGACTAGCTTAATTAGTAGTTTCATTAGGCCAATTCTCTAATAGCTCAGGCTGAAGGAAAATTCTTTGCTCTCCTAGAAGAGTAAATTATGATAAGTGTTTTCCCAGCAGACTGTTTCTTTATTTACCTACTGATGTTATGTTTGTGTGTAGATTCTGGAAGAAAGCTAAATCTAAACCGTGGATCTGAGTGAATGCTGGCACATGGAAGCGTTAAGCCAAAGCTTGGAGTGCAAATTTGGCTTCACCATTGCCATGACAGGCTGAATAATCCTCTTCATAGGTCTTATAAGAATCATACTCTATCTAATGAGTGTGATTTCCAGCTTTTGATTTACATCAGACATGCCAGGTACTCAGCCCTCCTGGAAGTCAGACCACTTCATTAGGCTCCTAAGTGAGGCTTTAGAGAGCTTCCTTCAGCCTTCTGCTTCTGAAATGAAGAAATGCAGATTATCTTATTTGCATGCATTTGGATTTCATTGTAAAAATGTTCACAGTAAGCTAAAGACATGCAAGCTGTGCATATTAGCTTCACCAAGACCATGCAGGCTGTTAACACCTTGCTCCTGCAGATGAACAGAGGGGAGAGAGAAAGAGACTGACTTCTAGAGACACTTAGAGATAAAGGAGAGAAAAAATGAATCAGCTGTCTCATTCTTTTCTCTGTGAATCGATTGAGGAACATTAAACAATTTATTGAATCATTACCAATCCAATGAAGCATTTACCAACACAGCTCGAAGAGATCCCTAGAACAAGAACAGAGATTCCTCAGCTCTGATAGGACTTAAAAGGGGTTGGTGCTTCAAGGCAATATCTGAATCTTGCTGTCTTGTAAGGAGTGGGCATGGTTGTGTTAACTGTTAGACTAGATGATCTTAGTGGTTTTTTCCAACCTTAGTGATTCTGTGATGGGCCCACCTTTCTTCCTTACAAGGAAAATGAATGCTTGCAGTGCTGTGGGATTTCTCAACTGCCTCCTGCTTGGGGCGTAATCTGATGGTGAGACCCAGGAGGAACACAGTTGTTGTGCGATCAGTGAGATAAGTGTTTTATTACAATGATGTCAATGTCTTGGTGTTGCAGAGGCTGGTCTGGAACCAGACCCACTGGTCGTTCTGTTGGGTCTCTGAGCTGTGCTAAGGAATTTCCCTGGGCAGATGTTTTACACAGGCATCTCCAGTGTTATTTACACCCTGGCTTCATGGGACCATCCCATCACTGCTTGCTTCTGTCCCCATATATTGCCTGAACAAAAGCAGCACTTAGTTTTCACCCACGTAACTCAAAGACATTCACATCCTCTGTCTTTTGACAGCCCTCCTAAAAATCACCTGATGATGATCTTCCTCCTTTCTTTGTTCCTTGTTTTACTTTGGCCAGGTTAGGATGTTAAGGTAAAGTTGTGGAAGCAAGAACAAAATGGAAATGGACATGATATGTGATATTTACAGATGTTAGATCTAGATGTGCCAATTGTAATCAACCTAGCCTACAGTCCTGTTTGAGCCAGAGTATTTCACTCAGTAATTCCTGAAGAATTCCTTTGATTGCTTTGATATTATTTGACTTTCCCTTTGGCAAGCCATGGTCTCCTATACGATTCAATCTCACAGTTACCTGAGCTCCCACTGTTAAGTAAGGAATAGACCTAGCTCCCATGGAGTCTGTTGAAATTAGCTCTAGGCAGGATCAAGCCATGACTCTATGCTCCTTCCTCCCCTCCTCCTCCCCTGCACATCCAGTTTTGTTGCTTGTTACAAGTGAAGTCCTGCCCTGGAGAGTCACCGGGCACTGAAATCATACTATTGTCTGCCCCACTCCCAAACCACCCAGGTGAGCCTGTGTTCAGATAGCACATCCGGTATTGTAAAATGTCTTTTGCCAAGGATTTCGAATGCCATCATCAGATGAAATGAAGCTGACATAGGTAGTACATGCAAATTCAGCCAGACACCCACATCTCAGTTTGCCATGTAAAATCCGCACTCTGACATCTGCAGGCACATGCCCTTGGCTCAGGATCTTAAGTACATCACAGAAAGTGGCTGCCAGGCATTGACTTCTGGATCAGATTTACAAGGAAAACTTGCACCACAGTGTCATAACCTTTTCATTGCTTTTGCTCTGAGAGAAAAAAGTGGATTGTTTTAGACAACTCAGGGCATGTTCCCAGGACTGCAAGTGATAAACTGAGACAGAACCGACCATCAGCAGAACCACAGTGCTCTTAAACCCTCCCCAGTGGCAAAATAAAATGGTATTGTTTCAGCTCACGTGTTTGTGTAGTGAGCAGAAAGAACCAGGTTGGGCTAGAAGAGTGATAAGCAACTTGGGAAATCCTGGCTTCCCACTGAGGCTGCTCAAATGATTCAGAGTACGGCTATGGGCACTTGTATCTCAGTGATAAACTAGTACAGTATCCATGTGCCTCGGGTCTGGCAGGGCATGGCCATCAGGCCCATTTATTGTGCTCTTCCCATTTGGGGCAGAGGAACATTGTTAGGGTCTGGCCACATCCATCCCTGTGTCCATATGAAGGATTCTCTGGAAATATTCAAGACCCACCTGGACACTTTCCTATGTAACCTACTCTAGGGAACCTGCTTTAGCAGGGAGTTGGACTAGGTGATCTCCAGAGATCACTTCCAACCCCTACAATTCTCATACTCAAGGTTCCTGCCTCCCTGTCTTTGCCAGGGTGGAGTAGCTCCTGACATTTATAAAGATTAGAAAGGCAAACACAGCCTCGTGCTGTGCCAGGCAGCATTGGTGGCTGGGGGGCTCAGACCTTCCTCTGTAATATCTGCAGCTTCTTGTTTCAAATGATTAGTGATCTGATGACTGGCATTAACAGTGATTAACAGGAACTCTGCAGAGGAAGAAGCACTGACTGCATTTACATGATCTGAACTGGGCCAGTCAGTAAGCAGACTCAGGAGAGATTTATTTTGTATTACTCCCGGCCCTAGAAGAATGATGCTAAACTCTATCTCTGCTTTATGAAGCCTCTTATGGCACCCCACTGCTAGATTCAACAAACCATTTTGCATATATTTACTGTCTTCCTAGCCCATAAAAGCTGGCTTTCCTTTATTAACTACAGTTTACTGCCACTCTCAGCAGAAGCAAGTAATAATGGAAATGAAACTATACATTTTGAAGACCTCAGTATGCTTCCAGATGTTGGTCACACTGGCGTTGCCATGTCAAACTCAAACTGTAATTGCATGTGTTGTGATTACAAAATGGTTAATAAGTAAGTGTCATCCAGATGTTATCACTTCCTCTGCCACTGAAATGCACAAATCCTTTGGAGGCTCCTATGCCTGATTCTCATAAAACCTCAGTGACAAGAAGTGCTGAGCACTCAATGCTGGTCCTCTCCTCCCTGCAGGAGCTCAGAAAAGAGGAGGTGGCAACAGGTCCTAGGATTCTGGCTATAGTGGAGGAGAAGAAGTGAGCAACAGAGCAGGCTTGTCATGCCAGTGCCACTGCCTACACCTATGCCAGCGCCAACACCAGTGCCATAACCATCTCTGTGGCTACTGATTTTGTTCTGCCCAGAGACCATCCTGGTGTGGTGTTGCAGGACTTCCCTTGATGCTCTAACACACATTTGAAAGAACACTGGAACCTCAGAGGACAAAATCAAAGTGGATCTTTGCATTGCATCTACTGTGTGTGGTCACTTTGGTGATGAGTTCTGACAGCATAATCTTATTAAAGTTCATTCCTGACAAACAATATAGATATGGTATGGGGGGAAAATCACATGCTGTTAGCAGTGACAAGGTAACCTTTATCAGGGCACAGTCCTATTAATTGCTGTAAAATTCCTGCTTCAGAGAGGTTCATTGGGTGCGCAGCTGTGACTCCCTCCTCTTGCTTTTGTTGCAGGATATCTCTGACATTGTAATTAATTTGCTCTCCTTTCCCTCCCTGGAGGCCATTTTCTCTGTCAGCCCACAAAACATCTAGCAGCAATGTTTAGGAGCAGCTTGTAGGTTACCCAAACCTATCTGGCTCTGGATACCAAAATTTGGGCCTGTTTCCACTCCTTCTGTGCTCTTGGCCTCAAGAAGCAGAATGGCCTTTCTGATACAGTGTCTGATTTCTGTGCTGAGTATAGAATGATTCAATCACTACCATTTGTTTCTGTGGTAGCTTCATTTGTAGAAATGCATCCTGGATGATTCATAGGCAATTGCACTTGGTAGGTACCAGGATGTTTGCACTGAATGGTTTTTTAGTAATGTATTCACTAGAAATTAAGCTGTAAGTTAGCAGCTCATTTTCCAGATGCCATCCATGCAACTGTCAGACAGGAACAACTTCCAGTGCCTGCTTCCCTGAGCCAGAATTGAACTGGAGATTTGCAAGTAAAAAAGCTTTGGCTTACATTTTCAACCACCACCACTGATTTTTTGGCCTTCAGCATCACTGAAAGTGCTGAGAATCTACTCTCTCTAAATTGGGTCGCTTTAACTTGTCTCAGGTGGGATACCCATATGCAGAGGCACTGAAAAACACCAGTGGGTTGAGGAAAAATTAATGTTTGCTTCCAGCTACCAAACTCTGAACTTGCATGCCTCCTACTTTTATTTATATGGTTAAATTTAGTGGCTCTAATGGAAAGCCTGTCATCCTAAGCCCCATACAGGCATACGGTGAGGAAAACCGTCTATGCCCTGAGCGAACTCAGAGGTGAAAAGCAAAGCAACCTACGTTTAGGAGCCCTGCTCCCATTGCCCAGGTTGTGGAATAAGTCCCACTGGCAGCCAGCAGCATTCAAGACATCTTGAAAGTTTGATGATTTTTCCAGGTCACCCATGGCCCATGGAGCAGAGGTAGGAGCTGTGTCCAGTGCCCACAGGTCCTTGGCAAATACCTCAGCCACGAGGTCATCCTGCTCCACAGCCCTCCCCATCTGCACTAACTCACAGTGTGGAGCTTCAGCAGTGTATCTTCTTTTATTGCTATTATTTTCCTGCTGAGGAGAAGATAATATTAATTACTCTGTATTCTGGAAAGCAATAAATAAATAAATAGATGGAGATCCGGAGGAAAAAAAAAAAGATCCATAAATTAGGAACTGATGATTTACAAGGTGCCACCTGAGGAAAATTCTCCCTCTGTTTTATGCTTGGCTATTTCAGTCCCGGCTTCTCAAGCTGACAGAATGAATCCTAATATGCAGATGAGGCTGTGATAATGATTTTGTGCTGCCTGCATTATAGAAATGTATTTTTGATGCAGATGTATTTAAAACGTCTTAGCAGGGCTCTGATTTCCCTGCATAATTTGATGAACAATAAGTAAGACACAGGTATGCCATGCAAGCAGCAAAATGTTAAAAGGTTATAGAACTGTATTACATCCAGTCATGTGAGAGAACAAATTAGCAGCGCTGTTCTTCTGAAGACACACAGGCTGCGGAGGGAAGATCAAGTTGATCTCACTAGGAGAATTAAAAAGAAATAAAGGATTTGCTTCCTTTATGGACTTGTCAGCTCTTGCCAGTGGGCTGCAGGGACTCGGCTGTTCTTTTAGCTGAATTTGAGTTTACTTTCTATTTATTTAAATACGTGGGTAAAATATATCTATGCATGCCGTGGCATTTCCTGTGCTTGAGACGTCAGTGAAAGTCTTGGCACCAAAATCAGCCACTTTGGAATATTTTCCCATTATTTCACCCTGCCAGTAGAGTGGGGAGCATGACTCCTCGGCATACAATTCCTTCTGACATCCAATCAAAACATCTGACCTAACGTTTTATTACTGACACTCAAATTACAGGGCATCTCCTGAATAGCTAACTATTCCTTTTTTCTTGTTCCCCCCTTCTCTCCTCTACCTCTTTTCCCTTCTCCTCCCCGTCCCCTTTCTTCCCTTAATGCAATGTGTGATTGTTCCTTGTCAGGCTGGAGCACGTTTCCGTCCCGCTAAGTGTCAGCGTGCTGCTATCAGCTTGCAGCAAATTGTGCTTTCCCTGAGCGGTGGCTGATGGAATGAATGGCAGCCCGCAGATAGCCCTGTCCTTCACAATGCAGAGAGGCCGAGAGTTCCCACAACTGCTTCTCCCCACGAGCGCATCATGGTAGCAGGTCAAGGGAGCTGGAGAGCCAGAGGGAAGAGAGAAGAAAATGTAAAATAGTCTGGAAATGTTGGCAGTGTCCTGATGGAAGCAAACAGTGAAGGCGTTAAAAAGCCCTTGCTCAGAAAAAAAACAGATTTCTCTTTTTGGAGTATTTGTGTCAGCTGAACCTAATGTGGTTTTGCAAGGCTGAGGTTCAAGACTTTCAGATGTGGTTGAAGATATAGCTCCATCTCCTCCTACCATCACGGGCAGAAAGGTGACGTTCAGCGGCTCTCGCATCTTTATGAACTTGTCATTGAGTTTCTGCCTGTTCCTGTCCTACAGTGTTCTGTGCAGAGAGCTTCTCCTCAAAGGTTTGTTGGAGCTCCAGGTGGTTAAGGAGCTCAAAGACAGTGAGTTCTGGCATAGAATCATAGAATTGTGGACCTTTAAGGGCCATCTGGTCCAACTCCCCTGCAATGAACAGGGACACCCACAGCTCCATGAGGTGCTCAGAGCCCATCCAGCCTGACCTGGGCTGTCTCCAGGGATGGGGCACCCACCACCTCTCTGGGCAACCAGTGCCTCACTACTCTTATAGTAGAAAACTTCTTCCTTACATCCAGTCTAAATCTCCTCTCTTTTAGCTTGAAACCATTTCCCCTTCTCCTATCACAACAGACCCTGCTAAAGAGCCTGTCCCCTTCTTTCTTACAGTCCCCCTCTAGATACTGAAAGGCCACCCTCAGATCACCCCGGAGCCTTCTCTTCTCCAGGCAGAACAGCCCCAGCTCTCTCAGCCTGTTCTCATAGAGAGGTGTTCCATCCCATGGAGCATTTTTGTGGCTCATCACCATTAGGAACCTGGGGGTAAACATAGTTAAGCATCTTGGTTTTCCAGCTGTTTTAATGTCACATTTCCCAGATAATGTGCCCTAAACTGTCCTTTGTCCTCATCTGCCACTGAGATCCGTGCCATGACAGCTCTGGCCACCTGCATTTTGCAGTTTTCACTGTGCTGCTCGGGCCTAGGGCTCTGCCCAGCTCTTCTCCATCCAAAATCATCAGCTTCCATCATATTTACCTCATGAAAGTCCATGGAGCTTTGGACTGACACCCAACCAAGAAGCCCTGCTAACTGCAGCAGGGTTCTGTGTCCACCCTCTTCATTACACCACTGACAACTGCAGGTAAAAAGAGTCCAAAACTAAGTAAAAGCAGGACTCAGACCTGGATTTATTACAACCCACATCCCTCATGTTAAAACATTTTAAAACGTGGGCAGTAAATTGCATTACATACTGCATTACATAGAGCTGCTGGTGAAACTGGAAGGTAGAGCCCTGTTTTCCTTCCAGACATTCCTCTTGGCTGATGAGCTGAGAGGGAGGGCAGAGGCACTTGGGATGGGGCTCCTATCGCCTGCCTCAGTGGAGTGCAAAAAGCCCCAGAGACTTTTTTCCAGGAACTGCTGGAGCAATACCTGCTTCATCCCTACTGCTCGCAGGTCAGGATAAGGCGGAGCTGTGTGTTGCTGTGCTGCTATGTACAATTAAGGTGTCAGGGTTTGTCTGTGCCCAGAGGCTGCTGCCTGAACCATAGCCTGGCCCTGGTCCCTGCCCTCTGGCCCTGGCATTGTGCAGAGGTGGCAGGGGTGCAGAGAGCATCACCCGAGCGCATTGCTGGGAGGCTGCCCCGGGGAGCCTGCCTGCTATTACACTCTGCCAAAGACGCCACGAGGCTTTCCTGAAGAGCTCTGAAGCAATAAGCACTTTCTTGCCCTCCCGCCACCCCGAACAGTAACAGCAGCTGTTACCAAGCCAACAGGAAAGCAAACGAAGCCCTGGCGCCGGGGCTGGGCGATGCTGCTGATGAGATGCGGAGCAGCTCTGCATCCTGAACACGGGAACGCTGGATGTTATGCAGTCCCCTGGCTCTTCACTGCCTCTCTGCTCTTTTGAACTGGAGGCTTTATGAGGAGAACCCAGAGATGATCATAAAATAAGAAACAAGAGCTACTTTCTAGGGGCCCCATCTCGCTGCATCCCTGTTGCCACGTGTGGGAGTTGCACTGGGCTCTGAGCAAACAGACGGCTTCTCTGTACTTCCTGGGTTGGAGGCATATGGCTTTCTGAGTGTGTTCAGTTTAGAGGTTTGGGTTTGTATCCAGCTCCTCACTTCCAACAGTTCCCCACAATGTGCTTCATCTGCCTGCCAGCATGATGGGCCAAATGCAGTTCTTGTCTCCTTCGCCTGCATGTTCCTCTGGTGGGAGCCCTACAGCCAAGCCAGGCCCAGAATTGTCCATGTCTCCATGGATCACTTCTGTGCTGGCTGGGAAATCTGGTGGAATTTCGGCCTTGCTGGGGTCCAGATTTGCTGCCATGAACCAGTCCTTGTTCTGCTCCTACTGAGAGCCAGGTGCTGCCAAGGCATGGCCTTGAATAGCCAGAAAAGGAGGTTGTTGTAGACTTCTCAGTGCAAATAATGGCAACAAAACAGAACTAAGGAGATGCTTGCTCAGTGTCATGTCCCTAGACTTACTCTTCCCTCACTTAACTGGTTTTATCTTCCTATGCTGTTAGATCTTTGGAGCACAGAAGAGATCTCTGTACCAGAGCTAATGCATTGGGATTCCTATAGAATAATGTTATTTTTTTTTCAATTTCATTCATATCCCAAGCAGTGATCTTCCACCTCCAAGCATGAAAGTAGCCTTTGTGATGTTACATAGTGAGTGCTGCTGCAGAAAATCCTCTATCTGGTAAAGTGTTCTTTCACAGAATCATCGAATCATTAAGGTTGGAAAAGATCTCTGAGATCACCAAGTCCAACCCCAAACCATCCTCACCATGCCCAGTGACCACATCACTCAGTGCCATGTCTACATGGTTCTTGAACATCACAACTCATGGTCAACACCTCTTGTGCTATTGCTCTTAACCAAGAGCAGAGGCTGAGCCCCACCACACCACAATCTCCTTTCAGTCAGGTGAATGATGAGGCCTCCCCTGAGCCTCCTCTTCTCCAGACTGAACCATCCCAGCTCCCTCAGCCACCCCCATAAGACTTGTGCTCCAGACCCCTCACAGCTCCATTGCCCTTCTCTGGGTGTGTTCCAGGTGTAGAACAGCATAGAAGGATCCAAAGGCCAGGGGCTGAGGCCAGATAAATACAAGTGAGGAATAAGGAAAAAAGGTTCACATTTTAAACTCTGAAGTTGATTAAGCACTGTTTCAAAGAATGGTAGATTCCCCATATCCTCCTGGCCTTAAAGAAGCTGGGAGGCCTGCAGGTCGCTGGACTTCACATGGACTTGCAGTTGAAAATACATGCTCCAAAGCAAGATACTTAATTACGTGCCTAGCTCCAAGTGTGGAAGTGTTCCAGTATGCCTCAGTGGGACTTGGCTTGGTCAGGATTTGTGTCCTGCAGGTTTGATCTCAACACTTGAAGTCAGCAGGGAGCTTCTCCCAGACCCCTGCAGTCTGCAGGTTGCACTCTCAGACCAGAACAGGTTGGTTCAGTTCCACAAATGCATTTCATGCTGAGAGCAGTTTGCTCTCATATGAGCAATGTCTGCTGAAGGATCTCAAAGCATTTTGCAAACATTATTTCGCTACCTAATTAAACTTAAAACACAGTGATCACGAGCAGATGAGCTTTGTGTCTTTCTTCAAGCACCATTTATCAAAGGAACAGGTTGCACTTGTCATGCTGATAACAGCACCTAACTTTCCTGCTTGCATTGTGTTTCTAAATCCAGTTTAAGCTGTTTTCCTTCAATACGAATAATTTTTAGAACCGTTTTTGAAAGAAAAATGCAATCCAAGCATACTTACTTATTTTATTGGTGGTGCTGAAATTAGAGTACAATGCTTTATCTGCATTACAAATACTATTACAAAGTGCTGGGATGCTTTAATCTATCTACTAGAATTTTTTTTTTAATTATTATTCGTGCTTGAAGTGCTTCATCTTAATGCTCACAGTAGTTTCCATAGGCACACACAGCGGCACCAACCCCACCAGAGGGTTTTCTGCGTTTTGTTTTCCTTTTCCTGATGCTCTTATTACTTGGATGGCATTAAAGCATAAACAAGCCAGCAGATGTGCCCACAACCTGGTAGCTCTCTTGGTGGAAGGAAACACTTAATTGCAGGAAAAGGGGTTTTGTGTGGGTTATTACTGGGACGGTGTCCTAAGTGCTACTAGATGGTGGTATTTCAGACAGTAGATTGGAAAAAGCTGCCTAAAATCACGTGGGAGACAGCACATAGCTGCAGGGAAAGATGTGGAGGTGCTGGATTTATGCTTGGGATGGCTTGGCTCATCTTCCAGCCCCTGTTCCAAAGCACAGATCTGCCTGCCTCCCTCTGGCTGTTCATGGCTGAAGGATGATGGATCTGAGGCTGAGCACAGAGGAATTACGGGACCTCTGCTTCCTCTATTCCTGCGTTTCAGGGCTGAAATCTCACCTGCTGTAAAGCAGCGGTTTCACTCAAGTTGTTGCAACTGTGGCACTTTACAACAGGTGAAAGACATCCCCTCAGCAACAAGTTTTATTTCTTGATTACTCGGAAAGCGCTCAATCATTTTCTGGATCATTTGGAAGCTGAGTGAATAGAGGCTCACAAATATTCCTCTCAAAAGTCCCCAAGCCAACTTCTTTTATCTGATTTCCCTCTCCTCCCCCCTTTTTAAAGCAAAATCTCATCAACTGAGCTATTATGAGGAAACGTTACTATTTTAAGTGCATTTGCTATGTATGGACAGAGTCAGCACACACAGCCAGCACATGAAAATTTGATAATTCTACATTACGGAAAGAGATATCAAAAAGCATAATTTAATATGTCCTCATTGAAAAAATCATGAACCGCACATTCCCCAGCACTGTATATTCAACAATCTTAATTACTGAAGCTATTTACATTCAGAAGGCAATTTTAACATCTCGAAGAGAGAGAAAGGTGGTGTGTTGGTTTATTTTCTGCTGGGAAGGACAGGCCTTCTGACTCCATAGAAAATGAGAACCTGATCCACCACGGTCCAAGATCAGTGCTGAATTTAGGATTGAACCCTGAAAGTGCCATTTGTCTTCACCATCTCTCTCAAGCTGGAGAATGATCGAATTGGGATATTGCACCGGAATTTGGCAGAGCCACACTTTTTGGGTGGTTGGGTTTACGTGTGATTACTGGAGCTTCCAACTGGTGGTTTTGTGTTCATGATTTCACTCTTACGTAATGAGGAGTGGAGTTGTGGTAGTTCAGGGAATCCCCATAGAGCTCCAATGGATCTGCGGACACCAATCTGGTAGGAGAAGGATGAGTGCTCATTTGGGACTACCTACAGCAGACTTCTGCTTTTGCTATGTTAGGACAGATAAGAGCAGAGGGGTATGACAGTAATTGAGAAGCTGTGTTTCGAGCTAACCTGCTCCGCTACTGAGATGCTGGGCTGCGGATATGGGCTGGCTCATTCATCGGTGAATACAGGAAGCTGGTAGCATTTTGATTTTGTTGGACTACCACTTCCTAACGGGAGGGCATGTAGGTCTAAGGGAATGTACGGAGATATATGTAAATGTATGCAAATTCATGCAAATTTGCAATCTAAATTTCCCCCCACCTTCTTTTGCTGAGGATATTAGCAGGCATGCAAAGATCTAAAATTACCAATTGAGAGCAAAGCTGTGAGAGCGGCAGGAGATGCAGAGACCCCAAAGTCTGGGGATTCAGTTGAATGGACATAAACTGCAATCTCTCTTCCCACCCATCCCTAACAGAAAGATTCATCACTTTCTCTCTCCTACTACAGGAAAGCCTAAAATCCTAGACACCTAATTGGGCTGGGGGCAGTGAAACTTGTGATCTGCCTCTGAAACGGAAGGAGCTTGCAAACCTAATGGCAGAGCTCCTTTCACTTGCTTTTTTCCCTTGTAATTTGGAAATGCAGTGACAGAAGGATGATTTTCAAGCAAACTCCTCTCTGGATTGCTGAAACACAGACACCCAGAATTTGACGTTTTGAACAAAACAATACTTGATCCAGACAAGTAGAACAGCAACTATGTGATCACAGTGTGGGGTTTCTCTTCCTCCTGTATGAGATATTCCTTCTCTGAACAGCAAACCAAGATGCTCTGCGCCCTTGGAATTAAGCAGTGGCAGCCTCTGTGCAGGGAATAAGATATCATTGCATCATGACATCGTGATAAAAAAGATTATAATAAAGCCATAAATCCAGGTATGCATTCATGGTGAGAAACACAGTTGGGGTTTGGGTTTGAGATGAGGGAGATCTTCATCCAAACTTCCGCATGCAGGTCTGGCTGCTGGTGAGCCTTAGGGTGCTTTGGATTAATGACCTGGGATCTCTATCACACTGGTTTCACTGCATGTAATGAGCTACAAGAAGACAGCTCCGAAAGTCTGGGTTTGGATTAGAAGCCAGCTGGTTCTCCTGCACTTCGTAGTGGCTCAGGAAAGTCCAAGGTGACTCCCCGGAGTTCACTCAAACCATTCAGTCCTCCACAGCTGTCCGAGCGCAGCTGGCAGCCTCACCAGCAAAGATATCCTTGGGTGTTAATATTTGCTTTGCTGCGTTAGCCAGCTCGGAGCTCCTGAAAGCATAGCGCGTCCGCGCCGGGCTGGGCAGGGCCATGTGAAACACCGACGGGAGGGCAAAAGGGATTAATTGGCACCCGGCAGAGGTTGCGGTCCCACCTCCAGAGCCTCGGGGGTGGCTGCAGCCGCCGCTCCGGGCACAGCGGCCACACGGTGTCACCCGCGTCCCACCGCCGGGCTCCGACGGGGCAGAGCGGCGGTGCTCTCCGGTGCGCGCTCCGGAACAAGAAAGTGCTGCCGGCCAGGAATCGCAACCCCTTTTTCACGGCGTTTTTGATAGCTAGGATGCTGCCAAGTTTTTCCACCTGTTCTTTCCTTCCCCATCCATGAGAAAGTCTCCCGGGAGAGGAATTACCACGGTCCAGTGCAGCCACAAGCAGGTCTGGGTGTTTGTGTTTTTGGGGGGAGGGAGGGAGTAGAACTGAGAGGAGGATCAGGCAAACGGGGGTTTGCAATGATCTGCATTACTAACATTTGCATTTCTAACATCTTCCAGCCTTTGTTTTCAAATGTCTTTTAACAAGGAGGAGTTAATATTAAGGAGGAGATTATTGGTTTGCTTCTTTCCTTCTTAGACCTGCTCAATTTCTCTATTTTGGACTGGGTTCTTGGAATATGTGGCTTCAAGAACAATTCTTATTAAGATTTATCTAGCAGTCTGCCTTCTTCTTCCTTATATCCAATCTAAGTCTCCCCTCGTTTAGTCTGAAACCATTTCCTCTTGTCCTATCACAACAGGTCCTGCTAAAGAGTCTGTCCCCTTCTTCCTTATAGCCCCCCTTCAGATACTGAAAGGCCGCTATCAGGTCTCCCCAGAACCAGACATTTTCTGTTTATACAAGAACTCTGTTAAGCATCTAAGATTTTCTAACTTGAAAACCTTACATTTGGAGCTGGCAGCTCCTGGCACGTGAGCCAGGTGGCCTCAGGAAAACTGATTCAGCATGCAGCTCCTGCCATTGTCCGCAGGACTTGGCTGGATGCAAGGCTTGTGCCCTGCTGAGGCAAATACGACATCAAATGGGTTTTGACTCTTGACCTGGGAAAGGAGGATTGGGCAAAGAACTGAGGCACTGAGCCTTCCCCTTCTCTCTGCTTTTTCTGCCTGAGTTGCATCTTGTCTGCCTTAGGCATAATGCCTCCTGCTGGGGCTGTAATTTGCCCATTTGTGTCAATTTACAGGTTAAAAAGAAGGATCCCAATCCTGCTGCTGATGGGTCTCTGAACAGCTTGGGTGCAACTTTCCACTTGGATGTTCACAGTGTTTGGGATACAAGTGAAGGATATGCTTCCTTCTTGGCTTGCAGTCCACCCAGATTCACTGTAAGAGTGCTTAGTCTACTTATCTCTTGTTCTCCCTTTGCTTGTGGAAGCTCTTTAAGCGTGAAGAGATGATAGCTTGTCTTCTTTTCATCTAGAAAGCCTCAGCATGATCCACTGAAAAGGAAAAGAAGGAGGAGAGGAGCCCCCCTCCTTCTGGTATCTTAGCTGACTCATCAGCAGATCTGAATTATTTCTTTTTCTTTTTTTCCTGGTGGTATGTAAACCTCCGCTGGGGAAAAGGAAAATGTATTTGGGAAAAAAAAACCCACAAAGGAATATATTATCTAATAGTAATAGCTTCTCAGCAAAATGCATTGACGTAATTGTTGAACTAATCTTCTAGGTTCCTGTTCACAACCTTCCATGAAGAGCTACAGGAATCTTAGTCCCTGCAAAACCCCAAGGAAATGGCACAAATGAGTCCTTATTACACTGCCCTTCCCATGGCAGTAACACAGATGTGTTGGATGCTTCGGCATCAAGAGAACCAAATGAGGAAAGCCATCAAATGCAGATGCCTTTTGCATAAATCCATGTTTCCTTAAGCTACTCTACAAGTCATGTGCTATCACTAGGGCCAGAGGGGCCATGTTTGCATGGAGGGAGGCCCACACGTGTACATGACAAAGGAGGAAGTGCTGGAAGCTCTTCATCCTTGTGAGCAAAGGACTTTGGGTAGGTCACTTTGTGCCCCCTTTCCTCTTCTTCTTTAGGTCCTCCTGACCCATCGGAGTGGGAGATCAGGTCTGTTAAGAGCATATGGAGTCATTCCACCTCACTAAGTTAGCCTGGAAATGGGAGCTGGCAGCAGCTGTTATGTATTACCACTCGACAGAGGGTTGGCTGCTGTCAGATTTGTCTGTAGAGTCTCCCTGCACAGGCATGTGTGTCCCCATTGCAAAAAAGTCAGCTTCCCAAATGACATCCACTGTGCCTTCTCTGCAGATGCCCTAGAGACTCCCTCATTCATCAGAAGCCAGAGCCAAGCCCTGCTAGGAAAGCAGCAGCACAGGGGAGTTGGGTTTCGGATCCCTCTTGTATTATGGATAGGTCAAGACCTCCAGTCACCGGGGTCATCAAAGTAATTAGAGAGCATACTTAATAAAAGCCTGTGAACATTCATTATCAGACAGATCGCTGCTATGTGCACAATGGTACAACACAGAGGCAACCAGATGGCGCTGATCTGTACAAACATCCTTACTGTGGGCGTGGCTTCTGGGGTTTCCCCTCCAGTTTTCCAGCCATTGCCAATACCACCACTCAGCTACCTTCAATCCTTCCCAAGAAGCCAGGATCTTCTTTTACCACAGGTGTCATTTAGGATATCCCACTCTTCTCTTTCATCTGATGATGATTCCAACTAAAGTTGGCAGAGACCATCAGTCCTGAAGTTCTAGAAGCATCTGCTGAGTCTTTCAGACTTCCAGCCCAAGCATCCCGGCTTGCCTTGGATGCAACATCTTCCCAAGAGGGCACCTGCTTTCCAAAAATTGCATCTCCCCTTGGTATTTCTGAACACGATGCTGTCCCTTGCTGAGCAAACAGCAAGAAAGCAAAATGGAAACAAGGGAAAATATGACACCCTCTGCTAATAAATGCAAAACGATGGAAAACAATTTTGCCAACTAGGCAACTCAAATTAGACTTATCTCTCCGAGGAATATGGTCGATTTGTAGCTCTTATTACAGTGTAATGCTATTTCCCTAAAAGTTTGTGTGTGCATTTTAATGAATTCATAAAACCCGGACTGTAAAAGCCCCATGGGGGAAACCTGGCAGCTCTTTAATTCAGCATTAAAGCTCAACTGATGTCAATTGAATTGATTTCTGTGCATAGAAATTGCATTCGTTGAATGAAAACTTTAGCCCTCGCCATTCCCCCTTTTAAAGCTCACTGTATTACAGTTGGCTCCTTGAGTCAGGTTCAATTACATGTTGAAAGTTTATAATCTGGCGTGCTGAATAGAGCCTGTGAAATCAAGAGAGAAAACCTAGCTAACCTGATTAAACCTTATACCACCGCCGTCCTGGGGCCAGTGAATCCTTATTGTAGCACCAGGGAACGAGTGTGCAGCACGTCCTGATTGCAGCCTGAGATTTTATTCTGGTAACAGCCACAGTGACCTCAGTGTCTCTAATGGGAGCTCAGAGCTCTGACCTAATTTTAAGATTTTCCTCTTGTAGCCTCAGGAGAGCTCTGAACCAAATAGGAATTGGGAAGGGAAAGGTTCAGGGGCTTCAGGTTTGGATTCTATCTTGTGTTAGGCACATCTGTGTTAGGGTACAAGCTCACAAAGGGCAATTTGCAGTCATGTTCCATGTGGGTTTACAATCCTTGACTTCTGCTGTTAGCCCAGGGAGACTCCAGTAATCCCCCAAATTTTGGCCCAAATGGAGTCAAAGCCAGGAAGGTTTTGGTCATTGGAAAGTTTTAGTTGTTTCCACAGACCCCACCTCCATGTGCTGGAATTGCTGCTAACTTCTGCAGTTCTTTCAGCAGATGCCATCCACAACAAATCCCACATTTTGGATTTTGTTTGCAGAATTGCTCCCAGTTCTCCCATGAACATAGCAGAAATCTGATGAAAGCGGCCTTTGCTCACATTGTTCCGTCAAGGGTCAGATTAATGCATGCTGCTCTTTGCTTTCCCAGTGTTTCTGGTACTTCTAATGCTCTTTCACCGCTCCCAGAACTGAAAGCACATGAAGAAAATCATTGTATGGTCTCTCCCACTATTAAAAAAAAATCATGTAATTTTTTTCTCTCTGTTTCAGCCTTTGGTGGAGGACTGACTTTGCGAACTGTTTGCTTATCCCGAGGCAACGCTGCCGTCACTTGCACAGCATGGAGCCACCCTCCAAAATCTCCTTCAGTTTGTTTTGGTTGTAGGCAAAGAATTACTCCCTGGTAACAACAGTGAGTGTCAGCCTGGTGTATTACAGCCAGGTTTCTTACAGCCACGGCTCCTCACACACCCATCTGAGATGTGCATTGTCATCCTTCTTCGTAGGCAGAGTGAGCAATAGAGATACTCAGCAACTTGGGAGGATCTGCTCTGTTTTCTGACTGCCAGCCCTGTGCTGTGGCCTCAGCTCAGTGCCTCCCCAGGGTGGGCAAGATACACCTGAGCCCCGAGTCCAAAGTTTTGGATGAAACAGCTTTCCTCAATTTGATGCCTCAACCTGCAGTTTAAACCTCTGTCCCCACTGGCAGCCCCTCAGCCAGTCTGGGGCTGCCTGTGGTCACTGTAATAATGCCAACCACAGAAGCCATAATCCTTTAGTGAAGGATAACTGCAGGTCTCTGCTTTTATTCTCTCTGCTGATCTAAGGGAAAAACTCATCCCCTTCGTGGCTGCTGAAGGTAGGTCAAGGACAAGATGTTTCGCTGTGTCTGGGTTAGAAAGAGCTTCTGTAGCAATGTGTGCTCTGTGGGGCACAAAGCAAAGCCCCTGAGCTCTACGCCAGGTGATCAGGCAGACGCAGGACAGGCTGAACACTCACCACTGGGACCCTCCATCAGGGCTGGGATCTATTTCCATCACTCACAAGACCGTTTTCTAGTCCCAGTCCAATGAATCTTTTCAAATCCCACCTCACCCCAAACTTGTCTCCTGTGGTGCCGTAAGAGCAGAGTTAATTGCAGAGGCGCACACCTTTCTTTGAGCACTTTGCCTTTCACACTGGGACAAAGGCTGCCAAACACATAGAAGGCGTTTAAGAAATTGTCACAGATGACAATTAGCATAAATGATACAAAAGCAGAGAAAACAGGCCCTAGGGGCTTTGAAAAGCAACCAATGATTTTGTGCACAGCATCACAGAAGGACCTGAACAATCTCTCTGAAAACACAACAGACAAATATAGCGGAAAACTTTCCTTGAGTTTCAATTTCTGTTTTCCTTTGCTCTTCTTTAACTTCTTGAACCTAGTGCCGTATCCCATTGACTCACCACACAACCCTTCACAGGATTGCACTTCCCCATTATTGGGCATCCTTTCTTACTGCCATGGGCTACAGAGCTGGTAGGTCTCTGCAGGCCTGAGTAAGGGAAGTAGAGAAGATGAGCATAGAATCATTTGAGTTGGAAGGAACCCTTAAAGGCCATCTGCTCCAACTGCCCCTGCAATAAACAGGGACACCCACAGCTCTATCAGGTGCTCAGAGCCCATCCATCCTGACCTTGGCTGTCTCCAGGGATGGGGCACCCACCACCTCTCTGGGCAGCCTGTGCCAGTGTCTCACTGCCCTTAGTGTAAAAAACTTTTTCCTTATGACTATTAAGCATGCAGAAGGTTATTTACTCCATAGCTACATACTTAAGTGGGTGCATACACTGACAACTGGTGTCCCCAGGTCCTTCCAAATGTCTCCCAAAGGACATAGCTGGCCTGATACTCTTTGGGTAGAGAGGAGCAGCAAAGGAAGAAAGAGGTTAATGTTCCACTTCAAAGTGAATCCTCATTTCCTTACCCAAATAGCAGGGAGAAAATGCCCTCAGTGTAGATCATGTGCTTATCACTTTACAGCCACAACATACTTCGCTTTGTTGGGTTTGCCAAGCAACATGGCTGAGATGTAAATTGTCAAGAAGCAAGGCACAGCAGAAGGACATTTCCTCCCCTCTCCTTTCATTCACATTTTATTTTTGCTGTATCATCAACTTTAGGCACCCAGCAAAAATAGCCGTGAAATATGGAAATGTTTCGTTCATAGCACAGTGATTTTTAGAGGCTTCTGCTGTGCAAATGCAGCTTCTATGGTCTCGTCATCTCCACTGTAACAGCGCTTCCTCGCTATTTCACTGAATAAGCAGATACAACGGCAAACTATTCACCAGACTAAAACAACATCAAAAGCCCATTAAAGTTCTGATTTAAACTCTCCAAAAAGGATGGAAATTCGCAGCAAAATGACAGGCACCTGGGATCTGTTCACAGCTAGCCATCACTCCTAACATTATCTCACTGCACTGGAAAGCTGGATGCCTGATGCTCAGCTGTGAGCTTCTAGATGTTAGTGGGTTTAAAACAAACTCTTAAAGGCCTTTTCAGTGCTGCTCCTTAAACAAACTAAAGCTTTGCTCTGCTTCCCCTTTTCTTCTCCCACCTGCTTTGAAATGCACAGACAGAGCAGGAGGTTAAGAGGGTTCCAGCGCAAGAACAAAAGGATACTCAGTTTGCAGGGCTAGAAGGTGCTCTCTGCAGGCAGCATCAGTAATGCCCTCTGCCTTGCTCTTCTCTGCAGAGATCAGAGACAAGACCCTACTCTACAACCTATCTAACATTTGCTTTGCCAAAATAGTGCTGGCTCTGTGGGGTGCTGCAGCCAAGCACTCAATTTCTCCCCATCATAGAATCATTATGGTTGGAAAGACCAACAATATTATCTAGTCCAACCATCAACCCATGCCTGCAACCACTTTAGACCATGTCACTCAGTGCCACATCTACTCGTCTCTTGAACACCTTTCAAGATGGTAACTCCACCACCCCCTGGGCAGTTTGTTCCAATGCCTCACCACTCTTTCTGGACATAAATTGTTCCTAATATCCAACCTGAACCTCCCCCCATACAGCATTAGGCCACTACCTCTCATCCCATTACCCTAGCCCTACCTTGCTGAGACTCCCTGTAGTAGTCCAAAGCATCTTCTACTTTCTTAAAGGTAAATGAGAGATGAGGAGTACCACACTCATCCACAGGCAAATTAATCGCAGGGAAGTAAGGTGTGGCTATAAACTGATTAAACCTCATTAAGCACTGAGTTAGTGAGGTCAATCACTGCTCAAGTGGTAGTCTCCTGTGATGGTAAACCAGCTGATGACCCTCTTAATGTTGAATGAGAAGATCCATGTAAATGTCTTGTGCAGGTTCATCATACCACTTCATATTCGGATCATGGTTATCTTTAAGGAGCCTCTTTGATGATGCAGTCCTACAGCTGTTTCTCTAAATCCTTATAGCTTTGTTGCTATTCTGCCCCCAGAATGACCACAACTAATGCACTGATAAAGGGGGATGGTTTTAAACTGAAAGAGGAGAGATTTAAATTAGATATCAGGAGGAAATTTTTCACTGAGAGAGTGGTGAGGCACTGGCACAGCTGCCCAGATGCCCCATCCCTGGAGGCATTCAAGGCCAGGCTGGATGGGGACCTGGGCAGCCTGATCAGGTGATTGGCAGCCCTGCCCACAGCATGGAGTTGGAAATGGGCATCATGCACCCTCTTGTCCCCAGGTGGTTGGTTACATGGGGAGCAGGGCAGAGATTGGGTTTGGCTTCTTGAAGAGCTGCTCCTGGGGTCCTAACTGAGCTTAATGGGCCTATGGATGCTTTGCAGATTTTATCAATTCATTTAACCAACTCAAAAATCAAAGAGCTATGTTACCAGAGCTAACCTGTTATTGATCACTGTAAACTACCAAATGCAGCTGTCAAATCAAAGTCAAATCAGCAAGCAAATTTCAGTATGAGGCTGGAGCTGCATTGCTATATTAAGCAAATCATCAACTGCACAGCAGAAATAACCTGTCCTTACAAAATCCCAAAAGATTCAGAGGAAGTGCTTATATATGCAGCATGGAAATGGGAAACTTCACTTAGTGCCGAGTTGTGTCTGCTGCTATTCCCTTGCCCTTTGCTAGAACTGAAAACAGGCAGGCTTTGAATCCAAGCAACTTTAAATCTGAAACAAGGGCAGATAATGAAGAGCAAATAAACTTTATTTCCATCTGCTATCCAAAAGCAGAAAAGCTGTGTTTTTGATTTCAGCAGAAGCACAGGGAAAGACTTGCGTGACTTCAAAATCTCCTGATTGGAATAAGAAACCAAAAGTCTCAGAGGTAGTTAGCTGTGTCTCTATTCCTCTTGTGCATCCTCTGTACTGCAGTTTGACATCTCTAAATATCCTTGCTGTCTGCAGAGACAGCAGGCTATTTTGTGCTTCATTCACTGTATGCTGTCAAAAGAAGGAGAAATCCCTGCCCTGCAGGCTCAGTCCTGGAGGATTTTATTTTGCTGCTCTCAGTATAAAGCAAAGCCTGTATCTGTCTCCTCTCTGCTGATCTCCTGCAAGGTCCAGCGCCTTCTCCTCTTTTGCCTGTCACTGCTCACCCCTCTGTCAGGGGCTCCACGCTGCCTGTGTCCTCATCCCTCTGAGCATGGACACAAGGGGAGAAGAGCCTCATGCACACTGCATCCATCATCGCTCATCCCAGCAGAAAATTTTCAGGAGGGACTTCAGTGTCACTGCAGCTTTTGTCCTGCTGACCTGCCTCTGTACAGCGTAGGAAAGCTGGGATGGGAAAGAGAACGGAAAGCTGTGCTCTGAGGACAGCTTGCCCCTTTCTCAGTGGGTTTTCTGTGTGAAATCCAGTGCTGCATGCGGAGTGCATTAATATTGTAAATCCTTATAAACATCTGATAAAAGAATCAGCCTGTCAGAAAAAATGAAATTCTCTGTGTGCTAGATACAGAAATGCAATCTGAAATCCTTTTAAAGAGAACCTGATAAATAGTGAGAATCTAGGGTGGCAGCAAGGATAGAGCTTAGATCTCACTGCTCCCTTAATGTGATCTTCAGAAGAGTCCTACTAAGAAAGGTCATGGAGCTGGCAGGACACCATGGTGACCTATCTCTGAGGTGAGAAGGCTGTGGAAATGCTGGCTTGCTGGCCTGCTGTCTCTGTGTTGGAATTGGACTGGATATAAGGAAAAAGATTTTTGTTATAAGGCTGGTAAGGCACTGGCACAGGCTGCCCAGAGGGGTGGTGGGTGCCCCATCCCTGGAGACAGCCAAGGTCAGGCTGGATGGGCTCTGATTCACCTGATGGAGCTGTGGGTGTCCCTGTTCATTGCAGGGGAGATGGACCAGAGGGCCTCTAAGTGTCCCTTCCAACTCAGTGTTTCTATGACTCTGTGATAAGAAAACTCCGTATCTACAATGCTTTGCACCTCTTACAATAGAGGATCAAATGGGCTGATTGCTATTGAGGTATTTGGCAGATGGCATCACAGAAGATGAGGCGTGATTCGCAGCTTTGTCCTTGTCCAGCTCCTCTGAACTCTGCTGGATCGGCCACTCGCTGTGCTGAGCATCCCCGTGTTCTTCCCAGGGGGCTCACATCTGAGGGACACAGCAACAGCCCCGGTTTGATCCTGCCTGGTGAGCAGCTGGGTGAGGTGTGCTGCTGGAATGGGAGAGAAACCAAAGGGATGCAGAAGGGGGGCCCAAATTAAAACTACACTTGGGATGTGAATGAGGGAATGAAGCAAGAACTGGGATGTTGTGGCCTGGGTGAATTGCAAAGGACATGAGAAGAATCTTTCATGATAATCTTGTAGTAGTTGATCGCTTATTAAAATTACTTTTTGTCCAACACACAAGGGTCATATGGACAAATGGTTCAGATGAGTTTAATTCTGATTTTAGGATTTTGTATTTGGAACCCTCTGTAATTTTCTCCTGCTTCCACTCTTGGTTGACAAACTTTGTGATTTCAGCCACCTCTCCTCTTGCCTCTCATTCATAGAATCATAGAATCATCAAGGTTGAAAAAGACCTCTATGATCATCTTGTCCAATCAATAGCCCATGGACTGTTCGAGACCATTTTCCTCAGTGCCACATTTACTCTTTTCTTGGACACCTCC
Organism: Pavo muticus; assembly: GCA_016647715.1. Classification (NCBI taxonomy): domain Eukaryota; kingdom Metazoa; phylum Chordata; class Aves; order Galliformes; family Phasianidae; genus Pavo; species Pavo muticus. The sequence continues at coordinate 1,242,979 of JACDJE010000097.1, forward strand.
AGAGATGGTGACTCCTCCACTTCCCTGGGCAGCCTATGCCAGTGCATCACCACTCTTTCGGAGGGGAAATTTTTCCCAGTATCCAACTGGAACCTCTCGTGGAGCAATTTAAGGCCATCACCTCTTGTCCTATCCTAATTCCCTTTTGCTCATGTGCCCTTTTGAGCTCAGTTTTCTCTCTCTTTTCCTGCGTTTCTCCTCGCGGTTGTCTGTGCCTTCCCAGGGAAGCTCCTTGTATCAGCACTATGCCCCACAGACCACAGCACTGACCTGAAGGGCTGAAGCAGACCCATGGTGTTCATCATCCCTCAGCCTACATGATGAAGGGTCATAGCTTTCCTTGTGCCTCTCCTACAAGTGCCTCACATCATTTTACAGATTCACAAGACAGAGGCTCTGAAGTGCCTGAAGGTAGCCTGCTCTGATGCTTGAATACCTGCAGTTTCACATAAATCACTGCCTAGAGGACATAAACACATCTAACTGAGCACCTTCAGACCATGCCTTTCACCTTCTTCCTAAGCCCTCGCATCTCTGCGATGTGAAGTTTTATCTTTAGCAAAAGAGTTCCTCACAATAGGCAGCACAATATGACATTTGGGGCCGTGTTGTGGAACTTTCGTGCCCTCACAGGCTCTGAGGAGGATAAAAGTGCCATTTCCCAATGGATGTTGAAATGGGGCCAGGTGCTCCAGCAGAGCAGATCCTGGAGATGTCAGAGTTCTCTGCAGAGGAAATTAAAAAAAAAACTGTAATGTCCTTTCAGGTAATTCAAAACAGTTCACTTTCAACAAGCAGAGATGTCATGCCTCAATTTGACTTGGTTTTGTGTCGTATTTATAGCACATAATATAATGAAAAAAATAAATGGAAAGTCATTTCAAAATGAAAACTAAAAATGTTTCTCTTCCAAAATGTTGAAACGGGGCTTTTCAACCATTTCGAAATGATGCTTTCAATCTCTTTTTTTTTTTTTCCCCAATCCAAGAAATGCATTGAAAACATCACAGAACTTTTTAGTTTCCACAAATTGACATTTTTCACTGAAATTCGCATATCTGTGAAGGTGTTTTTTTTTTTCTTTTTTCTTTTTTTTTTTAAATCCAAGGATCTTAAACATTAATTTGTTGTTAGGCCTCAGAGCACTACTGAATGGTAGTTAAGTGTTATGATCCTCATTTTGCAGGAAGGGAATCTGACTCATAAAGAAACATAAAGTGCAATTGAGTTCCCACTTACTTCAGTGGAAGAATTGATGTGCCCAAGGTCAGAGAGAAAGTCGATAGCGGAGCTGGAGAAAAGAAGCAGGAGTTTTGAAGCCAGTGCCTTTCATGCAGCCACCAGACAGCCTTCCCTTTGCTGAGCGATCCAACCCCAAGGTAGGCAATGGCCACACTAAATGTCATCCCAAAATGGAAATGGCTCCAGACCTGCGAAGAGACCAAGGTCTTCACCCTCAAAGGCTATGACTCAGCCTCATTCTTCCCCTTGAAGCCATCCAGCTGCTTTGGGTTGGATCCCATTTGTTTCTTGTGTAGCAGAAAACTCCTATTGACTTCCATGACCGAACTCTTGGTCCACCTCTCGTGGAAGTCAGTAGCACTCTTGTGGTTTAACTCATGGTTATTGGTTTCTGCAGAACACCAGCCCTTCTCTGCTCGTGCCTCAGGAATAAAGAGCAGAACAAAGCTGTCAGGAGGCAGTCACATTTTATTGCAATGCTGAATAACTCGTTTCTGGATTAACTTTGAAATTTATAGAGCTAAAATACAGAATGTACCCCGCATTGGAAAACAATATATTAGTGTGCACAGCTGCTGCTGCACACAAGGGTTTAAGATACCGTCTTGTCAGTCCCTTCATGCTGCTGTGCCTTGCAGGCACGGCTACTAAATCTCTTCCAGCCCTGGATCTGTGCACCTTGTGCAAGGTGACACAAATCCACCCATCCACCCTGTCTCAAGGCTTTTTTTCCCTCCTGTCTCTATGTGGTCGTGTGTGTTTCTCTGCCTTTCCACCATCTCACTCCACTTAGTGCTGTGCAGTCAGAGCTCAGGTGGCAGCTCAACCCTTCTGCATGTACCTTTGCTCCAGTGCTTAAATTGGTCACGGGTTACTGTAGCACAGACACGTTTTATGCTCTCCCTCCCCCCACCCACATCATTTGGATTCACATAATCAAGCGACTCGCAGCTGAAATTGCTCATAGAAAAATAATTTTAAATTGGTTCATTAATGCTCATTTACGCAGAATTCTTAAATATGATAAGAACATGAGAGCGAAAGAGAATGGATCTGAATGAGAGTAGGAGGATGTTGAAAGCAACTTTCCTGTAATTGTGAAATTTTGTGTCTAAATATGTTTAGACAATGTGAAAAGTCAATTTAAGAAGCTAGGATACATACATCCACAGCAAGGGGGGAGATATCTCAGAGAATGCAGACATCCTGCAGCTTGAGCTGTCTTGTTTCCTGGGGTGGTACAGGCGTCTGATTTGGTGCAAAACCAGAGTAATGCTGTAACAGTCACTAGCAGCAATCTGCAAAAAGAGAAATGAGCTGAGAATGGAGATTTCATAAATAGGCTCACGATTATAGAATAGAATCATAGAATCATTTACGTTGCATGAGACCACTAAGATCACCGTGGCCAACCACCAACCCACCCCCCCCATGCCCACTGACCACATCCCTCAGTGCCGCATCCCCACGGTTCTGGAACACCTCTGGGGACAGTGATTCCACCACTCCCTGTGCAGCCTGTGCCAGTGGATCACCACTCTTTCTGAAAAGAAATACATCAGCCTTGTGTTGGCCTCAGAAACTGAGACAAGCTGCCATAGCTAGAGCCCATCCAGTCCGGTTGCTCTCTCATACATCAGAATTAGCCAATGATCCAGCAATGTTCCTGCTACTGGCCACGTACTCCTCGGGAGGAATTAAACTTCTGAAATGCATCTAATTGTACAGCATCTTAACAAAGAGGTCCTCTGGCAATTACTTCCTGAGTTAGTCACTGATCAACTTACACCGTGAAGCATGAGGATTGATGGCTCTTGTAATTTTATTTAATAAAGATCAATTTAAATAGTCTGCCTTAAAAACAAAAGGAGGTTAATGAAGGTAGGGTCTTAAATTATATAGATCACAGCTCTGATTTTCATGGTAACAGAAAACAGATCAATGGCAACTGTGCAGTATAATTGGAAATGTAAGAAAACTGAAAACAGCCATACTGTGGAAAAGGTAATAAATACTGCTGGCAGACTGGAACGGGGGCTATCAGAGGAGGGCAATACTGAATAGAGAAAGATGAACAAAAGTTGTGCCAGAGAAGAGGTAGAGAGGTCAGGCTGCAATTCAATCAATGGGAAGCACAGGTGCTTCTGTATTACTGTGCCAAGTCCTGTCAGGAGTTACAGTGCACTGGAGTCTCCATCAGACCTGATTTGCCATCCAGAGAAGAGAAAATAAGCACACATATATATATATACTCCAAGCAGCACTGTGTTCCCAGGACCAGGTGGGAGTGAGGGGCTGCAGATAGCTCTGTTAACACCCCAGCATGAAAGAGGCACGTTTTCAACCAGGATATGTCAGGATGGCTCAGAGCTCGGCGTACAGTCAGCAGCACGCCGCCTGCCTCCCAGGTAAACGTTGCTGCATGCAGCTAATGAAGGGGCTCATTAGCAGTCTGCACAGCCATTGATCAGCCTCACACACTTAGGCATGGGAGCTGTGCTTGTGTTTGGACCTATGGAGGATTCTCCCAGTGCAGGGCTTCTCCCTCTTGCAGGATGCGGCCATAACATCTTAAGCCACCTCGCACTCAGCAGCAGAGCAGCACTGCTACCTACAGATAAAAGGATCCTTCTTTCTGTCTGAGAAACGTGCCACTGTCGACTTTTCTAGCTTGTGTGAATTGGACTAATGTTAGTTATGGCTGGTCTGTGGAGAGCTTGGAGAAGTCCTTTCAAGTCTCGTCAAAGCAATCTATGACATAGAGATGGTTGTCCCACCTTTGTGTTAGCAGACACCTAAATAGATGCCTTTGTAAAATAAAAAATGATCGTCTTTATCAAGGGGATCACTGGAATGCCACATACGATGGCATTTCTTGCTTTCTTGAGACTGAGTGATAAATCAGCGTGGGTAAACTTCAAAAGGTTGATGGCTTAGAAGAGCTTAGTATGTGGTATGGCTATCTCCCAGACCTCAAGGCAAGAAATAGCATGGGATCAAACCCTCTTATTAGTATTTCAGCGTACACAGCCAAAATCCGACTGCGTGAAAATAAAGCAGACTGTAATGCTCAATCACATATTTGCTGCTCGCAGTCATCTTTCATACTTCAAGTTTAGGCACAATATTTGAGTTAGTTCTCCTTTTATTTTGAGTAAAAGTTTAAGAACTCCTCTTTTACACGCATACAACAACAGCCCTGCTCCTTAGCCTTTATTAAGAAGCCCCAGGGTTAAGGTCCCACTGCAAAAGGATAACTGCTTTTTCTCAGCCTTTTTCTTCACTGCTTCTGAGCTTGTATGGCATGAAAAACACGTGGCTCTCATCACTCTGCAGTCCCCAAGTATCTGTTGCATGTTAACCATCTGTAATGTTCCCTAGTACCCTGCATGGGAGATATCCCAAACTTGAAATGCAATTAAATGGATGTGAGTTACATCAATCTACCACAGCTGCAGAAATAGTGCTTCATCTATTTACTGCTTAGGAATGTTGATAAAGAATGCAGATGTTTCCGAAGTACTGAGACAAGCTCAAAATGCAGCTGCCTTTGGATCCTGACTCTGCCATCTCTTGCTGTTCAAGGGTTGCCCAGACTTTAGTTCTGAGATGTGAACTTCATCAGAACATCCTTCTCTTTTCAAAAATGACAGAAATGCCTTTTGCTTGCTTCAGTCACTAGCAAAGGGCTCTGCACTGTATCATCATCTCTTACCAGAGCAGCCCTGCTGTTACCTGTTGGCTATTTTCACAACCACAGCTGGGTGAGCTTTTTAGGAAACAAAACTTGAGTGTGTAACCACTGGAGGACTTCGCCTTGCTTCACTTGGTTCATCTGGGAGTCAGTCATCTGTGCCATGCCTTTGCACAAATGCACTCTTTTAGTCAGTAGAGAGCACCACAAAGTGCTGTTCCTCTCTAAGAGAGCACCCAACAAGTATATGGGTGTGCTTAATTGGAAAAAATAAATGCGCATCAAAAGCGTGCACTGGTATTCTGATATATATGAGGGATTCTACCACTTTTCTTGGCAGAACGGTATGGTCTGAAAGATCTATTTGTGCTCTGCAGGATAGACTCCTCTATACCCAAATAAATCAGTGGGAATAAGTGCATTAAAGTGAAAGGAGTTATTCCAGTGCTAAGTACTGCAGAAGCAGTACCAGCCAGCTCTCTCTAATATGTCTCTGTCTGCTGTCCAAAAGCTATATATTCATATGTGGGCAAATCCTAATGGCTTTAATCCCTTCTGACTTGCAGAGCTGCACAATTCAGCAGTCCTGCCCAGGGATTCGGGATTTGGGCAGCCAGGCAGAAGTCCCACTCCTCAGCCTATACGTACCTCAACCTTTGCATGCCTCAGCCTATATGTGCCTCTTCCTTCTCCTGTGCTGCTGCCACCTGTGCCCTCTTACAGCATCCCAAAAAGTTCCAATTATCTCTCCTTTGCATTTATTCTTTTCCAATATTGGCAGATGGTCACAAGCTACTCTTTTTCTCCTTCTATGTCTTTGCTTGTTGGCACATTTTCTCCATCATGTCTTGGAAACTTTCAGCTTTTAACTCTCAGTCTGTCACCTGGTTGTGTCCCTTCAGAGCCATAAAAGGAAATGATTGCTCAGAGGGCAGAGCTATACATCTTTTTCCAGTATGCATCATGGTTTGGTGGGTAAAGTGAAAAAACTTTGTGTGGAGGAGGGATGTCTTTCAGCACATCCATTTGCCAGGAGGAGAAATATGGCAGTGGGGCTGCTGAAAAAGGAGGAGGGAAAGAAGCTAATTAGTTGTGCAAGTCAGCTCTGAAGAATAAATACAGAAATAAAGGAGTTAACGCTCAGATGTGCTTCAAATCCTGAGGCTGCTTCTATGCTCTTTCATGTCTGTATTTAATAATGCACAAGTCCAGTGATCACAGGGCTTCTGATTTGTGCTGACGGAGAACTGACCAGCCCACCCTGCTGTCTGCCAGCTCTCAGAGGGCATTTTTTTCCCTACTACTTTCCCTTCAACCTGTGCTCAGCCCAGGGGCTGTGCCTCACTTGCTGTTCTCCCACTACCCCAAACCCAGTGGGATCAGCCTGGTGGAACAGCATCCCTCTGCCCATGTGCTGGCCCAGGAAACCTCACAGAACCAACCCTGGAGCATGTGAAAGCCCAGTGCCATAGAGAAATTAAAAGCTTTCAGATTAGGACATATGGGACCCTTCAATCCACATCCCTCCGTGTGATTGCCTAACAAATTTGCAGAGGTGGTCCCTCCTGAAATACACTTCTCCATCGCATTCCCCTCTGTTAATAATCAGCTGGCCTGGGAGATCATTCAGTGTTTGCAATGCAGCGATAAGTGCTTATTCTGGACAAACAGAGCTTGTTAAGAAAGACTTTTAGGTCTTCTTGCTGCCCTCGTTGCTAGGAAACTGGAAAAGCTACAGTAAAGCTGTTTGAGTGTGCTAGAGTCTATTGCTGGCAATCAGTGTCACTTGCCCTAGGTGATAGCCCGCAGCCTTTAAAAATACTGCAACATACCCTGATGCCATCACATGAGTCCTGCAGATGTTGTCAGGGCATGCAGTTAATTAAGCGACCTGTGTTTGTGTGTTTGGAGCCCAAGAGTCCAATGCAAATATTGCCATTTAAAAGGCATTAAGGAAATGTTTAGGATGGCACAGGTTATGTGGATTGCTGGCCTGGCACATTAAAAATCAGCTGATCAAGGCATGAGTTTGCAGGAGGGTGGGAGGAAGCTCTTGTGAAGTTTTGCAATAAACAGCCCCCTGGTCTCACTCTGTGTTGAGTGTGGCTCCTATCCAGAGCCCGAGAAGCAATTCTGAACAGGGTGGAAGCTCTCCTCGCTCAGGGTGACCATTATCACCCTTTAGGGATGACTATGCTCACCCGTTAGAGGTGAACACCCTCACCCTTTAAGCGTCTCTGGGTCCTTCTCAAAGGATACATATACACCTTAATCTTCTTAGAGAAAATCTTCTTAGGCCAAATAAATCTCCAGCATAATCCTAATTATCAGAAGGCATGTGGTCTCCTGAGGCACCAAATGTGTGTGAGAACGTGGAGATGAGAGCTTTGATGTGCCTTCAAGAGGACATTGGAAGAAACAGAGCAGATAGGGGAACTTCTCCAATGGGATGGACAGCTCTGAGAAGCAGCCTGGAGGATACGTACGTGATGGACCATGCACTCCTGAGCCTGGCACAGCCTTCGGGGAGGGAGATGCTCTGGCAGTGGGGATGCAGCCTCTGACACCACCTAAAACATGGTGTGTCAACTGCTTCGTAACAGAGCTCTTCTCATCCTCTACGCAGATCTGCTTTCCTGCAAAGAGAACAAAGGGATTCTTCTTTATTTTTCTTTGTGACTTTTCCATTTCCATGGAAACCTTCCCTAGGAAAATGCTGTGCAAGGGTTTTGGGGGGAGGAAAGCTTTGTAGAAGCACTAACTTTTTGGCTAAAAGTTATTTTTTAATAGGTTACCAGATGTACGGCTAAAGGAGACCAAGAATACAGCCAAGTAGAACTGTTAACCACTTACATCCCGATAACCCATCCTCATGGCAAAGACTTGTGTTAAGATGAGGACTCCTTTGCTCTTAATATGGAAACAGTGATGGCTTCAGAGCCCACCCCTTCCCTTGTCTGCAAAGGTGCATCATACTGCTATTTATTTAAAAGAAATTTAGGTTGTGGATATGTTTTCCTTGCTGGCCTGTCTTTAATACCTCAGAATCTTTAGGACTCTCTTCAAAGGAGCTGCAGAACTGCACCAAAATGCTATTTTTATTTACTAAGCAAGACAGAAATACAAAAGAAAACAGAAGTCCACAGTTTCCACATGGAAGATCAGCATTTTTTGTAACTACTTAAGGTGCCTGAAGTTATTAATGAATACTCTTTTTTTTGTTTTAGAAATTCAGACACTTTATTGTGGATATTCATATGACACAAGCATTGTTGAGCCTATAATGTATGATTTGACAAGACAATGATTTTCAGCTGTTTTTACTATGGGGATCCTGACTGCTTTCCAGCAGAGGGCTGTGAACCCCTCCGTCCCCATCCCAGGGAATAAAAAGCACAGCTCTGCCCCCCAGAGCTGGAGGGTCACTTCATAAAGATCATCTAAAACTGATGACAACCTTTCTGGTGGTGGAGAACAAACCATAGACAACTATGAAGCACTGGTGGTGGAGAACAAACCATAGACATCTATGAAGCACTGGCACAGTGCCCATAGAGGTGGTGGGTGCCCCATCTCTGGAGACACCCAAGGTCAGGCTGGATGGGTTATGAGCATCTGATGGAGTGGGTGTCCCTGTTCATTGCAGGGGTTTTGGACAAGATGGCTTTTAAGGGTCCCTTCCAACTCAAATGATTCTATGAATCTAGCATATAAACCATGTTGGGTCTTCCCCTACATGCGTGCTTCCACCATCTGCCTGCATTCTCTCCATGGCTGCTCCCAGCAAACTCAGAGCTCAGTGGCACAAGCTCTCCTCCCTCTCTTTTTGAAATAAATTAAGACTTTCATGCTTGTTCTGAGGAAATAAAAACAAAACTCAGGTGCCGTGCAGTAAAAGGAGATACGAGGAGGGAAAGTGTGGAATTAAGGGTGTAATAAATGTGTTTACAGTCATGCTGTCTACTGCTAGGACTAAGTATTGAAAAAGACATAGCACAAGGGGAGGAGGGAGAGAGTTTAAGATGATACCAAATACAGGAAAGGATACCAACTTCACCACTTAGAGGTACTTGATTATGGCTAAGCAGAGCAAGGGATGTAAACTGAAATGCTTTGTATACTCAGATGCAAGCTCACGTAAGTGTACAGACCTTTCTGTTATCTTCCAGACATGGTTTATCCAGAGAAAGGTTTCTTCCATCGAGGTCAGACACATCCTGAAAGAAGTGCATGAAGACTTGCACGAGTTGGAGACTGTGGAGACACTAAAAAGGTGATGCTCACCATGTCCTCTCCTGTTGGAAGCAGTAGCCTCAAAATCCGCCCCCTCACCACCATCCAAATCTTCAAGGTAAGTAAGAACAACGCCTGGCCAGATGGCTGCACAGCAGGGCTCTCAGCATCACTGCTCACTCTTCTCCTACGCGCCCTGTCCTGCTCAGCAGTTTTCCCATGAACTTATCTGAGCAGCACTCTTTGCTTTGTGCTATGAAGATCAAAGATGAGGTGTCCTGAATGAAAAGCTCGCGGTTACCATGAGGTCTGCCTCTCAATGCACTGGGAATAGAAATGTGGCAATCAGACTTTGGGATGAAATCATATTGGACATGCTGGCTTAATCTCTAAAGTATGAAATTGTAAGGAAAGAATTACAACTAAAAAACATTTCGCATTTTAGAAAGCTTCTCTGACCCATGCTGGATCAGGAGAGAGAAGGAAAAAAAGGTAAAAAAAATAAACCCAAACCTGTGGGATTCAAATGACTGTAGCCATTTGGGTTAGAAAAAAATCCATCATCAAATAAACAGACTCCTGCACTTGTACCGTGATGCATGAATGTGTTTGTAAAGGAAAAGGCTGACTTAGGCTTATTTCAATTCTCAGGATCAGGTTATTTGCTATTTGCAAATACTTGGGCATTAGCTTCATGTATTTTAGCCCAATTCATCTCACAATTGTGCTTAGGTTAGATATGGTACAGTACTGAACTAGCTGCTCTTCCAGGACACCTTTATTTAGCTGGGCCATCAGAGAGAAGAAACAATAGTCCATAGATAGCCAGCTGCAGAAGATGAATTATAAGCAGAAAAATAATCAAGAAACAAGCAATTTGTGGGTTCCTTGCTGGAACGCATTTGCAATTCAATGAATATTATCTAATGTACATCCAAAACCAGAGACTCTCACTCTTCTATTCCATGGGTTGCAAAAAAAAAAAAAAAAAACCAACAACAACAACAACAAACAACCAAACATCCAAACTTAGAAAAACTGTATTATTCGCGTGTCATCACAAAGAGAAAGAGGACTGGGACAACAATGGCAATGAGTACTGCCACACTCGATGGCACACCTTGAGTTTCGTCATTAACACAAAAGAACAGCAGCTCACTGTAGCAATGTTTGAACTGCATCTCAACTAGATGGCAAAAATAACAAAATCAGAGATTAAAGAGACCCCTTGTCTGCTTCACTTATCAGTAAAAGTTCGCTCCCTTCATTGTTCAGTGTTGTGTCAAGCAGTAAAAACCTGTAATTGTTAGTGTTTCTCAGCTTTCAACCATTGAACATGCTCATTATTCCGGCAGGGTTGTGGGTGTGTATGGATGTCACATCCAGAAAGACTTTTTCCTGAGATAGTTATAAACCATGTAAACCCTATCTTGTTTGTAGAATCACAGAATCATTTGAGTTGGAAGGGACCCTTAAAGGCCATCTGGTCCAACCCCCACAACGAACAGGGACATGCACAGCTCCATCAGGTGCTCAGAGCCCGTCCAGCCTGACCTTGGCTGTCTGCAGGGATGGGGCACCCACCCCTCTCTGGGCAGCCTGTGCCAGTGCCTCACTGCCCTTAGTGTATGTTGCAGGTGATGGAATAAGCTCTCCAGCTTGGCCCGCTGAACCCTGGCCAAGGGGATGATGGGCTGACCCTTTAGGAAGAGAGCACCTGAGAGCTTCTGCAAGGGGAATGGTTGTGGTTTTTATTTTTGGTTTCTCATTCTCATTTTTTCATGGATTCTGATTTCTGAAGATAGGATGGTTTACCCAGTGTATCCCATTGGAGAACTGTGCCTCTTGCTGAAGCTAACACACATGGGTCAATGGGACTCTCCCCAGCCATGTCCATTCCTGCCATTCCACTACCACAGACCCTTCCTCTGTCCACTCAAACCCACCTGTCTTGGGAGGACATAGGTCAGCCCACCTGATTACCCGTGAAATCTGCACCATCACTGCAAGAATGCTGCATTAGAGACATTCAGCAAGGCTCAGTTTATTAGCAAGAAGCAGGAAGCATTGTGTGTAAGACTGTCTATACTCTCATAGTAACTGGAGGGCACATTATCAGGTTAATCTTTCACCGCGGTCTTCCTTTCGCAGGATCTTGCTTCCTTCTCTTTGCACAATAACCTATAAAGGCTAACAGACAATTGGCAAAACGTGCTAAAAGTGTTTATAATTTGGATGAATTTTCAAGGTTTTTTGACCAGCTTGATGAGAAGAGAGACAAGAAAACAGAGGTAAACAGTGAGTGAAACACGAGCGGGTGAAAACCTCTGTATTAGGTAAAAAAAGGAACAAATCTCTGCGGGATTCCAGGGGGAGATTCTATTTTATTGTTGTTTTTATGTACAAAGGGAAAGGTTAATAGAAGGTCTGAACAGAAAGGTTCATAGAACATTGTCATCTGTATGTGTTTTCTTTTTGAAGTAATAGTTTACAGGAGCCAAGGGAGGGGGTAAACCAGTACAGGCCAGAGGTAAATTGAAGGTGGAATGGTTTGGAAGAACTTTGACAATGCTACTTAAAATCAGGGGAAGTAGTTTTGTCAAAACAGAAATGTGTTACTAAATTATGCCAAGCTGTGCCTAAATTTTGTTTTAGAGGAAAGGAAACAAGAGGGACTGAATGCTAACATTGCAAATAGCATTTGGAATAACACAGTTTTATTTTTCTTCTCCAAATTAATTTTCATTTAGATCAGTTTTTATAATTGAAATGACTTAATAGGTTGTCCATAAAATAACAATGAATATCAAAACAAACACCACTGATCTAGAAAGTTTAAATCAATCCTAAATGAATCCCTGGGGTATGTTTTCTCTTGCAAAGAATGATTTTGTTTTCCACACTTGGTTCTAAGCCAGACTGGAAGAAAAATTTAAAGATAAATACGAAGAAAACGAATTCTGGGCAAAGCATAACGTCCATCATTTGTCTCATGGTGGTCTCTGTGTAGAGCAAGGTGGGAGGAGGCAGCTGCGAGGACTGAGCTCCTCTTCAGTTTGCAAGCCACTCTCATATTAGAGAGCTTTGGTTTGCTTTGATTCGCCTTTTGTTTAATTTAATGTCTGTTGTACTGATGAGACCAGAGGTCTAACTAACCCACTGTGTCGTCCCAGCAGTGGCCAACAGAAGGAGATTTTGCAATGGAATGAGGTAATAAACAGTTCCTGGCTAGAATGGTTTTTCCCACCATATAAACTCAATGGCAATGAACCCTTCTGGGATCCTTTCTTGTTTCAATGTTTTGCATATTATTTAAAACTTAAGATCAAATAGAAAGGCAGCAGCTAATGGGCCTCAGTGCCGAGGAGAAGCAGTTTGGTCAGTCTGGGCACGGTGCTGGTATCTGCAGTGGGCTGGAGAAGCCATCTCTCATTTTCTCCTTTGGGATATGTTCAGCACTTCACCTGCCTTAAATCTGTAGTCAGACTCCAAACTCTTCTTGCTGTGAACAGTTTCCTCCTAATACAGGTGTATTAAGCCCAGAATTGCAGTGAGATGATCAGGTAAATATTCTCATCATCCAGGAAAGCACTGCCCTGGGGTCTGCAAGAACTTGTTTGCAGCTTGTGTTTGACAAAGGCATGCAAGTGTGACAGGATGGCAAGAACTGCCTTTAGTTAACCCTAGAAATCAGAAAGGAGCCTCATAGTGTTTGCAGAGATCTGCTGTTCATAGAATCATTAAAGTTGGAAAAGACCTACAGGCTCATCTAGTCCAATTATCCACCTACCACCAGTATTGCCCACTGACCACATCCCTCCGTGCCACATATCCACAGTTATTGAACACCTCCAGAGATGGTGCCTCCACCACTCCCTGTGCAGCCTGTGCCAGTCCATCACCACTCTTTCTAAGAAGAAATTCTTCCTGATATCCAACCTGAACCTACCCTGGCACAACTTGAAGCCATTCCCTCTCATCCTATCAACAGTTGGTGAAATAAAGTATGCGATGTGCCAATTCCATATGATGGTGCTCCCTGTGAATGGGTGCTCTTTTTGGAAGCTGTGTGCTTTTTTTTTTTCTCAGACATTTTACACTCCAGGATAAGATTTCCCAGATATTGTGTCAGATCAGCAGAAATTCAACACTGTGCAGCTCTTAAGCACCAGAATTTGACATTTCCGCTCAGCTTTAAAAAAAGCAGCATTGGTTCTTCTGATCCTGATACTTGCCAATAACTCAGAAAAAGCAGCCTTAACCAAAGTGTGGATACAGCAGTTTGCTGCTGGCTCGGTTGCTAGCTGAGCTCTTCAATGAGTATTCACGTAGAAACAGGGTGCTTTTCAATTAGGCTGCAAACCGCAGCAAGAATGGTAAAACACGGAGCTCAGATATTTATCTGATCATTATCGGGAGCGCAGGTAGCTGGAAAAACCTGTGAGAAATAAGAAGTTTGCAATTGGGTTTGAACAGAGAACGTATTTGAGCATGAGAATATAACCACTTTTGTCTTGGAAACATGCAGAGAATTACCCTGGAGAGATTAGACAGCTGTGGTAGTAGATAGGTGGGTAGGTAGGTAGGTAGGTAGACAGAGAGAAAGGAAAAGAAATCTGAACAGAAGCAAGAGAGAAATTAGAATAGTTAAACATAAGGTGGGTGTAAATGGCATTGTGGGGCTTTCCTCTGATAGAACTCAAAGCACTTAAAAATAATAAAAGAATAGACATAAGGGCTTTCTCTACAAGGAGAACTGCTATGGTAGGAGGAGAAAAATGGGCACCCAAAGGGCCAGTGCTCACATCAGGAGCAGGATGGAGAAGACCTGGAGCGCTGCTCAGCCCCACCATGCTCCACATGATGGCACTGGGGCACACTGAGAAGACAAGAAGGCTCCACAGCAAAGCAGGCAAAATATTTCTTTGTGAAAGTGCTCTCAGGAAGCCCAGTGCAGTAACTCATCTGGAGGGAGAGCTGTAGGAAGACAAGGTGCTGTGCTGGAAGACGGATCTTCCCCCAGCCGTCCATTGCACTTTCCACCTGAACTGCTGCTGTCTGTGGAGAATGTCAGCTCCTTGGGGCCTCGTCTCCCTGCACCTCCCACATGGTGCTGAGGGCCCAGCAAACACCTTCCCAATAAATTATGGCTATCACAGGAAAGGGAACAGGCAGGGGAAGGGGTTTACGGTGATGGTAGTGACATTCTGCCTCCAGAAAGTACATGATGGGGGGGAATTTCAAACTGTTTCCAGGAGCTGAGGAGGCAGATGCAAGTTAGAAACCTTTGAAGGAGATGAATAGCAGGAAGCATCTCTAAAAGACCCACAACGGCATTACTGCAGAAAAACCAGCTGCAAAATGAGGTAATGACTCTTCAGTACTCCAAGAAGCTGGCAGAAGTCCTCTGTGTTTCCTCTCCCTATCTATCAGCATTGCATTAAAAGATCTTCAAGTGTTCGCAGGCGGATGTGGTGGAGATGCTGACCCCTCCTTCTGCGGGTGGTACAACGATGCAAAGGTCAACATCTCCATGCACTCACCAACACAAGAACCAGCTCCACTGTGATTTTTTATCATCTTAGAATCATAGAATCATAGAATTGTTAAAGTTGGAAGGGACCCTTAAAAGCCATCTGGTCCAACCCCCTGCAATGAACCGGGACACCCACAGCTCAGTCAGGTACTCAGAGCCCATCCAGTCTGACCTTGGGTGTCTGCAGGGATGGGGCACCACCACCTCTCTGGTCAGCCTGTGCCAGTGCCTCACCGCCCTATTGTAAAAAACTTCTTCCTTATATCCAATCTAAATCTCCTCTTCTATAGTTTCAAACTATTTCCCCTGGTCCTATCACAACAGGTCCATGTCTATCCAGTAATGAGTCGCCTCCTGTTTACTTGCTATATACCCATATATTTATTTCTCCTGGGATGATAATTTAAGATAAAAAATAAGGCCAGAGAAAAGCTGCGGTGGGGGTGGTGGAGAGGAACACCCTGTTTCTGTGTGTCCCCCAAGACCTGACCAGCACACAGAAAATCAATGCACAAATGGCATCCTGGTTTGTGGTGGACCTGGGCTGGCTCTTCCAATGCAGCACTCAGCTCCAGCACTGCCACATCCCACTCCTTCCCTGCCCCACTGCGGGAGGATCCATGCAGGCTGGGGCCCACCTGGAAAGGAAACTTCATTGAAAAAAAATTCAGACTCAAGCAAGCACCCCTTCTTTGTATGGGAGAGAGCTTTCTGCATGCAGGCAGCAGGAGAATAGATGGAGACCTGTCAGAAAGTGATGCATAGGCAGGTAAGTGAAGCTCAAGCATTCATAAAGAAACAATGTTATCAAAGATGAATAGCTTGAAAACTGCTTTTAGGAACATTTACACAGGGTTTCACCTCCTGGCAACACAGAAACGTCAGTGCTGCTCCGCCGAGCTGACTCATAGCAGAGCAGGGGAGCTTTGCAGAGGGCTCACGCTATTTCTTTCTCCCGCACCAAGGTCTGTGCAGAGGTGTGTGTGCAGAGGGGCGGGGGTGCAGCACCGAGGAATCACCCTAAATTGGTTTGGAGAGGAGTTGTTTTCAGACTCCTTGCCAAGCTTTATTAGCGTGGAAATTCAATAATCTCATTAATTACAGAAAATAATGTAAGGTGGATCTGCTGGTCTCCCGAACAATTTGAGCTCTTCTTCTGTGGGTAATTGCCAATGACATGTCTGAGAGAAATATCACAAAGATACATAACAAAGGGCAGCGCAGCTTTACAGCATAGATCTTGTTGCTATGGGAACTTGTCTTTGCTCCTATCCTGGAGCTAGATGATTTATGTGTGTGTAAGAGTTCCTTTATTTTAGGGCTTTTGCAAAAGAGAAAAAAACTATCAGATCTCTATCCACATCTATCCATCCAGCTATCTAACCAGTTATCTAATAATTCTTTCTTTATTATAATTACCTGTCTATTACAATCTCTATCCACTGCCCCATTCTTCTAAATAATCCACTCGCTATCTACTTTTGGGGGCTGAGATATAAGACAAGAGGAGGGAAACATGGACATCATTGACTCCTTGTGCGTGTGAACATGGCTGCAGGGACGTGGCTGCTGTTTGAGAGCTGAGCTGTGTGTCACAAACCCTGCTGCCCTCACGAGGATGTGCCCATGTCCACACACAGCAAAGTGGCTTAAAGCATCTCCCCGTTGCAGAAACATAGAAGGAATAGCAGAGCAGGAAAAGCACTCAGTTCCCACTCCTTGTCAGTGGTCGTAGCACCTTCCTCACTCATGCAGGGTATTTGATGATGGATTACTAGCAGGTAATGCTGAGCATCCTAGAATGACTCTCCAAAATATTGAAGTTAGGATGTAATTCCCATTAAGACCTACCCTTGATCTGACCATCTTGCACAGCAAGTGTTTGGGCAGTCATCTCAAGTGGCCCGGTGATATCTGGATAAAAGATGGAAATGTAATACCCTAATACAGAAACAGGAAAGTTTGGCTGCAGCTGTTTGCTGTCCTTGCATTCATTCATGATTCATCAGGCATTTCCTCTTGGGCCAAGATTTATCTGAATTTATTAGGATGCCTGTTTTGGTGGTAGGTTATGGTCATTAGATACTTCCCTGGGACCTTATAATCTAACTGTGTGTCAGTAGGAGGTTGTAGTGAGGTGGGGGTTGGCCTCTTCTCCCAAATAACAGTGATAGGATGAGAGGGAATGACCTTAAGTTGTGCCAGTGGATGTTCAGGTTGGGTATTAGGAAAAAATTCTCCAAAAGAGTGGTGGGGCACTGGAAGAGGCTGCACAGGGAGTGGTGGAGTCACGGTCCCTGGAGGTGTTCAAGGAACGTGGAGATGTGGTACTGAGGGACGTGGTCAGTGGGCAATATTGGTGGTAAGAGCATGGCTGGACTAGGTGATCTGAGAGGTCTTTTCCAACCTTTGTGATTCTGTGATTCTAATACAAAGCTACTGAAAGCTTCACACTGAAAAATGAGTGTATGGCAATCACTGGAGACACACCAAAGATGATCTGTGGCATGCACAAGGATTTAAACAGACTTGGAGACATAAAGCTTGTGCTGGGAGGGAAACCTCTACATGTGTTTCATTCCCCATCCCCTCCCGTTACGTGAAACTCCTTGAAACATGTACCTGTGTTTGTGTAGAGCGAGGAGTGCAATAATTTGCAATTTCAAAATTTGATATGGAAAACATTTCCAGTGACCACATTCCAGTCAAGATTCATCTCTAAATCAATCACATAAGACCTTGAGAAACCACCTGGCACTTCTGTTAAATCACAGCAGTACCTAAAATGCAAGTTCACTCTTATTTAGCCAGACAATACAGGATTACTCAAAGCTATTATTTTACTGGAAGAGTGAACATGATGCCAATGACTTTGTTCACTCGATGGCTGGAAGTAATTGTCTTCTTTTAAAATGCATCAGAAAGTCAGCGCTTTAAATTTTCAAGGAAAAAAAATCGTATGAACTTCTTGATCTTGAAAAGAAAGAAAGTGAAAAATTCTGTATTTATGAGAGTTCTCTCTTCGCCTGGAAATTCACTGATCAGTGAAACCTCACTCTGTGATTACACTCCCGATCTAATCAGTTCTTTGCAGCGTGAAAACCTCCCCCACACAGACCTCCTGTTTGACTTTCCCCCCTCCAACCCACTGGGGCCAACTCAATGCCCTGCCTGTTGGAAACGCCATATCACAGAGTGGGAACCGGGAGGTGACGCACGATAAGACAAACCTTGTGGCATCTGAAGCCCTCTTGCTCCGTAATTTCACGGGTCCTCATCATGTGGATAGCATGCTCACAGAAAGCACTTCCCTAATTTGTATTGAAGATAAAAGTTAATCCCTTGGCACAGCCGATCGACTCTTCACAAGAGGGCTCCTGCTCCCACCACGGTTCTGTAGCCAGGAGCAACGGCTCACTCCTCCCTCACCCCGCGTTTCAATTCCTTGAAGCTAATCAATATCCTTATTAATGTTCCAAAATCAATTATCCTAATAAAGCCTGGAGGGAGCTGAAGGGTTGCTATTCAGCACTCACCTTTTATTATCCCGGCTGTTTATTTTCCCATTGATAGAACTGTCTAAGTTTATGACAGATTACGGGTGAAACTGCAGTACTCAACACACTTGTCAGCCCTAGAGATATGTTGTGTTATTATTGCTATTTTGAGAGCCTTTTGCTTACATTCCCCAGTTGTATGGATGCCTTAGAAAGAGTCCCTGACTTTGGTGTGCTGTAATGTGATACGGAATGCTGCAGCTCAGTACTCAAAGAGTACTGCACATCAAAGAGATAATAATCTGTTATATCTATTCAATTATAATATTGCCCTAGGCCATGGCACTTTGTTTATGCAGTAGGCAGTGCTCTGTGATCTGCAGCAAGATTGCAAGACACATGCAGGAAAAATAGCCTGGTGGTAATTCACAGCAGGTCAGGTGGACGTGTGTTCAGAATCATGGTCCCTAAAGCATCAGGGGAGAATTGCATCTGTCTTCCAATTACATCCCTCTCTTCCATAAGGAAATTGTGCCAAGGGGACGGGATAAAAAGGATCCTCCTTCCTGAGCTTGTTGATTGACCATTTAAGAACAGAGAGTGGGAGAAGAGACTCCAGGTCAGGTTGTCTTCTAAAATCAATCTGGCAAGGAGATGAAGTAGGAAGGAAATGAAAGTCTACAAAAGAAATCGGCTCTTCCTAAGTGCCGTCCTTGACCTTGCATACATTTCCCATCCTAGCCAGCACACAAGATACTCCTGGTGAGCAGAACTGGGTTGGAAGTACTGGGAAGGTCTTTGGATGTGCAGCCTCTTCCCAGGCTGGAAGGAATCCCCTCCCTCCTCCATCTCTAGACTGGCAGCTCTGAAGATCCAAAAAAAACTCATTTGGCTGCATTTGGATGAAGGCATCTGAAATCACAGAATCATAGAATCATTAAGGTTGAAAAAGGCCTCTAAGACCCTACCACCACCCACCACCTGTCCTCCACACCTCCAGGGATGGTGACTCCCCCACCTCCCAGGGCAGCCTGTTCCAACACATTACCACTCTTTTGAAAAAGAAATTGCTCCTAATATCCAGCCTGAACCTTCCCTGGCACAACCTGAGGCCTTCTGACAGTTCTGGAAATATATGTGTATCCAATATGATATGACCCAAAAAGATGGCAAGCTAATGGTGAGACTGACCTTTGAAGGAAAGGCTGCCACACACAGATGCCTTCCTACTTACCAGGGCCAGAAAACAACATGTACCACTTACTCCTCTTCAGTTAACCAGTATGAGATAAGATCATTCATGCCAATCTTCAAACTGATAATGAGACAGTCCCCATTTCAGGGAGATTATTGCTTTATTATGGAGCGAGCATTCGGCAGATGTCTTAATTTTGCAGAATTCATTTCACATTATCAAGATTTCTGTCTATCTTATTTGATTTAACATTTGTTAGGAGTGATTTGTCTCTCTTTAATGCTTAAGACCAGTGCAGTCCAATCAAGCAAATTGTCTGTAATTTAAAGAGTTCCTAGGGGATTCATAATAGCAATAGGACCTTTTGGGTTTTCTTCAGAAGAAGGAAAAAACCCAGAAAATACATCCTGTGCTAATGATTTCTCTCATCCTAGTCTTCTTTTATCCCAGCCTTTCCTGCCAGTATGCCCATATAGCACAATTCCAGATAAATCAGAGATGCAATGAAAAGTGGCGTGAAAGCAGCGTCAGAAAGAAAAAAACTTGATTGAAGTTGTGAGCTAGCAAGAGAAATATGAGCCCATCCGAATCTGAATTAATTAAAGATTTTATTAGCATCTGATAGCACCCCTGGGAAAAGTACATTTATTTTAATCCTCTCTCTGTTTTAAAGGCAACATAGCAGGCAAAAGCATTTAAGGATCATGCAAAAATTCTGTTTTGGGAGTGACACAGCTATCCTCTAGCTGTACCAAATTACTGGTGACGATTTTAAACACGGCCAAGACAGATGTGTATTTTCTGTAGTTGGGATCTGGTAAGCCTGTGCTGATTGGGAGCTCAGTTGAACAAGAAATCAATGTGTTCTAAAATGTTACCATTCTTTTTTCTGTTTTTGCAGTGGAATGGAGCTCTGAAAGCTCCCCAGCTAAGTAGCCCCACACCTGGGTCATGTTAGCAGCTCAGATCTCCTATCCCTTCATGTTTCATCACATTCAGACCACCAAAGCAGCCAAGAGGATGAGCTCTCTGCTCTGCCCACCCCCTGACAAACTGCTCCGGTTCACAGGGTTGGGGTTCTGTAGAACCAACATCAATTCTGGAAGAGAGAGCCTGGGGGAGTGCTTGAGAATTTAAAAAACTCCAACCCCAGACTGCAGCACGTGTCGTGAGCTCCATCTGAGTGCAGCAGAAGCAGAGATGCTGCCAGATTTACACAGCGTTTGCCATTGAGCTGTGAAATCCTAGCCCTGCTCCCTGGACGTGCTCTGCTGAGCTAAGCCAGGAGGATGGGAGCGGATAATTCCCCTTCCATCCACCTCTCCGTTCCCTCCCTGGTCTGCTCAGAGCTTGGTCTTTGTAATGAGGCATTTTCTTCCCAGGCAGAGAAGAGATTGCCCCAGACCCCAAAGACTATGTGCAAGGCACAGACTCTCACACATTAGCAAGCGCTGGCGTTTGCTAGAGCAGTGGTGCGTGAAGGATCATGGCTAAAGCAGTGTTAAGAGCACCAAGCTATTCATAATTTGTTTGTTCAAGTAAAGCCATTGGTTCTGTGTTTCTGCACTCAGCTGAGTCATTATATGCCACATTCAAAGGTGGCTGGCAGATGTGTCACATAGTCATCAGCAATCAGGAGAAGCAAGAGACCTGAAGCATTAGGAGGCACTGCATAAGGTATGAGCTGCTACAAATCATTTCCCAGACAAGCTATGGATGCCCCATCCTAGGAGGTGCTCAAGGCCAGGCTGGATGGAGCCCCGGGCAGCCTGATCTAGTGAGGGTCAACCCTACCCATAGCAGGGGGTTGGAACTGTATGGCCTTCAAGGTCCTTTCCAACTTAAGTCATTCTATGATCCTTGGGAGGCCAACTGAGTTGGCAAAGCGTTGGGGAGAGATTTGGCAGTTGAGAGAACCAAAAATTGAGTGGATCCCATGTGAGTTGTGAAATAGCTGGTGAAGATGCTCTTTGGGGCAATGGACTTACTGGAGAAGGCAGGCATGGAGCAGTAAGTAAGGAAGCTGCTCAATGCTGACCACATTTCTGGAACTGGGATTTCAAACACATTCTGTAAAGAAATAAAATCACTTGTCAAAGAAACACCTGGCTCCATTGTCAAAATCTTCAAAGGAAAGAGATTCCCAGAGACAGCTTATTGGCTAACTTCTCAGGCCAAACATAGCAATAATCCCACCAAGCCATGCCAGCAGTTGCTGTTACCCTGGATGCACAGATTTAAAGCCCTGACAATAATGAATATAAAAATTTAGACATTGACCTTCCTGCTTTAGGCACATGCTCCAGCTGCAGAAAATCAGAGGACTATGTCACTTCAGAAAGCCCTTTTTCAAAGCATTTCCCTCAAAATTGCACTGTGTCTTGGAACTTTGATTCCCTGGCCTGGTGGGACCCATCCTCATATGACCCATCCTGCTGTGACCCATCCTGGCTTGGAGCAAGAGCCCCAACACCCCATGAGTGGGATGCTGAAAACAGCTGTGGCAAAGAACTGCTGTACCCAGGAAGATGTGAAACACATTTCCTGGTCTGGCTCTGGTGTACAGAGCATGGAGCAGACAAAAAGGGGAGGACAAGAAAGTACGATCTGTTTGAAATGAGTAATTCCTGTGAAAAATCACTTCACTTCCTCTGGTCAGGAGAAAAGCTAGTCCAAATCCATCCTATCCACAGGTATCAGAGAACAAGAAGTAGAGGACTGGGAAACACACTGGTGTGTTCCATTAGCTGATGGTCATACTTCAAAATAGAGATTTTTCAACCATCTTTGTTAGAGAGAATGGAAAGAAAGGAGAATCTCTGTAGAAGTTAGTCCTCAGCCAAAAGTCCTCAGCCAACCCATGAATGCCACAGCCCAGGCCTTAAAACTGATGTACTAAACTACATGATAAAATTTGCTTTTGTTCCAAAGGATCCTGTGAGATTCTGTAGGTGGGAGCGAGGAGTGGAAGAATAAGGAAGGGTCACAAAGTTAATTATTTTTATTACCATCTGCAAACTACAATTTTGGTTTAAAAACTGTGATCTGTTCAGCACCAGTACTGTTGAAATATCATTTTCATTCTTGTTTTTATTATTACTCTTTTTTCCGCTTTCCATCTTACATGACTCCTGATTGTTCCCCACTTTGCTAGCCTGGCTTGTTATTTTGTTATCCTCCTCAAGAGACTTTTATGTAGGCTCTGTAGGAGGAGATGGAGACTTCACGGGGGAACACCCCCCCCCCCATGCCAAACCCTTTCCCATTACTTCTTTTCTGCATTTCATGTGGTTATTTATTTTGATAATAAACACACACAATACTGGGGGAAGAAAAAGAGAAAAAAAGAACAGAAAAGCTAGGTTTGGTTCAGGAAGCCTTGAAACAAATACCAAGACGGGAGTCTAACTGTTTTAACACGCAAGCAGTCAGGATGCAACTGAACTGTTTGGGTTTTGCTGGGCATCGTCATCGCTTTACATTCCACAGGTCTATGGACCACGTATAGAAGCAACTTGGCAAATGACAGAGCCATAGGGGGTATATCTGAACAGACACTGGGGTCGGTGTTCTCCATCATGGGTACTTCTTTTCGTTCTGAAATGGCTGGGTACCTCTAGCAATATTTTTCCTCAAGGTCCCAGATGGCCACAGTCACCAGCTCCGAAATGATGTCTAGGGACATTTTACAGCTTAAAAGCTGAGACACAAACAGTTTATTTGTCTAATTTGAGGTAAAGCAAGAAACCTGCGGCAAGACGGGGGAGCACCCTCAGATCCCAGCCCCAGACAGATGGCCAAGCCAGCAGCACCGCTGTTCTTTCACTCTGAGCTTTCAACAACAGAGAAGCATAAAATGAATTTACTTCTGCATATGAGCAGATGCTGGAGGGGAGATTTGTTTTCCTCTTCTTTTTGCAGTATCTGCCTAGCTCTGCTGGAGGCTGAGTAAATGAGATAAAATGCTGAACCAAAGCTGCAACACCCACTGATGCAAATTTTTCTTGGCCAGTGCTCATGGCCACCTACATTTTCTGCAGAGAAGGGAGTACCTGGTGCTCAGATACTAGAAAACTGTGTGTTTGCTTCATAGCCTGATAATTTCCTACAGCTCAGCCTACACATAACAAGGGAACAGCCAACCAACTACTGATTTTCTAAACTTTCAACAGACATGGCCTCTCAGGAGAGGATAGGACACGGTACCATTTCCATTCCAACCTCAATGTGTGGTGTCTTACAGCTGGTCTGAAAAGCAAGTCTTCCTTGCAGAAGATGCAAAAAGGTCATCCCTATGGAATTATGTAAGTTACTCACTTTTGACATTCTCAACTTTGTATTAAATTGCAGGACAGACCCCATTGACAGACAAATTAGCCCAGTCAACTTTTGAAGGATTCTTGCTGCTAACAATTTCTGGCCCATGAAGGCAACCCTAAGGATACCAGGCCATACAAATCAATTGCACACGAGGAACACAGATGTTGATACATCTGGCATCAATAAAGCATTTGTAACATGGAGTCCAAAAGAGATCCATGCATAAAGCTCACTGCTGTTGAGAAATCATGTAAGTCGAGGGCTGTGCTGTTTATGTAAGCTTGATAGTGAAATCTCCCTAAGCTCTCCCTCCTGTACAAACAGCCCAGCCCATCAGGACTGAAGAGGCTGCAAATGCACACTTGATAATACACAAATTTCCTTCTAGCAGGGATAATGCTGTGGGATTACAGCCACATGGCCAGAAACAGCCATGAAAAGGAAGATGATGGTAAAATCAGTATTGTAAAATAAAGTAGACCTATCCTGGGCAGGAAGGCAGAAGCAGCTCCAGGGTGCTAACATAAGTGTATGTGAGTCTTCAGTACACACAAAAGAAAAAAGGGTGTGAGTTTTCTCAGAAAACGAGACTCGAACATTTTCAGGGCACTGAAGGCAGTACATGAAGGAGAGGACTAGAAGCACATTCTTCCCCAGCCAAACTCCAGTACCGCTGTCATTCAGCTCCAGGGGATGCTTGAGTCCCAGGACCGTGCTCAAATATTTCAGTGTTGCTGCATAGCTGAGAAGCCAAGGAACCCTACTGGGAAATGCCCTGCATAAATCAGCTTGACTAGGCTGAAGTAAGTTGTAGACCCATGGAGTGGAGTAAGGGAAGCTAAGACAGGAACCAAATCCCTTGGGTAGGAAGCACGGAAAGTCAGGGATGTGCCAATTCAGGTTGGATATTAGGAAAAAAATTATTCTCAAAAAGAGTGGTGAGGCACTGGAACAACTGTCCAGAGAGGTGGTGGAATCATCGCCTCTGGAGGTGTTCAAGTAGATGTGGCACTAGGGACATGGTCTATAGCAGTCATAGGCATGGGCTGATGGTTGGACTAGATGATCTCTGTGGTCTTTCCAACCTTAATGATTCTACAAGTCCATGATTCAATCCAAAGGGCAAGCTGAAAGCACAGCCTAGAGGCAGAGAATTAAGAGAGACAGGGAAGCACAGGAAATCAATGTGAAAGGTGATGGCTCTAGCAAAGTTAAGAGAAGAAAGGATCAGGTCTTGAGCACGCTGGAGGAGACAAAGATTGGATTCTGGATTACAGGAAATTACAGTGCTAGAGGCAAAACAGTCTTAGGCACATGAGTCTAAAGCAACGTTGTGGCCAACAGACATTTTAGGCAGTGGAAGTGCTGAAATGGATGTCTCCTCTGAGCTGGTGCACTTGTGTGCTTGCTTGCTTCTATTTGTCCCAGTTCCACCTGGGACCAGCAAGGCTGTGTTGCACTGTAAGGCCGAATCTGGCCCTGCAACATTTACTTGCTCAGTACAGGGAAGGGATTTTGAGAATTGATTAGCTAATATTTGCACAGAGCTTTAAACATGCTGAGGGCTTGGTTTAACTAGGTTTTTCAGTGCTGTACGATGATCTGCAGGTAAAAAAAGAGGAGAGGAGAGGAGAATAGGCAAACAAGATCGTAGCTTGCTGTGTCACAGAGCTGGACCTGTTCTCTTATTAGCTTTGTAGGGAAAGTCTGTGATCTTGAAATGCCTCTTCAGGATTTCACTCTTCCGATCACAACAGCCAAAGCTTTCTGCAGGCCGCAGGGCCCAGGGCAGCTGCTGCTGATGTATTTAGGAAGACTTGTAGAAAGAGCCCTAAGAAAGCCTCAGAAACTCCATTTGCCTGCTAGTACTTGAGTAAGTGGGTCAGGTTTGATGATAAACAGTGATATCTCTGAAAATCATCACAATAAAAGAGCCAATACATGGTCTTCTAGGTGCACTCTCTTGCCCTCAGGGTGATGTGAGGAGGCTTTTAAAGCTTCATGCCCGGTCTTACTCTGTAGCTAAGGCAGATATCTGACTCAGGGGCCCTGCTGTCTGCCTCCGTGCTGACAAACCCTTCTGGAAGAACCTGAACTTCAAAGTTTAGTGGGAGCCAAATTAATTCCCCAGTGCTTCCAAAAGGGACTGGAATAGTTAAGAGGAGAGCCGTCAGGGCTGTCATCGGTGGGCACGGAGCGTATCTCACAGGGGACCCCTTAGCAGGGAAAGAGAGAGGGAAATGCAGGCCTTTGTGTCTCCAGGCAGATGAGCTGAGTACCCACTTCACCTGCTTGTCATCAGAGGGAAGAAGGGTAAGGGAGAGAGAAACAAAGCTGGTAATTAGCTTCTTCGGGTATCCCAAGATGATTGCAGTTCAAAGTGTTTGGTCAAGACCTTGCTACATGCTTTCTCGCTGCACTAGACAACGTGAGAGAGGACGAATGACTGAGAAAGAAAGCAAACCAGAGAGTTCGTCTCATTGTTAATTAAGTGTCTGGTGCTTAGAGGAGCAATTTCTCCAGCTGCCTCTGGAAGGAAGAGGCACTTGTGAGCATTAGGAGACAATCCTGTAGGTAGCATCTTAATAAAGCCCACACACTGCACCAAGAAAAAGAAAAGGAAAGAGATAGAAAAGGCAGAAAAGAAGAAATTAAGCATAATATCTCACTTGTAAGGCTAGAGACTGGCCAAGAAACACCAGTACAACCAGTTGAGCTGGGGCTCAATTTCCACAGGAGATAGCTGACAAGGGCAGATGTTTGGCTGGATGATAAAGCCAGGTTCTAGAAATCAGAGAAAAGCTGTTCAACCTTCCACTCCCCCCCAAAAAAATCTGACTGTTCTCCTGGCTTTGCTTTGAGGGCAGCTATTCACCCAGCAGTGTGAGGGGTTAACACTCTGTTGCTCTAAGGTGGCAACACCACCCCGTATCCACTGCTGTCAGGAGAGTGTGGCAGGAGGGTACCTCCCAACATCTCTGCTCTTGCTAGGAACCAGTGTCATTCCTAAAGCAAAGCCATGTGTCATCACGCACTGTTTTAGTGCTCAGTGCTAAATGACATCAGTTCTTTGAGACTGTGTTGGTGAGAGGCTGAGGAATGGTCAGTGCCCTGCCCAGGGCATGTCCTAGCCAGTACAGCTTCTCCACTGACATTGGAAACAATCACTTAGATTTTGGAAGCAGGCCCTTGATGGCACTGGCCTATTGGACTCCCATGCAGGTGCTGAGCACCAGTGCAAACCAGTAGAAATTAAGGACCTCGTTACCTTTACAAGTTAGTGCCGTCACCACTTGTTGCCACCCATAGTGGAAAGGGGGGTGGTTCCCTAAACCTCTCCAGCCTGAGTGATTATGTGCTACAGCAGGTCTGGGCAGGATTAACAGTACCAGTATACATCTGGAGATATTGTTATGCTGCTCCTCCCAAACCTGACCCAAGCAGGGAAATCTGAGCATTGAGCCAGTCGTGAATTTTCCCCCACACAATCCACCAGAGAGCAGGAGCTGATGTCAAGTAAGCAGAGAGAGAATGTCTGTAAATTAAAGGAGCGCTGAGAAATGTTTTAATACAGAATAACAGAAATTGCCTTCTCCTTCATAAAGCATCCTAAGATGTGTAACTCATGATGTGCGATAGAGACAGGTACAAATGCCTCTGTGCACTCTAGTTTATAAGTGGCTTTGTAACAGGTGTTATCATTTTGTCTGCTCAGTATTTTAACATCATTCATTTGTGCCATTGCAACGTGGCACAACAACACATCTTAGAATAATTTACTGGGAGAAGCAATTGTTATGAATCACATCATATTGTCATTATGAATAAAGTACATCTACACACCGTGCCTTCAAGAGAAGAGTGGAAGAGACGTGCTCTCCATTCAGCTACTTTTGGACTTGCATCTGCTTTTCTCCTTTCATTTCTGTTGTTCTCAGTCTGCCCCTGTACAAATAACTGCATCCCAAGGCTCGAAGGGTTTTTTTGCCTCCCTTTTATTCTTTCATTTCTTTGTTTACCAGTTGTGAAGGCTGGTTGGCCATGACTTGTAGGCTTTCTGGAACGGAGAGTACAGATAGCTAGTGCTCATAGATGGATGTTTTTGTGATAACCTTTAACAGAATCACAGATATGTTGAGGGCAGATGGGACATCTGGAGGGTGCCCACTCCCACCACAAGTCTCAAGATGAACTCCAGACTGTCACATCCTCAACTCTCAAGCCCTGGCCATCCCCTTTGCACACACTCTGGTTTCTCAGCACTTGGACTTTAGCTGGAAAACAAACATTTTGTCCCAGTTCCATTTCTGAAATACACATCCCCCATACTTTGACTTCTCTCTGTCACAACTGGGGAAAAATAAAACAAAACAAAACAAAGCAAGCAAACAAAAAAAAAAACAAAAAACCAAGAATGAACAGAAAGCAAAAGACAATTTTCAAAAGACAATTTTCAAAACCTCAGAAGCAGACACAAAGAGGAATTGCTATTTTCTCCTCCACTTCCACTTTCTTAAGTCATTGTTCTGAGAGACCCTCTTGATATTTTTTATTTCTCTCCCCCTTTCCTATTTCATTTTCAGCCCAGCCTCTATCTCTGACAATTCTGCCTGGCTGATATCCAGCCGGCCTGTCCAGTCTCTCCTTGTACAAGCATATAACACAAAAGAATACAAAGAAGACTGGAAATGCAATTACAGAACTGTCTCTTCCGCCCAGACGCAGTTTTTTAGACAGCAACCACCCTTTCAGCACAGTTGGAAGGAAAAAAAATGCAACTAGAGCCCTTCTGAGCAATGTCATTACTTATTCTGGATGAACTGTCCTGTAGGAAACTTTAATTAGACCGCACGTATGATAAACCAACAGAAGAGGCTGAAGGAAAAAAAATTAAACAAATGAGAAGGGTAATGGTGCAATTACTTATAATCCTTAAAGCTGTAATGGTTGGAGGTGAGCCCAATTTATTCGGAGTTCAGAAGAAATGGGGACATGTACACTGACGGCGAATGCAATGCCTATACACATACATGTACACACAAATACTGTCACCAAATCTGCTTTTACATGGATATTTGGGCATTTCAACTAAAAGAAATTACTGGAAAATGAATATTCACAAACCAAATCTCATTTTGAAAGCGAAATTTTAGAGTGTTCAGGTAGTATGAGGAAAGCTTTACATTTATGTGGAAGCAAATCTTCCTTTTCAGAACTCCTGTAAGATATACAGGGTTTGTGCATGTCTGTATGCATACTGATGCATATAAAGACCTGTGTATATCTGTACAATTGAGTGTTTTATAAAAAAAACTGTCAGCTAAATTGCTTAATTGCAGAAAAGAAGGTAAAAAAATTTGTCATAAGATCAGCAGTGTCTGAAAGTTCAGTATCAGCAATTAAAAGAAATAGGCAACCCACCAACTGCTGAGCGGCAATCTATAACCCATGATGCAACATTCTGCTGATGTCTTGTGCATCCTTCTCCAATACTCATAATATAAAAAATATCATTTCAGACATCAGGTGAATATCATTCAGGTGTTCACATTTCAAATAGTAACATTTATGAGCAGAAATATAGAAAATAGAAAAAAAAAGAAGTAAAATGGAAAGGAGGGGGCTGTGAGATGGGCTGGGACACATTGGACTTATTTATTTATAGAGAGAGGTGAACAGAACATGATTTCTATTATGTACAGCATTTCCTGTGTTCTCTTGGAGAAAAATAGGTCTATTCATTTTGCTCTTGTACTACAAACACGGGCAAGTGGAGGGCCAAAATGTATTTTCAGATATTCCCCTGCCTTCAGTGGGAGCAGGACCTGGTGAGTGCTGCAAATGAAAGTGTCTGGATGACGGTGGCTCTTACAAGGATCATGCGTGTGCTTCTGCCCTGCCATAGGCCAAGAAATCTAGCAGAAGAAGAGCTCAGCCTCAAGGTGCACTGCAGTCTTTGGGGATATGCTGTGGTGAGATTGTCCACGAAGACAGTTGCAAGTACAAAATCATAGAATCGTTTGCATTGGATGGAACCCTTAATGGCCATCTGAGCCAACCCCCGTGCAGTAGAACATGAACACCCACAGCTCCATCAGGTGCTCAGAGCCCATCCAGCCTGACCTTGGCTGTCTCCAGGGATTATACATCCAACACCTCTCTGAGCAACTTGTGTCAGTGCCTCACCGAGATCTTCACAGATTAGCTCCTTCTCAAAGAGAAAGAGGAGAGGTTTTTTCCTCTCTTACGTATAGTTACGGATGTTTTTCCAATGCTTTCTCAGCATGAATTCTTCATTACAGTGGTAACATGACTGACTTTATCCTTGCCATCAATATGTACTGCAGCTGCTGGTGCACCACAGGCACAGCTCCAACTCAGACAGTTGCCATATATTATCAGCCACCTTTCTGGTTAGCTATCTTTTGGTAGGGAAAGAAGCAGGAGTACTGTCACTAGATTTTAAGCCACTGGTTGGAAACAGTGAATTTTTCAGACCAATGCCAAAGATTTTTGTTAAGGCACTCAGATTTATAGAGAAAGAAGAGCCAGTTATTCCTAGAGACAAGTGACAAACTCCCTTACTGGCCATGGTTGAAGTGACACTTTTGTGTTAGCTATAAATCATCTCTATTTTTGATTGCAAAGAATGACTGGTAAAGAGTTCAGCTATTGTTTCTTTCCTATGTGGCTCCTGAACATTAACTTTTCCATGGGTGGTGTCAAAAGCATATTCTGGGTTTCAAACTTCAAGTGCTCTCAAAGAAATGAGGTGTCTGCACCTTGGATACTGACTTTTGACCATCTGCCAAATGTAATGTGCTAATACAAAGATGACAACCCCTTAATACTGCATACTTAGCACTTCCTGTGAGTATCTTTGAACCATATCCTTTTGGGGTCTCATTTTCACTTATACAGCCAGGTTTATTCTCTCTCTGTACATTGGAGATGAAGTTCTCATCATTTCCTAATGCTTCAGAAGAGCTTTGGGCACCTACAGGATTTCTCTGAAGACATCAGGGCATTTACTAAACCATACTGAGTAAAATGGTGTACGGGAATTGCTAAGTCACGGCTTGAATCAATGATTGAGCACCTGGTAAAGGGGCACAGCTGGCCTGGGAGCACAGGTGAAAGCAATTCACCTGTGCAACCCAAAAGGGGGTGAAAACAGGCTCCCTAAGACTTATTTAAGGGCTGGCTGCCACAGGGGATGGTTCTCTACCTGGAGATCCTGCTGTCTGGAGGATTTGGCAAGCTCTGATCCTTGGGAAACCTTAGGAATGGTAAGTAGCTCTTTCTTTTTTAACAGGATTGTGGCCATTACCCATTTTTTGGTAATTAGAACTGGTAATTTGGTACCATTTTTTGGTAATTAGAACTAATTGCCTTTTCCTACTTGTGGTTTAGTGTGTGTGGTGGTGATAGGCTAATGGTTGGACTTGATTATCATAGTGGTCCTTTCTAGCCTTAATGATCCTATGATCTTAGCAGCCTGACACATCTCTGTGTGCTGTACAGGTAAACACTGTCTTTGATTAACCAGGAGACAGCCATGGAGTCAGAGGCCTCTGGGGGAGGAAGGCTTTGGGATGCTTCAAACATTCTGCACTCCTTACTCAGCACAGCATGTAAGCCTGTGCTTAAGGATAAACACATGCTTCAAGCTTGATTGCCTTACCTAAGATTTAATCCTATCAGTTTAAGCATATGTTTATGTACTCTGCTGAATTCAGTCTTTGAACTAACAGGCCCATTCCCACGGTGGAAAGGCAAAAATCACCAGTGCTTTAGTAGGAGAAAGATAGAGCTTCTGGCCTTCATGCAAATATCCTGATTCAAATAGAAAAAGGGAATTCAAAGAGAAGTTCAGAAAGGATCTGCTCTGTCAGCAGCGTTGGCTCAAGCTACCATATTTTTCAAAGTTCCACATGAATGTGGTGTATTAACATACAGTTAACACACCAACAAGTTCGTTGGATGTATATGCGGCTTCCCTTCCTACCACACATTGATTTATGTCTAATAAACATAATGCGTACTGATAAAAGGTGGCAGAACCTGAAAGGAGCCTGGCTTATCAACTGCAAACGTCTGGAGGAATCGGAAGCTGAATCAAAGAATTAAAATATTTACATTTTTAAATGGGCCTGTCACATGCATTAAATCACAGGCTGCGTCAATCCCATTGCCGTTGCTCATCACATGTCCCATTCTCAGACATCTTCAGCTGGGAAAAAGGGAAGGAAGGTAGGAAGGTTGGTGCAGTGAATTGCTGTGTGTGCTCAGGGGGTGGTAATAGCTGAAGCCCAGTGCATTTTGCTCCCTTTGCAGAAGTACAGTATTAATGGATGTGGAGATTCTCTCTACAAGATGAACCACCTGAATCCCAGCTATCCTCAACTTTACAGCACTGCTGTGTCAGTACAAGCAGTCTGTGTGCCAGCTTCCCTCAATGCACAGTGGTCACAGGCACACCAGAATGATATCTCAGTGCAGTGATACAGTGCTCCCTGTTAATCCACCTAGCATGCACCTGAAAAGGCTTAACTATGTGTACCACGCAGGCACCCTGCTGAGACAGTGGGAATAGGTACAGACCTGTAATTACCAAGTAAAGACAATGAAATCACACGTACTCCCACCACCTGCAGTTCTAAATGAGGAAAAGTGTTAGTTACACTGTTGTATTTCTATGGTGTCTCAGGAGAAAAAACAGAGGGCATAATGAGCTACTAGACTTGTGATAAGCTTATAAGAGGCAGAATTAAAGTGCATTCACAATTTACTCCAATCCACTGCTTTGCAAGGAGGGGCTCAGAGGGAAGCACAATTAAATTTTTGCACCTTCCCTTTAATTTAGGGAAATGAAGAGCATGCCTGAAAGAACAATTCTGCGTTGTTTCACAGACCCCAGCTCTTTGCCACCCCAAATGGAAAGGTACCACATGATGAGAGCAGAGCCACATGCTGCTTGGACTGGGAACTTTTGCCATGATGTTGGAGGGGACCTGACTCTGGGTGGGTTGGGCTGAGTTCTGGTTGCTGTTTCCCATAAGTGTAAAGGCAGAGCTCACAAGGATGGATAGGACAACTGCTGCTTGAAGGAGATCTGTAGAGAATGTAACTTTATTCTTACACAGACTTAGGAAGTCTTAAGAATATGAAAACAGAATGTTAAAACACATTCCCAGAAGTAAGTTCCTCTGTGAAAAGTTTTCCTAGTTGGATAGCTGTTTCTTTTCCCCATGTTTTTTAATACTCCGTTTTCACTACCTTTATGGGAGTATTCATTCTGAGTGCTTTCACCTCTGCTTATCTGTTTGATTGCTATTACTTTGGTGCTATGTGGTTGGGAGGTGGAAGTGTTTGGCCGACTCTTTTAGGGGAAGGCTTTTTCTTAAGAGGATATAGTCATGGTGTTTCTTTTGGGTGTCCAGAGTTTGCATTCTGCACATGTGGTAGCAGCTTGCAGGCTTTATAGCAGGGACTTGGGTGAGGCACAGCAATTTAAAAGCTATCAAATATCAGCTCAGTCTTGGTCCCTTATTAGAAGAGAGACATTGAAGCCCTGAGATGTGCCCAAAGAAGGGCGATGAAGCTGTTGAGGGGTCTGGAGCACAAGTCTTATGGGGAGCAGCTGAGGGAACAGGGATGGTTTAATCTGGAGAGGAAGAGGCTCAGGGGAGATGTGATTGCTCTCTACAACTGCCTGAGAGGAGGCTGTGGTGAGGTGGGGGGCCTCTGCTGCTGGCTAATGGAGACAGGATGGAGAGATGGCATCAGGCTGTGCCAGGGGAGGTTCAAGTTGGGTACTAGGAAACATTTCTTCTCAGAAAGGGTGGTGAGGCACTGGCAGAGGCTGCCCAGGGAGTGGTGGAGTCACTGTCCCTGGAGGTATTCAAGAACTGTGGAGATGTGGCACTGAGGGGTGTGGTCAGTGGACGTGTTGGTGATGGCTGGACTAAATGGTCTTAGAGGTCTTTTCCAACCTTAATGATTCTATGAAATATGAATGTTTTATGGGGCAGAGTCACAGTTTATCTTATTCATTTCATCAAGTAAGGCTTTTTCTCTAAAGCATCTTCCTGAGCCAATGGACAATTATTTTAACTTCAGATGGAGCAGGTTGAAGAAGCCTCTTTAGAAGTGTTTTCTAGGTTTCTAAGCCAAAACTTCTGTGGATTCAGTATTGAGCCTCTGACACTAAAAACTGTGCTTTCACCTTAGAGTAAGGTGAGATAGTTAATCTGTTCTGGACAGACAGGGCTATTGGAAAACTTCACTTAAAAGAAGAAGGAAAAAGATACCCTGAAAGACGGTTTCTTTATTCACAGAAAACAGAATGTCATGGAGAAAATGATGAGGGAGTGTGTGTGTAATCATGTATTTATTTATCTGAATCCCACACTGCAAATTTTGTAGGTACAGAAGATGATGAGAAAGATAAGGCACTGAAGTGATTGTTTAAACTGAAATTGAGTCTCACCCACTGCAGAGTTTGAATTAAACAAAAATAACCCAAAGCAGCAATGTAATAACCTTAAGTGAGCCACTTTTTCTAAGCAGCTTATACATAATGGAATTCTCTCAGCTTTTTACAAATGTTCCACATACGTTCAGATAATCATAGGACTGACGGGCTTTCCTCACAGATGGCTGAAAATAACTACTGATCTCAAAATGCGAGGATGTCTTCTTTTCACCATACATTCAACTTCTATATGTTGTTCTTCATCAAAGGATCTAAGTGCTTTCACTAGACTGAAGCATCCTGGTTTTATAGATATATAAATATTTTTTATAGCCACTATAGGAATTTCTATGCTACAATAGACTAATGGTTCACCCAAGCAAGTGCTCTGGCTATAATAGTGATCAGTGCTGGATGTTTCAGTGTGAAGAAGGGCTCAGGTGTCTCTCTGAACAAGATAACCTATAAATCATTCAGCATTGCCACTGCTGACTCATTATTTTCTTCTGGTGAGTGCCATTGTAGAGACAGCATGCCAATAAAATAATTATTCTTAATTGTTAGCCACCACTTTCAGTTTGAAAGACATATGATAAAAACAAATAACAGAGAAGGAAAAAAAAAAAAAGGAAAAAGGCGTTAATAAGGAAAGGCAGAAGTATAAATCCTGTCACAGATGGGTCTGAAACAGGGCTCCAGGCAAATATGGTCAGTGAAGATACCAAAGGCCTTTAGATTTGAATTTAGTAACTGGAACCTTAGCTGTTACCATGTTAGCTTATGTATGCAATTATAGCAGTACTATCTTGATATGGCCCAGCCTTGACAAAGCAGCTGGGACCACTCTTTTGTTTTAGACAGTCTGTCTGAAAGGCAAAGGGAACACTTGGGTTTGGATGGCTGTGCATGTTGCTAAGAAGAGCATTAGACCGCTTGGTTTTGCAGAGCTTAAGAATCATGCCTGTCTCAGCTTCATTTTGCTGAGTGCTTCCTAAGGCCTGCCAAGTTCTGCTCCCTCAGGTGAGCTTGCCCCATTCCCAGCTCTGAATCTCATGCATTCCTCAATTCAAACAGTGAAATGCAACATGGTGCCCAATAATAGAGGGCCAATGCGATACTGCTGATGCCATCCCTTTCTATCAAAGGGGAAAGTGTGGAGACTTGAAAGACATCAGTCCCTCTAATGAATGTCAATCCTAAGTGCATGGTGGGTATTTAATGACTTTAATATGTGTGCGGTGTAAGTCATGGTTTTGCTGCTGGGAGCTTCAGTGCAGGAGCAACATAATTGCTCCACCTGATTAGGTCTGTACCTGCTCAGAGCAATTTCATATTGCTTTCAGTGGAAAACCCCCAAAATGCTCTGCAGTGGTTGGAAATTTTTTTTTCTTGAGGAAAAGGAGAGGGTCTGTTTTCACACAACTGTCTCTTATAAGGAGATGAAAATGAGAGACAAGGCACCTGACAAGTATCCACTCAAAATAACTTTAAACCAACAAAGCACATCTGCAAGGTACCTAGATTCAGTGGAGATCAATAGAAAATGATGTTACTGTGATGTCTGTGTATGCTTTTGCCCATTTTACTTGTCCAAGACAGGAAAAACACATTCCTGTTAGACACATCCAAGAAGGCAGAGGCATTCAGCAGACCTCACTGGGTCTCTTAATAAAATGCTGAAGGAGTTAGAAAGATGGATAGAAAAAGAATGAAGAAATGTTAGAGGAGGACTAGGTTGCATCCTTGGGAGAAGTTAGGTAGTCCTGCTGATTCCAGTTCAGGAAAACACCGTGGCAGGCTGCAGTGATGTGCCAAACCATGATGGGCCACGGAGCATCTTCTCAACTCCTGGTGTCTGTGGAATTCTATCAGAAATCCACCAGAGCCACACAGCACATGTGCAGTTGAGGGTGCAGGATATGTCCCAGGCTGCACCGTGACTTGCAGCTTTCATAAGGGTTAATGAGGGGAGGATTAGGGTTCAGGGTTCAGCACTGCAGCTGGGGCTGAGCTGGTTGTACATGTATCTCAGCCTGCTGCCTGGTTCAGTAACTGCCAGTCAATCTCTTGCTTCACTCTAAATACAGTAGATATGGTATAAGTCCAATCTTTTAGAGAAATGGGATGAGAGGGAAAAGGAGGAGATTAACTCAGAGCTATCTGTGCATTTGCCATGGCTCACGCATGCTCGCTTAGCTAAATAGATTTTCCTGGTGTGGAAATGCAGTGGGTGATTTATTTCCTTTTCATAATAAAAGATTTGGGATGGAAGAAGAGCTATTTTCTTCTATACAAGATATTACACCCTAATGGTGGAAGCGAAGATCTCCACTCAGTGCCCTGGGGAAAGCTTTGACTTGCTTTAATGTCCGCTTTGCAGGGAGCTGCTGTCAGTACCAGTGCTTGTGCAGCCCCTCGCTTCAGGATTTGGGTGCTGCTGTACCACTGGTGTTCTTTAGCCTCAAAGTTCTCAGAAAATGGAGGATAGGTGGATCAGGTCACTTCTCCTGGCTTTAGGATAAGGAGGGATGAGCACCATCCCAGCCTGCCAGCTCCTGGAGTGTCTCAGGTTGTCCTGCCCCCTAGGTGCCCTCCCTCACCCTTCCTCTTCTGTTAGTAACCTGAGCAGCAAGATTAAAGTGTGACTGGGACCAGAGAGCTCTGTAAGCTCTGGGTACTGTATCTCCTCAGAGCACATGGGTAGTTTGATAAGGGAGGTCTGAGTTTCTGTCTGATTAGGCTGCATTTTCCGGGTTAGGCAGTTAAACTCCTATCTGTAGAAACTGTTTTGTCTGCAAGAAGGAGATGCTCTACTCCATGTTATTTAGTGTGCACAGAGTGTAGTTACAGTTTCAGCTGGCTGTTACTCCAGTGCATTCTTCAGTAATTCCTTATTTATAATATCTGAGATATGAAACTTTTCCAATAATGATTCTGATAATTATAGCCATCTCATTCAGTATTAACAGTCCAGTGATTGTATCTTAATTCAGGATCAATGGGAAGTTAAAAGAATATATTTATTAAACTCAATAGGGATAAGTTACTAGTTAATGATGTGAAAATTATGTCACCAATAACTGTGTAATTACATTCTTATTAATGCATTCAAACATCTTGCCATTTAATTGGCATTTAACAAGCTCATTATAGCAAGATAATTAGATAGCCATTAATTGGTAAAACACTGATTGACATGTAGTATGTTAATAGATGTCTAGTGTGGTATAGCTGTCTTGCTATATGGCAATTTAATGCTTTCATGCTCTTATCAATTAGATTATTTAAAATATACAAATGTAATGTATTATAAAGAGATTGTATACTTATTGGCAAAGTCATCATGACTGGATTGGAGTCAATGTGTTATTTGCATATGTGTTTATCTCACATTTCAATACAAACTCTGCTGGTATTGGTAGGAACTACAGTAAAGTTATTGCTTCCTTGAGTCACTGCATAGTGATACATAGGGATGACCAAGGTGTGGTTCATGGCCAAAGTGTGGTTTGTGTCCAATGTATGGCCCTTGAACCACATGAGTGTGGTCCCCTGACCAAAAGAAAGTCACTGCTGGGTAATTCTGAACATTGGTAGAAATAAACCTGTACAAATCAATGAGGATGGCATCATCAACATCATGCCCAAGAGTGCCCAAATTACAGGCAGGTGCTGGTATCCCCAGGGAACTGTTGTCATCTCCCACCTGTGGGCTGCTGCCAGAGCAGCAGGCTCTGTCTGTGATGTTGGCCACACGAAGACTTGGGATGTAGATTGTAGGATAAAGGAAGCTCATGCTTCTCTTCTGAAGAACTGAAGTGGCAGAAAACTTCGTGATATGTGAAAGGACAAATCTAGACTCTCTCATTCTGAAATCCTAACTACATTTTGCTAGAAAGGAGGCTTGAAGAATGATCTGGGGCAGTAATCCTGTCAATGGCTGCTAAGCAATGTACAAACACTGACTAACACACTACCTTAGTCATCCTTCCATATGTTAGTACTGTGACAGTTCAGTTTTTTGTGACATTCAGAGGATGATCTGGAATTATGTGCAGTTCACTTTGTTAGAGCTTGTTCACATGTGTAATATGTACCTTTTTTCCATAAGAGGATTATCAGATGCTCTGAGACAGGACAGATGTTTAAGGATGTAATATGGTTATTATGTGCTTTAC
This sequence comes from Pavo muticus, assembly GCA_016647715.1. Lineage (NCBI taxonomy): Eukaryota > Metazoa > Chordata > Aves > Galliformes > Phasianidae > Pavo > Pavo muticus. The sequence goes on from JACDJE010000097.1 coordinate 1,281,351, forward strand.
AGTAACAGCTAAAGGTCCAGTGAAAATTCGGTTTCTTTGAGTTTGGAACTATATAAACAGTGAGAGATGTTCTTTAGAAGACCTTGCAATCAAAATGGACTGGGCAGCCAAAGGCTAGTGGTGGAAAGTCAATGTCAGGAGAGAGGGCAGAAAGTAATACTGCAATCTATGCTAACACAGGGACAAAAAGAACTTAAAATAGTGCTCCTCTGCAGCTTTGATGTGTGGAGATATTCAGGTCTGCAGTGAGGAACTTCCTGGGGCTGACTTCTCTATTCTTGGGGTAAGAGATGAGTTCAATGTGCAGAACAGGAGATATCTATTAACCATAGAGTTGTACCAGAAATAATGAATTAACTAATAGTACAGTTCCCCAGCTACCATGAGAATGGTCCCAGAGGTGTATTAAGTGGAAATGATAATGTGAGCCTGATTGCGATGATGACGTGAATATTGTCAATGCTGATATCCCCAAATTAGCTCAGAGGGGGAAGTTTCAGTTCAAATTTTGCAAATGGTATGTGACTACTACAGCCTTTAAGAGAATTCTTTTAATTCTTTTTCCATTATTTTTAATTTTGTAGACTAGGAAAATAACAGGAATGACTGGTTCGCTAAAAATAGCCGTTGTGTGACCATGGAAATGTGAGCTTTCCTTGAGAAGACAGTCAGCACTGCAGGGTATACAATGCTGTGCTATATTTTGCTCAGCTGTGGCATCATTCATGTGAATGTAGGTAGTTCAAAAAGGCTCAGAAAACTTGAGGAGTTTTTATTAGGGGAAAGTTTTAGCAGAGTGATGGGGAGAATGTTTAGTTTCTTCCAGTCATTATGGTAAGAAAAGAGATTTAAGGCATCGCAAACCAAGGAGGACAGATTGCTCTGACAAATGTAAGCATGGCTGAGCTGTAACTCAGCTGAGGCAAGTGGCATGAAGCAGTGGGGTTAGAAGAGCAGCTGCAGCATGCAGGGATGGGATGTTTCTGGGTAGCTGAAGATTTGTTTTTTGGGAGATCTTTGGGGTTATGAGTGGGATGGATGGTGACTATGGGTCAGACCAGAGATCTATGCATAGATTGTGAATGGCAGTGCAGAGGCAGTGGGCTGATCTGGGGATGAATGTCCTGTGGGACATTGGCAGCTGTAAATCTGTGTCATCGCCAATGTCACATCAGAGAGCATTTACCAAAAGGTAAACATGGCCTGTAGCAAAAAAAAAAAAAAAAAAGCATCTCTGTAAGTACAGGTCAAGTAGGCTCACAGGACAGACTTCCTGTGGCCCATGTAACTCAAGGAAGTGCCTGTGAATGCAGTGGGAACACAGCGATGAACAGATTGCTTACCTCTAGGCACAGTAATTCCTGTGTTTTCTCCATCACTCCTTTTTATTTTGAATTAGCAACCAAGAGCAGGTAGGCAGCTCTTGAATTCATTTGTTTACAAGCCCTGATGCCCATCTGGGATCAGGACAGAAATCAGATTAAGCTTGTTTGTGTGTTAAATGTTTGAGAAAAATTACTTGTTCTAATAAGGGGCAAGGACTGCAATGGGTTCCCCAAAGCAGACAGCCCTCATGCATGTCTATAATGGGACCTGAATGTGTTGTGATCCCACCAGACCCTTCCCCTCACCACACTGCCTTCCCTCCCTTCTGACTCACCCTTTCCCTCCCACCAGAAGAAAAAGATGGGATAAAAGGGAAAAGAAGTACTCCTAGCAAAATGCCAGGGTTTTAAATTAAATTTAAAACAGTTTAATTGCCTAATTGCTCAGCTATTTTGTGCAGTTTATTAACAGAAGCAATTCTTCGGCAGTCATGCCAACATAGCAGAAAATTGGCATTTGAGCCAGCGGGAATTAAAGAGGCAGAGTGCGGAACTAAAACAAAAAGAATGCCTCGAACCTAGTGGAACAGACATTTGAGGCTTTCATCTCATTTTTATCTCGCTCCCTAATCTGCTGTAGAAAGATCAAGGCTTGGTTTTGCTTTTTAATGTGGGAATGACAGTTGCTCATCACCAATGTCTTTGCATTCAGAAGAGTACTGGGTTTCCAGAGAAAAGAATGTCTAAGGAATGTATACAAAGAAAAAATGAAATCCAATTTTTGCCAATAATATTGGCATCTTTTAAAAGAGTTAATTTGATGGAATTTTTCATAATAAACCTCACTGTTAAATGTGTCTGTGTATTCAAACAAAACTAGCAAATCATGCGTATAAATGAATGCATGCACTGACTGAATAGAAGAGATTAATATTCAGTTATAATATACAGCAACTCATCATATGTTCTTTCTTTACCATACAGAGAGGGGAAAAAAAGGAGAGGAAAGGAGAAGGCACTCATAATGCAAAATAAATAATCCAATATTTATTGCCTATAAAAAAAGAAATTCTCATCAACTACGAATGATGCCATTACTTGACGACTCAGAGCTGCATCCAGGTATGATCTGTGAGGCTGTAGGTGTGTGCTTGCTGCTGTTTCCTCTTTTTGGGTAGGCAGCCACTCGGGAAGATCTTTTCAGGTGTTATATAGCAGAGATGGTAAAAAGGGAACTCTAGACATACTACTGGGGCTTCGGTGCAAGTTTATTTCTTTTGTGTTTGAAAGATAGAATCAGAATTGTTTGAGTTGGAAGGGGCCATAAAAGGTCATCTAGTCCAAGTCCCACTTGCTTTGCGGAGGATATCTATGCTCTGATGAACCTACTGTGTCATCGTTTACCCTGTATTAAACTGAGAATCCCATGCACAGTAATATCTAGGACAGTTTTGGTATTGGTGAGGATCAGGTCATGAACCATGTGTGTGAAGCAGTCCTGTTCACCACAGGACTGTGTGCCTAAATTGCATCTGCAGTGGCAGGAGCGATGTGTACAAGCTAAACTCCTGGTTGGTGTGTGGCACACTGAAGCCACTTAAGAGATCATCCACTGTGGCTGAAAATGAGCCCTTGATTTCTGAATGTGAAGTGCATTTTTCAAGATGCCCTTTACATTTTCAGGAAGGCCTACCTGAAATAGCAGCTCCTTCCTTCTGGCTGTGAGAGTGTCACAGGATGAATGAAATCTGTAAAATCTCTGGTGCAATTTGGCAGCTTTCCTGGATAAACTCAGCATCCTTCTCATTGATGTCCGTCCCTGAGGTTCCCTCAGAGGGGGCCAAGGCTTCTCAGAATCAGAATGATAATGACTTTATCCAGAATCCTCAAGTCCTTGTTTCTACCTAGATTTCACTCAGCTCACCTTTTTTATCTGTGTGTAAGAAGGAAAGGATGTAGCTGTAAACGCACTGCATGAAGCCTGTTTCAGAAGAGCTAGGTATTATTCTTTAATGGAGTCAGAGACATCTAACTTCTCCCTGCTCAAATTTTTGCAAACAACCCCACCTCAGTTTTAGTTCAGCCAAAATAACTTTGATGTATTTTGACATATGACACTTTAATGGATTTTTCTATCTGGAAAACTGACATTTCTCATGAGAAGCATATATTTCCTGTGAATAGAATGATTTAGGTGCTAAATATTTGTTGCAGAAAGACAGCTTCAATGGAAGACACTCACATTGGTTCTATTCTTCCATCATGTGGGAATGAGGAAATTTTCTTCATCTTCTAGGTAGCATTCATTATTCCGTCTTTCATTCACATTCTGCTTGTTTCAGCTCTTGCCTGCATATGTACAGGGAAGAAATGTAGCTAATGACCAAATTTCTATAATCTCATGCCAGAAGTTTGGGAACCATCAAGAGCAGTGGCCCTGGTAACATTCAAAACAAGTGGGTTGAGGTTTCAAGCCAGAGCTGGAGAGGGAAGCTCCTGATTTTATCAGCCACCAGCTGCAGATATGAAGGTTTGAGATGAAGAACTCATTTCCTCAAGCAATGGACAATTGTAATATTTTCTACCTTTTTTTGCCTCTTGTCTAGAAAAATGGCAAAGTGAGCTTTCAACTTCCTATCTACTTGAAGCTGCTGACACCAGGTGATGACCACACACTTACTTTCTCTCAACCCCCCTGTTAATCTTACTGTACTGAGATGGTTTATCTCAGGTTTTTCCTTTGTAGCTACAAAAAAGTTCATCTTCCCATGGGAAGATGCATGTGCTTGAGCCAGGAAGTATCTGATGAGGGCAGAGATAAAAGAGCAGCCAGGACATGGAAAATAAGGCAGCACATGGTTTCTCTGTGAGCTGCAGGTCACTGTGTAGAAGCGATTGGCCGTGCTAGGAAGTGTAGAGAGGCATCCTAAGACTTGAAAGCAAAGATATCTGTGGCATGCAGTGGAAGTAGCAGCCCATGGCTCTCTAGAGTACCCAGAGCTTGTACTGTGGGAGATGGACCATTGATGCTCAGCATGCTCAGGAATTGCCTCAATAGCACCTGAAAGAGAACTTTGATGTATCTGAGAGTTTACAGTACTGTGAGCTGAGACCTCCCTTTAACTCTCTTTTGGTGTGATGCAGGTATTGAGTATGGCATTCATACCCCTCCATTGACCTGCACTTCTGCGACTTATACCAATGGAAGAGCAAATCTCTAACATGGCAACAGCCTGGTTGGTGCTCTGGGATGCTCCTACCTATTTAATCTAGATCTCATGCACCCTGCAAGAAGCCCCAGAGGGGTCTGATTTGTGCTGAATTCCTGCCAATCTTTTTTAAAGTCCGCATTTTCCAGTCCTGAAGGTGTGGCTGCTGGAGGAATCACAGTCTCCTCACAGCCCCAGAGATTTCCAGCTGAACCAGTGCCATTTGCTTGCTGTGCTACAGTCACTTTGCCATGCATGTGCCCTAATTTTCTGTCCTCTAGGTCTGGCACCATTAGTCTGCCTGAAAATGGCCCAAAGCACGAAGACTACCTCCTTTCTGTGCTCCTTCTGCTATCTCTCCTGTTGGAAGCAAATGTATGGAAGAAGTTTCTCTGTGCCTCATTCCCCAGAGAAATGACCTGAAAAAAGGACCACTCCTCAGATCTATTTATGCCCTGTGCCAAAGCTCAGGATATGGATCACTATTGTGAAGTTCAATGGCAAAATATGATTTATTGACTCAACAGCAATTGTAAAGAAACTTTATTTATTCATCCATCCATTTATTTATTTATTCTACAACTTTGCCAGCATCTGCAAACTGTTTCACTTGACCTGACTTTGGTCTTCTGATCTGAAAACCACTGTGCTATCCTGAAAGACATCCCTGGGCTTCCTTAGCTGGGTGCCAGTGTAACTGTGTACAGCGGGCACGCGTCTGGGAGAAGCTGCAGCAAGATGTGTGGTGCCTGGTAAGACCCTGGGAGAAAACAGTGACTGCTGAGTGACCTATTACTGCTGGGGGAGAGGAGCAGAAGAAGGAGAGCAGTTAGGTGCAGAATCAGGAGATCGCTTTGCTTCCTGTGTTGGAGAGAAATTTGTATGTGTTGCATTGTGTTGATAAATGCCAATGAGCAGTGTCATCAGAGCCCACGAGAGCCTGGAAAATGCTGAATGGAGCTGAAGCTCTCTTTACTCCAGAGTGTTGTCTCAGTCTGCCCAGAGAGCACTGTCATACATGGCTGGGAAAGAACACAATTCCAGGATGGTCCTCACTACCCATGAAGGAACAGGTGGGAGATGTTGGATTTAGATGCTCACGCAAGTACAAAGAAGTGAGTTGTGATCTCTATTGCAAATCTGTCTGAACTTCTTTCAAGGATAAAAGAGAAGAATAAATGAAGAGGCAAAGATGAAAGTGGTGGTATTTAGATGCAGATTGGAACTGTGAAAAATGCTTGTCCTTGAGGCAAATCCAGGACTAAGCTCTCATTTAGGGTTTGATGGTAACAAATTCCCACCAGCTTGGAAGATGCATGATCTGGTTCAGAACAGCCAAGTCTTACATGCAATTTCCAAGTAAAGGATTAATACTTTTGAGGAAAGAGATGGATCCAAGGTTACAATCCCACCACCCGCAGCCATGTTGTAGCTTACAGATCAGAGGAAGGTTGTGGTCAGACTGCATCTTTTTTCCAATGTATCCTTTGGATGCAGAACTGGAAAACTAACTTAGCGCCTGTAAACTTCTCTGATCACTGAAATTAACTGGAAAAATCAGACATAAATGCATGATGGAACCCCTGTCATCCAAAACCACTGAAACTTTTTAAGTCCTCCTTGTATCCTGTGAGAAAATCTCAGTTTTGAGACAATTTCCTAGATTTTAGCATTTATTTCCCTCATGTTTTTTAAATAAAAATCAAAGATAGTTGATATGACGGCCTAGTGATTAAACATATTTAGTTCCTATTGAAAAGGAGATGGATTATGGCTCTGCATGCAGGCGATGTATCATTTCTTCTTTTAAAAAAAAAACACAGCAAATCTAACCGCAACAAATGATGATTTCTTTTAACAGAAATATTTTCTTTGGCTAATCCACTTCTTCAGCCTGCACTGCCCAAATTGTTTTTCTGAGAGGACTAGCGTATGATACAGATCAGATAGGATGCTTTATTTTGCACCAAGTAATTGAATTAATTGGTACAGCCAATGATCAATGTTAATTAAAAAAAAAACTACAAAGGCTTTGCATTCCAAAGCTTTCCAAGAAAATATTTGAGTTGTGAAGCCATTTTAATCATCTAGTTAACCCTTCCATCTGCAGTTCTGTCAGGAAAAAATCTTTCCTACACTTGCATGCACTAAATAGCCCTATTAATTTTAACTGGTACTATCATGGGACCAAGGAAAGAAAAGAAGTGCAGTTCACTAGCATTTCTCCTCAGCTGAAATGACAGAGAATGGATCATGACAGAAAAGCTCATTATAACCTGATGGACATTTTCATGTGATGCTACAAAGACACGTTGAATCGGGAAGCTTTCTAGAAGGATACAAGGGATGAGTCCTACCTCTTGGCCAACCTTCCCTTGTGCCCTGCAGTTATCACATTATTAGGGCTTTCTGTGATGTTCTGTGACACAGAAGCAACTTATGGGACAAGAATCCCAAATGTGTATTGTTCAGGGCCAGGACAGAATAGATTTCCTCCATAACTCTGAAGTTATCAGTTTGGCAAATTAGCGATTAACTGTGCTACTGTTTTGATAGCCTCAAGAAAGTTGTGGTGCTTGTCCTGAGAAACTTGGAAACATCATGGTTTGAACAGCTGTTTAACACAGACACTTCTGAATCGCTCATTTCCTCCTACTACAATAACCTTTCTTGCTAGCATAATCTATTGACTATAACATTGTCGGAAGTGAGCACATTCAGTGGGAAGCCAGGGATGCAACCATCTTCTGTCAGTAGGAGCTGCTGTAGTATTGTGCATGTCCCTGCAGATGCTCGGATTAATGGTTTGACCTGGTTCCAAACACAAGAAAGTGTTTGTGGCAGAGGCTTTGTCACAAAAGACTGCCAAACTATTCTGCCAGACAGCAATAAACTCAATTTACATTATAACTTAACACTTCCTTACCCCTCATCCTCCTGCCAAGTATGACAACATAACATGCAAGAGCCTGCGGCACCGTGTAGGAAAAAAACAGTAACATTTTCAAGCAGAAAAGTCCAGTGAAACACCGACTCATTCACTCAGAGCTGCTGGAAACTTCTGGGAAGCACTGTTAATAGTGTCCTTTCCTCAGAAACCACCTTCTGCCTGGCTCAGGGTATGTACAGACAGAGCTGGGCAAAATTACTGTGCTGTATTCTTTCAACATTTCCCTTGTATTGAGATTTAAGGTTACGTGAACCTCAGTCTGTTTAAGAAGTGTAAAGGAATTTAAGTCAATCACTAGATTTTCCTCTTTGCTGCTGTAGGTATGCACTAATGTTAAGAGCCCCAAATCATTGCGAACAATTCTGCTGCTTGTTTTGTTATGTGTTTAGATCTGACTTAACCATCGCATCAGAGTATTTCTGAACTCTTGAGAGTATTTTGCTCAGTTCCTGAAGAGTAAAGCCAACAGTCCCCACTAAGGAAGCACAACAGATGTCCAGGGGACACAATGAAGAGCAGTTCATGGACTCAGTTCAATTGCTGCTGGAGTTCTGCTGTCTACACCAGTTGCTCTGCTGTAATGACCTCCAGACTCTGCTAAGGGCATTAAAAACACCAGAGCCAACTCTACTCAAAAGATATTTAACATGAAGGGAAACGGGTTCAAATGGAATGAAAAGCAGAGCATCAGCAAATTGCAGCAAAGCACAAAATCTGCCTGTGTTTCCAGAATAATGAATGTATTCTGACTACATCAGCTGTGTGTATCCCTGCAGTAGCCAGCCATATCCAATATATTTAATGTATACAGCCATATTTTGTCTCCAGCAACAGACTCATGCTGTAATCTCTGTCTTAAAACCCTAGTATTTGCTAACAAAACAGATTCATCTCTAGCTGTGATGGAGCTCCTCTTCTTTTTTTGTTTTTCTGGTACTGGTAATTTTGCCTATGTGTACATGGATTCTTATATGTCCTCTCGTTCTTTCGAGAACGAGTTGCCTATTTTGGCAACTAATGGTAAAGACCCATTGATTTCCCTGCCCCTACGGAGGTGGAAAGAAAGGCCTGGTGGCTGCAGTACTCATTATCTTTGAAGGAAGAGTTATTTGTTAATAGGACTTTCCAGAAAGTGGCTCACTTGTTTATGGCCAGCTCAAAGGACAAAGCAGAAAGGACACAAGGCTGTCTGGTCGCGGATGTAGACATACCATAGCATTTTGCAGGTGATGGTGCAGTTGCTACTCTAACTTGCAAGCAGTTTGGAATGAGAAGCATGCTGTGCAATCAGGCTCTTATTTTATGATGAGCAGGTACAGAAAACTGTGTGATTTCCCAATGAGAAAATGGTGGGCACAAGCTTTCTGAGCTGGAAGTGAAAACAAAAAGCATTCCCGTGTGCGTAATCTGGAACAACACCTATCAGTTTAACTGCAGCAGGGTAATACGGTGGTCTCTTGGGGGTCTGGAACTGCTGTGTAATAACCCACTCCTCCCTTAGTTGTGGTGATCTGCTTTCCTTTGTGACACATAGATTCAATTTTATCAAGCACTGAGGCTTGGTAACAGAGTGGAGATATTCATTTTGCAGTTTCTGCCTCCAAACCAGTGTGGTCATCACCATAAGCTAACTCCATCAAAACCATCTTAGTGAGGAGAGAGGTCAGTGGTCCAGATGAGCTTCTGCTGTTAGCAAGCCCATCAAAAAGCACAAGGACTAGTGCAGAGGACTGCTTTCCTTTCCTGCCCTTAGAGGATCATGGTCCAGAAGAGTCACACTGGGTCTGTTGTCCACGTTGGACCTATGTGGATTTGTGGGATTTGTTTTCAGCTGCTTGTCGGGCAGGCTGCTGTCATTAAGCACAAGAGCTGCTTTCTGAAGGAATCTACAAGGCAAATATCTTTTGTTTCCCTTGTTCTGGTAACAAAGGCAACACAAATTACTGGGAAGGCTGAAATGAAAATCAAGAATGAAAATAATTAAACCCCTCTTCCACCAGCCATGCTGGGCCTGGCTTTCTGCTCTAACATTATACAGTTAGAGCCAGCAGGAGCAGAGCTGTCTGCAAGGAGAACTCTCAGGGTTGTCTTAAATTGTTCTAATGTAGATAATGTTTCTCGTTCTTTCTTCCATGTGCCAACAAATGGCTCTGTGTATCTGTCCTGTCAGCTCAGTGCAGTAAGCTGCACTCTGAAGCCCCATGCATCTTGTCAAGTCAAAATTAGTAATCGAAAAAAACCTTGCAAAGCATAGGGTATAAGCTGATCACAGAAAAAGAAATATATGCTTGTGGTGAGCTCAGGTGTGCTTTTCTTGGTGTTGGAGAGCTGTTTGGATGTGCAGAGCCAAAACTTAATGGTGCTGGGATGAATATAGCAAGGAAAAATTCCTGTATGTGCTTTCTTTGTATCTTCTTTTTAATGAGTGGATGTAGCAGCCCTGAAAGCGCCAAATATTAGCACAGATTGAAGATGGGAATCCTGAGGGCAGATGCCTAGCAGGATTCCCCACACAGTTCTGCCAAGGCTCTTCGTTCCTGACCTGAAATGGCCCTTTCCTGGCACAGAGGCATAACCCTGCCTGTACTTATGCTCACTTTCAGCAGCCTTTGGCATCCTTTACATCAGCTCAGGAGCACCCTGTCAAAAGTCCTTGCTCCTACTTGGCAGGATGGCCATTAAGCTCTGATGAAGCCTCAGTTCCTCGTCTTCTGATAGATAAAGGATAAGAACTCCTCATGTAACTCCTTTGCTATCACACATCTGCATGAGGATGGGCAGCTTCTCCTCATCCAGGATGGCTGAGGACAGTATGTGTAGGAGAAATGAAAGTGGGTTAAATCACTCAGGACTGACTGAAGCCAGATATGAATTCCGGTCTCCTAGGATGAAAGTTGCTCATATGACCACCCTGGAGAACACTTTAGTGGGAGGATTTTGCAAACACTTGGCACCGACTCCACTCTGCTCCTCTTAAGTCTGTGGGATCACAGCCCTTGTAGGAGCGGAGCCTTACTTTTATGAAGTGTTTCAATATTTTTGACTGATGAATTTGCACATTATATATGTGAAGCCATATGTGACTCTGTCGGAACCGCTCCAGTTCCCTATCCCTTGCAATGTGTTGTGCTGCTTTTAGCACACAGAAACATACGCCTCCTATCACTCATATTGACATGCTGTCGGTTTGATTGGACCCTTTCTCGACCGCTGGAGTCTGGAGTATCAATGCTCAAGACAACGGGTTACTCTGATTTTTATCTGAGTTGACTTTTTCTTAAAATGATTAATACATCCAAACAGCACCACGTTGGTGCAAAAACATGGTTGTATTTCTCGTCAGAATATCAGAGATCCCTTTTTCGTTCGATACGGAGATCTTTCAGACCTGCCTGCTGTCAGTGTTCAGCTCAGGCATTGCAACAGCTTCTTTCTATAAAGAAGAGAGAAAACCCAGGGTCTGGTCTCTAAAACGCATATGAGGGGCTTTTAACACATCCACAGGAGGCTGAGGCAAGGAGTCCTGCATGAAGCCCTGTATAGATACAGAGCAGAACAAAAATCAGCACCCAAAGCTATGTGCTCAGCACCTTACTTACAGCAGTAAGCTTGGCTTTGCATCCAGCTGACAAAACAGGTCAGCAGTTCAGATACCACAGTAAGGTGCAGTATAAGCGAACAGATGACAGAGGAGAAAACTGCTTGGAAAGCTACTTATGTCCATTAATAGTCTTCTTTCCTCTCCCCTTCACCCCCTATCATGAATAATGACACAAGGAATAATAATGTGCTCTGTGATTGCTAGCAGCAAACATTACCAAGTTTTCTCTGTTGTGCAACGTCCAAAAGAAAAATGCAAAGCAATTCAAAAGCAAGAGGGAGCCTAAGTTCAACTTGTTGAGCAGAGTTTGATACCTTTGATTCTCTTTAATATTTGTCTAGGTTGGAAAGCATAAACTCCATGTGACAAGTACAAAATATATATATTCAAAATGCCACTCGGTATATAGAATCACACATTTTCCACCATCCAATTTAGTGGCACTTGATGCTTTACAGTTCTTAACAAATCACTGTGCCTCAGTCAGAGTCACACCTCATTTCTCCTTCCCCGTAAATATATTATGATCACATAATGTTTTAATAACTTCACAGGAAAATTGAAAATAAGGCAAAGATGGCAACTTATGGAAATAAATTTCAACAGCCTTTTTTTTTATTTTTTAATGCAGTCGTTAAATGCTTTGAATTGAGCAAAAGGTAGGCTCTCAGTTTTGCTTAGCAGCGAATTGGAAATACAATGAAGCCTGTAGCTATGGGAAAATAAAACTGACTTTGTCGACTAATTTTCCTTCCATTAAGCTCCACAATTCAACAGGCAATGATACGTTTTTAAGAGGATCAGTAGATATCTTGATGAATTCCCAGCCTGACCATTGAGGGTGATTTCATCACATCTCTTTCATTCACAACTACTTTAAGCAAATATGCTCTTTACTATGCTTGATGGGAAAGGAATGCATATATGCAAGGATGCTAGGAGGAAATAAAGCTACTTCTTTAGATTAGCTTCCTAATGTGATTCTGCTTTTGTCTTAAAATTAGGGTCCACATTTTTAAGTGGGCTCATTATGAACCTTCTGAAGATAATTTGCTGGAACTTAGCCCTTTTTTCAAACTACTGTTCAGCCCACAGACAGGAGCTCTGGCCTTTTGGAAATAATGGTGAATCTGGTATCAGGTGTGAAACCAAGGGTTAACTTCACAGTTAGAGCAGCCCGAAGAAAATGCACTTCAGTTGGCACCCTTAACTTCCCTAACTCTGCATGTTGGTTCATCTCCCACAACAACCACTCATCCTATCGGGTGGGCTCAAAAGTGATTTTGGAGCAGTTCACAAGGAAGCAGGTGGCAGCTTTGGAATGAGAAGCATTCCTAGAGCGGTGTGAAAGTCCGTGGCACAAGAGAAGCAGAAGCTGTTGATGTGGTGGAGATGCTCAGTGTGTGGTAGTACAGAAGATGCTCTGCTGGTGGCTAGAAATTGTGTGCTGACTCTTTTCATGGGAAGAAATACTAGTAATCTTAATAAAATAAACATACTCTGAGAGCCAGAACTGCATCTCAAAGAGCTAATTCTTTCTAGGACTGATTTATCATCTGCTGAGTTAATAGATTAACAAAACAAAGCACAAAACACAACAGTGGATGTGATATGCTGGAAAGTCACCAACCTGATGAAGATTTACATGCAGTGATGAGAGAGGAAAAAGCCATCACTTTCCAATTCAACTCATTTGAATTTGTGCCAGGCACAAGAGAATTGTGAAGATCTGGTGAATTCTTAATCCACATGAGTACATGGGTACAACAGTTACTGTGGGAAACACAACACATTCAGGGGTGCTGCACTGAATACAGTTCAATGTACAAATAGAGAGAGAAATAACAATTGTGGAAGCTGGGTAGTAGAAAGCCACGGATAATGAGAAAGCCTTTGTGTTTTTGTGCATGTCTGCTTGTGTGCTGGACGAACACTTGCAGGGGGTGTTATGAAAACAAACTTCATCTGACAATCTTTTTATTACTCCCATTGGAGTATGAAATAAGGTTTGGACCTGAGGAAAGAAATTGACTTTCCTTCAGCAGCTCTGGGAAACAACATCAGAAACACGTGGGAGTGGAGAACTGATTTGGGATAGTGAAATATCAGTGTCCCATATCTCTCTCTCTGTTTTCTCAGTGAATGTTCAAAATCCCTCCTCCATTCCTTTTATTTTCCTCTTTCTTACCCTTCAGGGTGGAAACTTCACAGAAGTGGTGATGGCCACTTATTTTTAAAAGAAAAAAAAAAAGATCTCTGAAGTTTTTTGAGGTGCTAATGATCCAAATCTGAGCAGCTATGTGGCAGTCTCATTCTAATTCAGTAGGAACAATTTTTCTCTCACCAATTTCTGATCAACTTTGGGGAAACTTGGGTTACGTTTAGAAGGAAATATGGTTCAGGAGACACTTGAAGAAGCTCTACAGCTGGAAGAAGGCAGGCTGGATAGGAATGCATTGAGAAAAGCTTCTTCTGCTTGCCTGGCACCCTCAAAAATAGCATCTTCTCCCTAGCCTGACTCTGAAGCATCACATCACCTACCAACCAAAGAAAGCAGAATCTCTGTCCCAGCTGGGAGAACCAACATCTGTGTCAACTGACCACTGTGATCACCAAATCCCTAGACTTCCCATCAGTGTTCAGGTAGCCCAACTTTTCCTGGAGCACTGCTGAGGAGCTTAGTGTAGCACCCAGTCCAGCAGCCAAACTTCCTAACACAGTGAGCAAGAGGGAGATGATCGCCACATGATATAGCTGAGCCACCTTTGAAATATCTACCTTGTTCAGGTATTTAAAGAAACTAAGCTAACGTGGAGGGACTAGTATTTGCTGATAGGTCAATGGTGCTGGCTCTGTTTCCCATTCACTCTTAATTGACTTGAAGAACACACTGGCATCTCTCAGTGAGATGGATATTGTGTCTTTAAGGTCAGAAGTGTCATGTAGGTTTTGAGGCCACATAAGCCATCCTAAAAGCAAAGACAATGTAATGTTTTATACTTAGCTGTAATCAATAGGTATTCAGCATGGAAAAGGAGATGAGCATCTGGCACATGTACACTTATAACAGGCCAACATCATCTTCCTAAGCCTGTAGCACTGGAATTATGGCTTGCTAGTTATTCATCTGAAGATTCAGAAAAGAATCCCTTATTAATCAATAGCTGATCCATTTAAGCAAATCATGTCCGAATTTAGGAGCTGTGCTAGCACTGGGAGGCCCAGCAGGGCTTACAGCAGCAGTTTTTCAGCACAGAGAGCCACCAACATGAGCTTGATTTACCGAGCCTTTAGGAGGAGAAGGGTGAAATCGGACTGTGGAACAAATCATGTTACTGTTGTAAGTTTAGTTTGCCAGACACAAAGATCCTTCCAGCCAGGTAACCTATTGCTATAAGCTAACATATGTCAGACTGCCATAGACCCCCAATTTAAAGTTTTCATTTGGCTCAGTGGGAATTAATTGTTAGGTTCTGGCTTCTTCTGTTTTCTTGTTAATGTCAAACACCCATCCGGTGAGAGCTGCAAATAATACCCTCCTAAGGGTAAATTGTGAGCTCATTGCTCGTTGAAGTCACATTGAGTGAGAATACTCCCTAGCTGTGCTCTGTGAATCAAAGACAGAGCATATGCAATCATCTGAAGCAGCAGCTGCATTTCCCAGAAAGCTTTGGGAAACCTGACACAATTACCAATCAATACCCTCTTCAGTTAATTGATGGGCCATGGAGCCAAAAGCGGAAAAAAAGAAAAGAAAAAGAAGAGGCCATCAATAAATGATCTTAGTTAGGAAACTGAAGTCTGAGGAGAGGTACCTGAAATTTAAGGGAAGATGCCCATGCCCAGGAAGACAAATGAAGATTGAGGAGAAGAGCAGCATTCTCATATAGATGTGTCTTTTGAAGATAATGGGCATGGCAGAAAGAGAGTAAGATGCAATGATGAACCTTGGAGAGTCTGAAACCATTGGGTCCTAAAGGGAAACATTTGCAGACTGTTGCTGAATTGCTACCTAAAACTCTCATCCTGATCCTCTCCTTATTCCCAGTGTGGGAAGACTTCCTCAGTCCCTACCCATGCTGAGCCAGATCTTCTTTCACTTATTCCTGGTTAAAAATCTTTTCTGAGTACGAAGGGATGGCTCTGAACTGAACCCAGTTTGGGAACCTAACTAGCTCAATCTGCCTGACTTACATCAGGGACAGAGCCCTGCAGCTTGGCGGGACCAAGCACAGCAGTGGGGACAGTCCCAGGAAGACATAATCAGGAGCAATGTTCATCAGCAAAAATTCAGAGGTGATGGTGAATGAGGAAGGATGGGAAAGGCAGCAGTCTGAGCCTACAGAGGGGAATGAAACTAGTTTTGTGCTTTAGCGAGTGCACGTGTGAAGTTGGAGAGGCAGCCTTTCACTTTTATGAACTGAAAATTCATGAACACAGGTAAAAATAAAAATGAAGTACATTTCTAAAAGAGGCCTTTGATTCCTATGAGATGCTTGGATCCTCTTGAGGACCTATCAATGAATTTCTGTGAAAGATAGGTACAGTTGAAAGAAAACTACGTCTGTAAACTGAAGCCCACTGCTGCCCCAAATACTTGTTACTGATTTGCCCTCTTGAAGATACATTACTTTTCTTCATTAAAACAGTTCTACACCCATTTCACCAAGCCCAATTAATAAGCTTGGTGAAAAACTTGGAATAGGCTGGAGAACGCAGCAAGCAGATTCAACCTCAAACATAGGTGCCAGGGCAGAGCTGAGGAAGCTTTTCCTGCTATCGCCCAGTAGCGAGAGGCCCCATTTGTTGCCACTTTTCAGCTACAGTGCTAGTAGGCCTTGTTCTATGGCTCTCCTGATTTTACCTCTCACTGAAATTCAACTTATGACATCTTTATTTAGGTCTTTCAGAGCTGCAGCAAAGCAGTTGTTAGATAAAGATGGGACAAGGGATATATGAACATCTGATTCACTCTAGGCATTACCCATTTGCCCAGGAAAGTGCTAAAAATTGCTGTGCACAGGGAGAAGTCTTCAAAGTCAGAACACAGGGACACGTGGTTCCCATTTACTCCTCCCTGTGTCCTCAGCAGAAGGTATTCTGGCTGGAAGGTGGCTGTTGTCCCCTCTACGTCTCAAGCTGTGGATCCTCTGGGACAAAGTGATGCAGGAGTTCCTCTTCAGTGTCTCTGAACCTGCTCAGGCTGAGCCAAGCATCGCTCTCAGGGTACAGTTAGTTTGAAGCAATGCTTTCCTAAAGAACTCTGGTGAAAATTCCACTCAGGGTGCACCACAAAAAGGACGTAAAACTGTTAGAGAGTGATCGAAGGAGGGCTTATCAAGATGGTGGAGGATCTGGAGTCCAAGAGGAGTGGCTGAGGTCCTTTGCTTTGATGGCTTAGAGAAGTGGAGGCTGAGGGGAGGCCTCATAGCAGCCTATAGTCACCTCATGGCAGCGCATGATGCTGATCTCTGTTCTCTGGTGACAGAGACAGAACCCGAGGGAATGGCATGGAGGGTTGGGGAGGGTCAGGCTGGATATCAGGAGAAGCTCATCTCAGTCTCAGATGAACTTAAAGCTCCCAAATTAGGTGAGAGCCTTGCTGTCCCTCCCTGCAGCCTGAAACTCAGGTTACCTCTCCCAAGACCTGCCAGAGTTGTGTGGTGAGTTTGTCATGTCACTTCAGATTTGAGCCACTTCGCTGCATACGCTGCTAAGTCACCCCTCAAAAAAAAAAACAGGGCAACGTTTGTCCTCACTGATGTCTTATCGGTGTCAGGAGGCTTCATAACTGACAGCCAGGATAAAGGTGTTGAAAGGGGCTCTGAGCCTGTTGCTGCTACTGAACACATGAGAAAGGCTGATTTATCAGCTGCCACGCATGTTAAAGACAACACCTTCTTGTCCTTCAGCTAAGAAGCTCCATGCTGTGGCAGAGAATCCTGGCCTTTTACGGGGCCATTTCAGAGCCCCTGTGTGGCTGTCTAGTTATTCTCCAGGCTGATGGCAGAAATTGGTGCGGCACTTTCTGTGGTTAACCTCTGAGAGCAGTGAGGAATCGTGCATGTCTTCCCAGCAGCACAGCTTCTAACGAGCGGCCTCAACAGAAGCCCATTAATTTATAAGGAAAGGCAAATGTGTGTGTGCATGCGCATGCATGCGTGTGTGCACAAAGAAATAAGGAGGGGGGTGAATGAGGGCACCCCTTTGAAACTCCTTCTCGTTCTTCCCTTTGATGTGATGGCAGGGTTGGTACAAATGCGTGCACGCACGCACAGTCATTGCTTTGATAAATCTGTGCCTCACAGGCAAGATTTCAAAGGGAATTTCCAAGCACCTTCCCTCTTCTCTCCTGACAAGCCTGAGTGGGAAAGGGGGGAGCCAGGTGGAAGTGGAAATGTTGTGGCATCAGCTGCAGGAGATGCAAATGCAAGAGCAATTGGCAGTAATAGAATCACTCTCTGCACAGGCACTTGCTGCAGGACAAGCTCTCACGTTGTTTCTGTCTGCCAGCATTGGGGAAGGGATTCTTGCATCCTTGTACAGCAGGAGGAGGAGACATCAGTCCATCCCCAGAAAAAGCAGATGATTCAGGAAGACCAAAATCTGCCTTGGCATGTCTAGAGAAGAATCAAGAAAAAGTGACCATTGCAGTCTACCTTTAATGTGCGTGTGGGTAATGATCTGCATGTGGGCACAGTAAAATAATCAATGTGAAATCTCATAAAGAAAGATTTGCTCTTGCTTTGGGAGCTTCTGGCCCTTTTCAAGAGCAGGAGCGGTGGTGATGCAGCTGTTATGCACAAAATTTAGTGTGCTATTCCTACGTGATGGAGATTAGCTTAATACACATGTCCGTTCCCAAGCCTGATGCTTTATTACAAGACGCTCAGGATGGATGGAGAAACAAAGGGGTAGATTGTGGGGATTCAGAGAAAATCTGGGAAAATTCTCATACATTTTCTCTTACTTCCCTCAAAACATTGGTTGACAGTACATAAAAAAAATCATTTTTTCCCAAGAAAGTCTTAACAATTTGGTTTTGTTAGTAGGGTTTTGTTTTGTTTTCTTTTTTCACAACGTAGTAAATTACATTCAAAAAGAATTTAAATTCTTTATTTTGGGGGAAAATTGAGTGATTTTACAGTGGTGAAGTTGGAAGTAATTTGGAACTCAGTGTCAAATGTAGAGCAACACCTGATGTTCTTTTCAAAAAAATTGTTTTCCTGATCTCCCACAAATCTCTTTTCTTTTATTTAAACTGCCCTCTCTCCAAACAAACTAGCATGCAGATTGTTAAAATAGCTCCTATCTGCATCTATCAAACCTCAGGCTTCTGTCAGGAATTAAAAAAAAAAAAAAAAAAAAAAAAAAAGACCATTATTTTATTTCTAATAGATTAACAACCTATCTGTTTCATTTTCTATTGAAGGATTTGTATTTATCTACAGTGTTGGTGGAAAACTTGGCTGAATTAACAATTTTAGTCTTGTTTATAGTGAAAGCAGCAAAAGCCTCCTATTTCACCTTTTATGTGATATTATAAATAATCTTAGGTTCATAAGGAACTCACTGGGTTTCTACTATAATATACTGATAAATCGGTATAGAGGTCTTTAGCATGAATCGGAAAATGGAAGCAGTCACTATATGCCACGTATTGCCAGCAAGCAATATGACATCAATGTGTTCTTGTACCAGCAACATATGGTTCCCCAAAAAATCCATCCTTAAAAATACATTGATTTTACTGAGAAGGGAAACTTGGAATGAAACAATCTGGAGGAGATAGGCTGGTGGACCTCAAATCAAATATTATGATTTGCTGAAGTGAATCTAAATTTTAGATTAATCTTACAAGCAGCAGATTTTTGCCTGAACTTTTGTGGTGATTTGAATAAAGTAATGCTTTGCATATTGCCACAGGGATATGTGGCCAAATTACCTCTGTCAGGATGTGCTACCGTTTTTCCTATAACTACAGAGCCAAAATAAATCCCAAGAGATACAGAATGGTAGAGTATCTTGGGAAATTGAGTTCAAAAGCCAGAAAGTGCTTTAAATAAACCAAAATGAACCATGCTGATATTTCATGTTAGAAATGATTAAAGGTTTTATTTTGCCAAAATTTTCTATTTTGCACCAACCTGCTTGTAAACAAATGTTCTAATGTCAGAATTTCACACAGGGTTGCATCTTGAACTTCCCATTAGCTCCATCAACAAGCTATTTACGTAAGGCTTGTCATTGTTCTGCTCAAGTCTCTCCTCCCAAACTTTAATTAATCTATCCTTTCAACACCCCTGCAACCCTGTAAAGTAAGGATACAGCTGGTATTCCTTTTTGCATGATGAAATGCTTAGCCCAGGGTCACCCCAGGAGCGTGAGGCAGAGCCAGAAACACAACCTAGCTATTCTTAATCTCAAAAGGCTATCGTTCTTCAAATCTCAGCCTCTGACAAATCTTGGCAGAGGTTCAGTCAAGTCTCATCCTAAATTCCTTCAACAGTCAGTTCACATTCACTAAGAGCTGAGCTCCAGGGGCATACGATATTCAGCCAGGCTGGCTGCTGCAAGCTTTCTTGGCCAATACAGCTGAGGGGTGCCATGTCTGAATCGAGCCAAGGCTTTGAAATTTTTGAAATTCATCCACTGCTCATCCTTACTTCTCACACCTCCAGACAAAGGGAAGCAATTGCTCTTCTGGTACAGCTAGAAGGAAAAGGAGCTTCTCTGCATTTATTCAGTCTTCTTTAGTTCCCTTTCTTCTTAAATAATATACAGTGTGTAAATAAGCTATAAAAAGCAATGAGATACAGTTTTTGCAAGTAGCATGTTAGTAGTGCTCCACAAGTTCCTGTCCCTTTGATGAGTTAGTCTGAGATAATTTTTTGTGTCTGGGTTTCATGCTGACATGTCTTTAGGTGTTGGCTAATAAGGCAGGTGCCAACTGGAGGACATCTAATGAATCAGCCTTGCAAATCAAGGTCAACTACCCATATAAAGACCTGACCAAAATATTGCCAAATAGAAATTTCAGTTCTTCTTCGTGTGGGGGAAAGTACAGCCATGGCTACTTGTCTGTTCCCTTCCTGGCACTCTTTGGTGCAACACATCTGTTGCTTCAGCTGCTATCAGAGCCTTTGGCAAATCTCTGTTCCTATCTGGTCTTTGCCAGCCTGCTTTGCATGGTAATTTGCATACCACATCCTTTCTGTTTGAAACCATGGCTATTGAAACAGGTGGCTGTCATTATTAACAGCGCCTGCTAACTAACTCTGCTTCAGCACCACTACTTCCTTCAACATGCCAGTGCTGTTCTTTCTAACACCACCCTTTCCCCCACAGTCCTGCCATTCCTACAAAAGGCTGCCACCAGCCCGTCCAGATCCCCTTCCTGCAAGCTGAATACTCTTTCAGTTCAGCAATTCTTATTCCAAAATCTTTGCTGTCCATAGGGAAGGGGAGGAGCAGGTGGACAGATGGAAAGGGCTGGAAGGGCTGACAATGGCAGTGCCTCATCCACAGGAGAGCTGTAACAGCAGGAGCTCTGCTATGGCACAGCTGCTGGAGCTTAGCTGGAGGTGATGGAAGGAATAGCAGACCTGCAGTGTTGATGACCTGGCCAAGCTGGCTCTCTCTTCAGCTTTTGCATCACAGATTTCATTTCTCGCCCCCAGTTCCCAGCAAGTGGGATTGGCCTTGGGAATTTCAGTCTGAGCAGAGCTGCATCAAACCATATAAAGAACATTGGAGGGAGTCATCATTCAAGAATGTCCTCATTTCTGCAAATCATGGCACAGAGCGAGCTTCCCTGGGAACAATTCACTCAGTAAGATTGAAAGGACTGTATGGTACTGTGGGTCACTGCCACCAGGCAACTCTGAAAGATATCCTTGTCCTCCAGCATCAAACCCTCTCCAATGAACCACTAGCCTCACTGAAAGCCTTCTTGACAGCAGTTTCTTAAAAAGAATGTCTCACTTCCACTTGTGCTTTAGTAAGTTGTATTCTAGTCAAATCCCTGAGAGTACATTACAGAGTCTTTTTTTTTTTTTGGTCTATTGAAGAGATAACCAACTATTTGAGCTGAGGCTGGTTTTGAAAAAGCAAGAAGGAGTTAATGGTGTCTATTTTAGCATAGCACATGGCATAGATACGGCTCTTTTATCCTGCCCTACAGTAGAATTTCCACTGTCCTCAGTGAAAACATTTCTGCATAATGCAATATATTAAGCATTGTTGTAATAAACAACCATCATTATGTTTCTTGGGGCTCCCCCAGTCATGGCTCACTGTACATCATTAGTAGAACAGTAAAATAAAATTACGGCTTTATAGTAAAAGAACACGTTCTGTATGATAATCTACCCCTTCAGGAGACATCCTCTAAAATTCATTAGATTACAATACCAATTTTCTACAGTTCTTTGAGGAACATAATGTTGAACATGATGTGCTGCTCTTGAGTTCTCTAGGGAGGAGCCATCATTCTCTCTCCCATCAATGGGGCTTACACAGACATAGATATGAATTTGAAAAGAATTCATTTCCAATAGTGTTTTTCCCAAAAGATCTCTCCTGGGTCAAGGAACTTGTGCAAAAATACCTCAAACCTCTCCTCCCTCTGCACCTGGACATTTTGCTACGAAAGTCGAGTAACTTGTTTGGAATCCGCTGCCAAAAAGATGCCACTGACTACATAAGCATCCTGTGTTGTCTTTTCTTCAACAATGTTGTAAATCTGGGCTTTGAGAGGCCTCAGGTAGAAATTTGCTTGAATAAATTTTTGCCATGGTCTAAGTTCACATTTGACTTCTTTGATAGGTGGTGTCACAAGTATTATAGTAATGAAAGTTTTCTTTTAATGGAAAGCTACAAGAAAGGGTCTTCACAGGATGTGCCACTGAAAAGTGCGGGTGGTGTCTCTAAGAGCATGATTTTCTTTGCTCAGAGTCTTATGCAGCCTGAGATCCTTGCAAATTCACTCTTTTTTACTTTGCAAGGAAAATTTTACAGGAGAAATATAATCCATTCTAAAATACGTAAAACAACCCTAGAGGAATTTCAGAAGTCCACGTATTTTGCTTTTCTCTTTTATTTACATTCCATTTACTTGCTTGGGTCTTTTTAAAAGTTCTTTGCATTCTTATGTTGAAATAATATTTTCTGAGAGACCATATAGTCATGCCTTTCCACAAACATCATGCAGTTAATGAGTAAGTATTAATTTTAAAACATTCTTAGGATAATCTTGCATGGCAAATCACTTTGGGTATAAAGATTAGAAAACACATAGCACATTTACAAGCGGAGTGCACTTTGTGTCATGGCAATATTGATAATACTTAATTTATCAACTGTTCCATCCAGGCATAATCCCTGTCCCTATGGATGAGATGAGGTCATGAGGAGTTGAAGGATCTACCTGGCGATAAGGAATGATCATTTCCAACACCTTCCTATTAGGCTGTGGGCCAATTTTACAGGGTTCACACAATAAAACGTGTAGTTCTGGACCATCAGTTATGTTTCCATATCCCACACGAGATGATAGCTCTGGACTAAGAACAATGGTTCTCTCTCAACTTAAGATGCAAAGACCATGAGTGGGTAACCTGGAGGGAAAGAACAGTAAGAGGAGGAAGCAGTCAGTGAAGCCAAACAAGTTACCTGACAATCATCATACTAATAATGTTTGCCAGAGCTACCATATTCCCACTTTGCGAGAGCCAGTGAAATTGCAGAGATTCATAGCGGATCTGTGTTTAATTTTTTCTTACTCCTCATACAAAATGCATCCCATCCCCTACACATGCTCCATCCTTGTAACAGGTTAAAAACTTCTAAGCAAGGAGCAGCACACCACTGTCAATCTCTATAGATATGACTGTTGCCATTTGCAAGGGGCATGGGAAAGTCAGGAAGCTCTTAGCCATTGACAAACGATTTCACCCAATAAGTGGTGTTGGTATTAAGCTTTTAAAGGCTGGTAAATCTTTCGCTCTATTAAATCCAAACCCTCAGAACCCATTAATTGGTGTCTTCCTTACAGTGAAGCGCTAGTTCTAATTTGACATATATTTTATGGATCACTCTACCCCTTGGTTCATAAAAATGATCCAACTTCTCCTCGCCTCGCTGGTTGAGGCCACTTTCCAAAAGCCTGTCCATAATCTTAGATGAAAAATGATAGCCCTGGAAAGGTGATGTGTCAGAGGAGTGTGAGGCGCACCGATACACATGCAGATGCAAGGCAGCAATCTGCTGAATTAAAATTACAGAGAGAGGAAATGATGAACCATCTCGTTAACTGAGCTTGTCACCCCAGTGGCCTCACTCCATGTAAATAAATAGCAGATGGGAGAAAGGAAAAAAGAAAAAAAAGCATTATCAAAGCAAAGACAGAAAAAGAAAGTACTTACGTCATCATTTGCTCTAAGTGACATCACTAATGATATGGCTGTAATGTTATGATGGCTTGTTCATCCTGGCCTGACCATGGCATTTCTAATGTGTAATCAGATCCTGCAAGAGTCCAAGCGCTGCTAGGGAAGGTCTCAGCACAACCAGCTCCTCTGGCAGCATTGATCACTCAAGGAATTCACCCAAACAGTGCTCAGTACTTGACAGAAAGGACCCCGCACTCATCTCTGAGTATTTCCTTTTTTTAAAGCCAGAAAATAAATATAGTCCAGCTGTAACTGTCATGGGTCCTCTCCTGTGATTCACTGAGTTAAGCTCACAGAGGTAAGGGGTTGTGCAGACTTTCCCTATTGGCACAGGAGTTTGTCCCATACTCTTTCCTCTCAAGTTAGGAGTAAGACCTTCAACTAAAGTTAATGCAAAAGCTTAAGGTGAGAATTTGGATCTGAGTATTTCAGAATGCCATATTTCACAAAAGATTGCTACTAATTTGGGAAAATGGCAGTAAAATACTAGTAACAACAATAATAAATCTTTTCCCTTTCAATCTTCCCTTGTCTATTGAAAACATGATAATAAAGGGAGGCATTTTGAGAGCTGAGTGGCCTCTTTTGAACTTCTCCATCAACTTATATTTATGCAGACTTTCTCCTCTTCTACTGTCTATCAGCTGCACCGAGAGGGTTGGAGCCCTGTGTGATAGGTTGGTCTCATGGGTTACCCAGGCCGAATGAGTGCTAAAGCCACTCCAGCAATGTTGCTCTTAAATGCCTTCTTCATTTTATGGACTTAAGAGGTCTCAGTTATTTCAATTACTGATACCATGATCCACTTATCCAGCTGCCTACATCGTTTCTCAGAAATTACAGGCCTTCTGTCCTTTGTTTCTCCATTCTTTTGTATATCTTATACTTCCATCAGCATGTACCGCAACCAGGTCTTTCACTATAATGCTGGGGAACAAAACCTATCTCTACAGACTGCACTTGATCTGAATGATAGTAACCTAATCTGATAGCCATATAGTGCATACTGTCTGCCATCAAAAGGGTTTCAAAAGAAATTTGGGGATTTGTTAGGTTTTGATTCTTGTTTGTGTTCCTATTTTTCTATCAGATGATTATGGAGCACTGGTGGCAATGGGAGGGACTTGCTGGTGAAAGAAAAGGCTTCTCACAAAAAATCTGAGCAGAGGACAGAAATGGCTGTTCCCTGACACATGTATGGGCATTCAGCCTTCTCAGGTTTAAGTGCTCTTGCTGCTAATAAGGTTTTTGTAAAAATTCACTTCCAGCCATCAGTTGCAAGGCTCTAAATGTACCCAAATCGCTATGACTAAAGTTATGCCTTGTATGTGACAACTGAGTATACCCCAGACCCACGGAAAGCATTAGATGTGTGCATTTAGAACACACATCTTCAGTGGAGTGCTGCTGATTCCATAAAACTTAGTAATGTCAATTCCTGAAAGCTTTCTGCCAACCTGCTCCTCGATCCCACAGCTGCTTGGTGCTCTGTGTCACTCATGGGTTTTCTCCTACCTGCAGCCAGATGGAGGCAGGTTATAGGAACCAGATAGGAAAAAGGGAAAAACACTTTTCTGTCTACACCTCTGATGAGGAATTATCCTCCAAAAATTATGTTTTGTCCCAGTCTTCCATGCCTCCCTCTCCATTTTCTGCACCCATTCCCCAGTGGTAACAGTTCTCTTGCTCTGCAGATATCAGCTTTGCTCTGTATGCTAAAGAAGAGTCCCACTAGTCCCACGAGGTATTTACCAGCATTTGGGGCACCTGTGCACTTGTGGATATGCCTTTATGATCTCATCTTCATGCCCCTTATTGAGCACTGGGTATGAGCAGAGGTGTGTGTGAAGGGTAGGAAAGAGAATGAGTGAGAGAGGCATTTCCCATCTGTATTTCTTTCTATGTCATCATAACACACCTCCATCCCCTGCAGCATTTAATGAGATCGCTTTCAGTTTCCTCCCAGCACACAGGGGGAGGGGGGAATGTCCCTGGCTAAACCCAGAATGCCATTTTGTGGCAATTTATGAACAAACAAGCTTCCCATCAAACCAATCCTTAGAAATGTCACTCCAGGCTGGCACTGAGCAGAGATTAAACGATGCATTGTCAACCTTCCTTTTTTATTTGATGTTTTGAATTTCACCGTTCCTCTCTTTCATTAAAAATGAACTAGAGGGGGAAAAAAAAGCAGAATAAAATAGAAGCCTTTTACATCTAAAAGTCAGGATAATTATCTCTTATACCCAACCCACTCCTCCAAGACTCTGAATGAAGCCATCATTAAAATCTGTGTCCATCTGGTGACTTTTCCACAGCTAATTAGGTGAAGAAGCCAGTTAGCAGATATGTTCTACTGAAATCATTCTCTTTCTTTTTTAAAAAACTTCCAGGCATGGCCCATGTACAACCTTGATGCTGCTTGTTCTGTCCCTCCGGTGCTGAAAGAACACGAGAAGAGGAACCATGGGAAATGGCTGCTTTGGTGAGCTGCTTGCCAAGGCCCTTTCATGGCACTGGGGTTGGGAAAAAAAGAGAAAGCGGATGCAAAAGACAGCAGGTTTGACTTCCGCTGCGCAGGAAGCCCTTTCGGGAACTGGTCGGATGTTGTGCTGGCAAAATTTCAGTGTGTTTCTGCGTGGGGCTTCTTTTAATTCTGTGATTTTCTCCCTGTGGTTTGTCAGGCACTCAGCCAGCCTACTAAAGACTCTCCACGAGATACCCATCTGCTGCATTTGTTAGAGCTTGTCACCCTAACGCCTAGGGGCTGAAAGGTATTGATTCCGCCTGTGTCCAGATGGATGGTTCGTGGGACATCCCCTGCTCCTCCCAGCACTACACCAATTCTACTGTTGACACTTAGAGGACTGCCAATTTCAGGATAGCCTCAAACTTACAAGGAGATTGTGGGTCCTACAGGGACCCTCCCAAGCTGAATATTGTCCGTGCTGGGTATTATGAATGTGAGTGGGGGAGCATGCAAGGTTCACGAATTGGACTCTGGGTACAGTACTCTAGGCTGCATTAATCTCTGAGTGTTGAACCTTTCTTTAGATTCAGAGGGGGAAAATTCAGCCACCTTACAACTTAAAAGAGATTGGATCTCATGTCAAGGACAATGGATAAATACCTGTGCGTGGTAATAGAGGGCATAATTGCCTTAATGATTTTGGCATCAGAGACCCAGGAATTTTGGTAAGTTATGTGTATGAAGCATTGCCCAGGGTCAAGGACAACTGACTGATGAACACTAGCCTTTCAGAGCTCTCTGTCCAGCCTGAAGCTCACTCATCCAACACTGTTTTCCCTTTACAAATATAGCTGGCAGAAGTCTGACATTGTCTTTCACAAAGATTCCAGGACTCATAGCCCCATAACTCACAGTGGGATAAACTGCGCTTTGGTTTTGTGACTGGGCATGCAAGTAATTCCTGGTGATGACATCTCCTGTGTGTGTAACCCACTGTCATAATTTCATACACATCTATCACAGGAATGGGAAAAGCTCTCGTGATTTTTGAGGGCTCTTCTACTATGCTGCTTGGTCCCTCTTGGCATAACCATCAAGCCCCACTGCATTGCTACTTGGCTTCCTCTATTGAACTATGTTGTTTGAGAATATAAGCCCCTGAAAGTAAGAACACTGCCTTCCTCACTCTATCTCTCTCTGGAAAATGTCTGCCTCAGTTTGGTACAATTACATTGATATAGTTATAATTCTAGAAGGATTGTAGCAAGCAAGTAATACAATAACTTTCCAATCTTCTCAAAGAGACTTAGAGTCACAAAGACTCTGACAAAAGGAAAGCAGGACACATTGACCTAAAAGGTCCTGTCTGTCTTTAATTTTTCTGATTGAATTCATGAGAAGGGAAAATTACTGGAAGGATTTTCATTTTCATTTACTTCCAAAGTCTGGGTCCAAATGTTAAAAGAGCCCAGAAAGGTTAATGTTCACTAGAGTTCATCTTCTGCCAAAGACTCCCTGCTGCTCACAGATTTACATCATGCAATTGTCATTATAGCAAAAGATGAGAAAACTTGACAAAATGAGGCCTGTATGGACAATGGATTGAAATAGAGCTTGGGGAAGAATTGTAGCCAGGGAGGGCTTATAGGACGTAAATACATTACAAGAAAAGGACTTTTTAGATTCAATCATTGCTCAGTACAGTGTCATCATTTCTAAACTGCTATATCCTGTTTTGCACCCTACCATTCGTGAACAGAATAGGAAAAGCTGTACAATTCAAACACAAAGAGAATGAACAATGACTATTTCCTTTAATGGCGCTGCAGTTTTCAGGAACACTGGGTTTCTTCAAGGCAACTCAAGGAAGGTGTTGAGCCAATTAAGATATTACTCATATCTTGTGATAAGTTCACTGTATTGGAGTTAACTCTGCCTTGTACATCTTCATCAACAATGCAATATCCCTTATACCAATTTAATTTTACATTGCCAGCAAGATAAAGGCAATTTATAAGTTTCAATGAGTGCAGCCTGGCTGGGCTCCAAACCAATCCAAGGGAGTGTAACGTTTGCTGGGGAATTGCTCGAAACCTTAATGTCTGGCATATGGTGAGCTGCTTTCAT
This sequence comes from Pavo muticus, assembly GCA_016647715.1. NCBI lineage: Eukaryota > Metazoa > Chordata > Aves > Galliformes > Phasianidae > Pavo > Pavo muticus. The sequence continues at coordinate 1,309,485 of JACDJE010000097.1, forward strand.
TTCTGACCTGTGCAATTAAGGTCAGCGGCGAAAATTACATTAAAACAGTTCTTTATTAATCATGTTCTATCTAGGGCAGATGATGACGACCTCTAAGCACAGAGATCTGGCAGCCACAAAACAAAATACTGTGAATCTCAAAAGCCTCTCACCAACAAAGGTTTGCATAGATTTTCTTTGGTTCTTTGCCCACGGCTTTGAAACAATAAAGGTTGGTATTCATGACTAGGGGAGAATAACAGCAAGCAGTGCTAGAGTGAAATCTTCATTTAAAGTGCGGTGGATTTTAGTGGGACTTGAAAAAGGGAAATCCGTGGGGATTTTTTATGCTTCTCTCCTCTATTGCAGAGATAGGTACTGCTTCTCAAAGCAGGTGCTCATTTTGGAAATGGCTCTGGGTGAATCTTCAGATACATGACTGCCCCAAAAGCAAAAAGGCTCAACCCTTTCACGTGGTGTGGAAATGGGGCTGCCTGGAAGCTTGGGACTACCAAACTTCTTATATCTTCTCAAAGCTCTGCTTCCTCTTTTGTCAATGAGATGCAAATAAAAATAAATTCACAATGTGCACCGAATTTCTATCTTGTAGTAGAGAGAAACAGTCCACCCCTTTTTGCTCTAAAGAAATACCCACCCAGTCTTCTGCAAATAATCCAAAGCCTACTGAGAGTCTCAGACACTGGTTTGATCTGATTTTGCTTAGATTCTGTTCTATCCTGACCTGAAGCATCCCCTGATCCTTGCAGTGCAAACACGCGTTGAGCTGGCAACCATTTGAACTCAGCTGATCAACAAGTCCTTTTGAGAGTCTCTTAAACTCAACACATGCTTTATCTCCTCATTGATAAGGATAATTGTAGCAGCTTTTGGCTATACAACAAATACAGTGATGTTGTGACCCCCAGCATCTTGAACTCATTCCCCATGTCCAGAAGAGAGAGAGTGAGACAGAAGGCAGAAACAGTCTGAAAGAACATATCATTAAGCAGTGATGACTCTGACCTGTAAAAGGGCCAGAGCATCAGAGTCAGTAGAAACAGAGTGGTGCTGGGTCTGAGATGTGATATAGCACACACACACACACAGCAAAAACAAAAAGAAAAAAAAAAGCAAAAAAACACATTGGAAAGGAAATGTGAAATAGAAGAAACCAGGCAAAGGCAAAGATGATTTTCTAATTTCTATGGAGAGAGATGTGTAAATGGAGGAGAAACTATCTAAGCCCATATATCTTTATTTCAGTGTTCACAAACATCTAACTAAGAACAGCAATGCTATCTCATCTCTCTTATCCTTATTGTACATTAATGCTAAAAGGAAGAGGAAAAAGGATGAAAACAAGGTGTTCCTGTTTCAATTATTCACTAAAACATCACAAAAGATTGAATTTAAACAGAAAACAATAGCCAAAAATTTCTTGTTTAGTCAAATAAGTTCACAATCTCAATTAATAAAATGAAGAGCAAAGCAGCATTTCATCAAAGCTGGCCAGCCATCAGAAAGCCATTCTGAAAACATTATCCCTGAAAATATCTTCCTGTTGTTATGTTGTCGTTTGTTTTTCTTCTGCTATCTTGCAACTGAACAGGAGATGCAAACATTGTGAGTTTCTCTGTCAGTTTTGATGCCTGCCCACAGATCCTTCATACTGCTACCCCAGCTCTGTCCCAGACTGGAAAGCAACAGATGCTCTGTAGATTACACATCAGTGCTCAACATTAAATAGTCATCGAGGCTTACACAAATTATTGCCCCTATCATGCAGACAAGGAACTGGAGATTGAAGAAAAACTTTTTAAAACAAAAAGCTGTATTTCTACCCCCCTCCTTGTGAGATCATGCTTTCAACTTGTTAGTTAAACTTCAAGGTTAGAGGAGAATCAGTTGTGGTTCCCATCACAAACCCATCCAACTGTAACCCACTAGAAACTTCCACTGCTAGTGTCTCTGAAACACTCCAAAGAGGAGACATCTCCCTGTTCTCCTGAAAACATCTGGCTTTACTCCATCCTAAAAGCTGGCAGAACACCCCCCCTGTTACATCTGTCTTTTGCCAAGGAAATAATTCGCTGGCACCCAGGTCATATTTGGCCAGGTCTGAGCAGGTATGAATACATCGAGTCAGAGGACATTTGCTTTGCAGGAACCTCTGCTAAGTTACGTGGTTTATTTGTGTACTCAGGTCTCTGCTGCTTCTCCCACTGACCAGAGTGATCTCTAAACTCCATCTCACCAGGCAACATGAGGAAGAATGCCATGATGCAACATGAGGAATGCCAGCCAAGGGCTGAAGCTGCCTACTCTTGGGACTGCCCAGCCTCAGCCAGGCTCAAAAGCTTTTCCAGATTTTGTACAGCTGTGATAGGTCCTAATTAACCTGCACTACCCACTCCTGCCTCACCCCATCCCACCACATGCAGCTGTCCTATCCAACCAATTCCAACTCCATAGATTCTGCTTTCTGCAAACATCTTTGCTTCTCCTCTCTCCCCTTGACCACCTCTCTGAGGATTAGCTTCACTGTGCTTATTTATATATATATATATATATGTATATATATATATATATATATATTTGTAACTAATTCCTGTTTAAACGCTTCCTGCATGCTACCCCACTCTTTCCCCTCACTGGCGTGACCTCTTTCTCTTTCCATCTACCTGGTACATGTAGCTCAGGACTTCTGTTATCCCTGTGATGGATTTATTTATCACACTCTAATGATTCTTCTTCCTTGCTCTGTGTCTCAAAGGCTGGCTTTCGGGGAAGAGGGCGAGAGGTTGCTGTGTAGCAATCTTTGTTTATTTTAAACCGCAGTAAACCACTTGAGCTGGAGAGGTGGGAAAAAGAAATTGGCATTTTCTTTTTTTTCCCCAATAATAATAAAAAACCTGACGTTTGCAGCACATTAACCTCCCTAGCCAGAAACATCTTCCCAGTTGAGACACAAAGAAATATGCAGCTACGAGATGTATTTTACCCCCGCTTTATGTCTTGAGTGAACAACAGTATGTGACACATAGATCAAGATAAGTAGCTGTGCAGGCTCGCTTTGCAGCGGGCAAGCTGATGTGATGTATTGCAGGCACAGATGACTTCACAAGCCAGTGCTTTATGCCCTTGGTCCCAAGACCATTCACACCAGGTGTATGCAGGACCAGTTTCCTCTCAGGGACTGATCTGCACTGAATCTGGCCTGGAAACAGGGCTGCCTTTCTCTGCAACCAGCTGGAGAAGGCAACGTGAAGTTTCTTCGAGTATTTGGATAAAATTTAACACCAAGTCCTGCAAAAAGAGTCTGTTGATGCAAAGTTAGCCCAGCAGTGTTTTCTGAGCAATTTTGTGCTACCAGAGTAGGCATCCATTGCATCAGTGCTTTGCATCATTCAGCCACAGCATACCTGGTCCAGAGCTGGAAGCTTTATATCTGGATTTATTGTATCATCAAAAGGAGGGGTAGGAGTCTATCGGTGGTGGGAAGTGGTTACACATCTGCAGTCCCTTAACAAAGTGACCTGCATCTGACTGGAGTGTGTTACAGAGATACCATCAGTGGGAAGGCGTAGGATACTGTCTGCTTTTTAGTCTGTGTTGGGGACGAGCAGCAAACATCTGTCACAAACCTTATCAGAGGACAGCTCCTGTTGGATGGCACACAAATAAAATCACAACACAAGTAAAGATTGTGGAGATGAAAGGCAATTGCTAAAGCATCTGCTAAATTCAAGGTTCCGGGAACTTTCTAGCCATACAAGTTCAACACCCTTCATTTCTCCTTCTAATAACTTACAAGCCCATTAAAAATATATATCTATATATTCCCTCACCCCTAACCCTCCCCAAAACCAAATCTTTAATCAGCTACACCTTATAATGCAGAATCAGCAGCAGCAGCAATGAGGAATGACCCTTTAGCAGCAGCCCTGGTGAGGCAGGGATTTTTTTTCTTTCTTCCTTTTTCTCTTTGCAGCTTCAATTGTGCCTTTGAAACATCTTTAAGTGCCAGAGCTTTGTCCTTTTCACTTCCTCCTCCTGTTCTTGTATCTTCCAGATAGAGTCACTGAAAAAAATGTTTTCATTGTTATTAGCAAGTAGTTTCTGCTCTTTCCTAAGGTTCATGTTATCCTCCTGGGTTGCACGGTCATACTCTGCTTTGTGTCTGGACAGTACTTGGCACAAGCACTCCCTGTCCGAAAATGAAATCTCAAGGCACCGCTGCAAAGCAAAAATAGTCAGGGTAGAGGCAATCATCCTTTATAAGAGCTCTTCTCATTCCAAAATATCCCCCATACATAATGTCTCCAACTCAGCTCTTAAATTCAGGGTGACCTGTAGATTTTTAACAGAAGAGCTGAAGGCAGAATGTTAGTCTGCTGATAATAATTTTTATTCCCCTTCATTAGAAAACCATACCCATTAGGCAACTGATTTTTATGGGTCTTTTGAGTTAGTGTTTTGCTAGCTGCTGCTCCTAGAAATGTCAGCTCGGCACTGTGGCACGAAGAAAGATGCAGACAGGGGCTTGGGCAGGTTTTCCATGCAGCACTGTCAACACACCTCACACATGACAGACAGCATCTCCTACTCATCCAGTTGCCCCCAAACTGTCAAAGAACCCTTGTCCCCAGGAGGCTGCGAGGGGCTGGAGATAAAAAGACAATCTTCTTTCACCAGTAAAGTCAAACTGAGCCTTGACAGCAGGCTTCCAGAGGAGAAAGCTGGTGTATTAATGTCTCGCTATTCTGGAGCAGATCTCAGTGAAAACCAACAAGCCTTACCGTACAAGTTTCAGTATTTTCTGTATAATCCTGCTCAGTATTAGTTATAAATCTTATCAGGTGATAGACTGTTTGTTCTCACAGAAATAAAATAACAAATGGAGTAGAGATTGCAGAGAGCTGACAATCACCAGAGGCAATGCAGCACTCAGGCTCTTTGGAATCAGAAGAACTTTTCAGCTCAAGAAGCTTAACAGCCCTTCATTTCTCTTCTCTAGGAACTTATGAGCCCATTAAAAATATATATCTCTGTATTCCCCTCCACCCAGAAGCCTTCCTCCTTCAGCCAGCTGCGCCATTTAATGCAGACTCAGCAGCAATGAAGAATGGTCCTGCAGAAGAACCCCAGGGAAACAGCTTTTTCTTTCTTCCCTTCCTTTCTTCCTTTTTGCAGATCCAGTTGTGCCTCTAAAATCTCTCAGAGCAGCTGGCACCTTGTCATTTCTCTTTTAATTTCTTTTGTGTGTGTGTGTTTCTAGGTAAGAAGAGAGACTTTCATCTTCATTAGGGCCATACGTTTCAGCAGGTTCATTAGGCTCTTTTTTTTTGTTGTTGCCATTTTTTTGGTGTGCACTTGTCTGCAACAAGAAAAATAGCCTCAAACATCATTAGTCTGCTGAAGAAATTTTCAGCGTTCCTTCCTGGGGCTCTGGGAATTTGTGCTGTGTTGAAACTTCAGCAAAATCAAAAATCTGACATCAGGCTTCTTCCTTTATTCTTTCTCATGCGCCTTACGACAGACATCGTTCCTCAGGGCCCAATCTTTCCTTTACATAAACTGTGCTGTAGTCTTAAATAGAAGCCAGGGCAAACCAAGGCCCTGATCTTTTTCTAAGGCAGCAACACACCTGCAGTGATCGCTCCCTGAGGTATGAGCTGACCCATTCATCATGAGGGATGTTGACTCTACACATAAAAATGACAGCCTAAATTGTATTTAATGACATTAGCTATTTCCCAGCTGATCATTTTAGCAGATTCATTCAGCCGTGCACAAGTTGGCAAAGCTTGGGGCAAAAGGCTGCACCTGGCTGTGCAGAAACAGCCCCTTTGATATCTGAGTACAGGTGAAATTGGGGCCCAGTTTTGAGAAGCTTTTCATCTCATGTTATCCATCAGGATGACTCCAGGACCCCACTCTGCTGACACCAAGGCTAATGCACAGATACAGCACATGCGAGTTCCTTTAATGGTTTTTGGCTTGCCATCCTCTCCTCAGCATCTGTCTGTCTTACATTCGAGGCCAGTATTTTTTCCTAATTTATAAGCTAAATAAATGAATCCCTGACCTCTCAACAGCTGCCCGCCATGCCCTGCTGAATGCTAGGATTATTTCTGCATGAATTAAACAGCCTGGAAACCCAAAAAGAGTGTGTGGATGCTAGAGCCTGAACACTGGTCCTCCAGGAATATTGGCCACTGCCTGAGGTAAAAGACACAAGTCCACACCAGGGTGCCAAGGACTTTCCTCCTCTTTTAATCAAACTCCTAATCAGCCAGTCCCCAAAGTCAGATTTATGTAAATGCCATACTTATCTAAATTCTCAGCCCACTTTGACCATCTTTATAGAGGACTCTAACTCCCATTGGATTCCTCAAGCTCTACTGGCTCTTTCTATTCTTACCGTCTATATGCACACATATACTGACAATGGTTTTCATCTCATCTGCTTGTTTCCAGCAGGACCTATGAATCCCAAGGTTATCCTGCTTCTAATACGCCTCTCCACGTAGGGCCCCATAAAATTTCCTGCAATAAACAAGAGATAATCCTCTGCTCTCCCAGCCACGATTCATATATCTTCTGCGAATGACCAGGCAGATGACAAGTTGCTGCCCTCATAAACTTCTTAAAGTGCCTTCCAGAGACATGGCGGGCTCTGCAATGTGTTTAGTTTGGCATTGATCTCCAAGTACATGGTAGAAAGAAATAATCTTATCCATGCAATGAGAAATTGGAGGAGGGGGAGGATGTATTGTAAGCATATTTCATCAAAAAAGTCCTCAGAAGTAATTGCTCAAACTAGACAGGGAAGCTAATTGAACATAATAGCAGTGAAAAGGTTCTCTGTACTTCATGACAGAGGCAGCACTGCTGGCTGGGTTTAATCTGGCACTATGGCATACGGGTTACATAGAGAATTATTTGCAGCCCTAGGAAAGAGCCTGCAGCCTGGAAGTGATTAACATAAACTGTGTGGCCACCCATTTGACTTCCTTGGAAGTAACAAGCGATTTTAGAGACAGAGATTATATGAGGTTGCTGCAGCCAGATTTTTTTCTACTTAAGCAGCTACACCTTTACTTTCCTCACTAAGAGTTTTCACTCTGCTGATTGGTGTTGTGAATACAAAATTTATAGCATCTTGAGTGAGTCTGGGAGATTCAGGGAAAGAGTAAAATAAAATGTAATTTCACATCAAAATAACTCACAGAGGAGCTGCTTCACTGACTGTGAGATTAATTGTCATATTTAATGCATTATAAACCTCTCCTTGTTAATTTATATCAAGTCACCCCAAGATTTCCAGGCTGTTGCACCAGGCAGTCGCTGATGCCAAGGTAGCTTGCTGCTGCAATATTTAAGTCCAGCATGGTTATCATGCTTTAGGGTCTTACTGCTCAATTACCGGAGGATCATTAAAAAATTATTTAATCCAATAGCACTGATAATAAATCAATTCTTCAAGACCAAGGTTTATTCTACAATAACTGATCACGCTTTAGGAGATCAGTTTCAAAACCTTGAAATTTTGCTCTGGCTCACTAAGAGTGGTGTACCTGGACTTCTGAAACCCATCCCTGGCACAATGGAGACATAGAGACATCACCTTTGCCCAGATCTAAAGCTGTCTTTGTGCCACAAACCATTGGCAAGATCATGGAGAGGATTATTCCTATCTACCTACCTGCTTCTTAAGGCTGTTTCCTGAACGTTATTCCTGAACATACGTTCCTGAATGTATGTTAAAGACAGGAGGCAGGATGGGCTGATTGTTGGATCTGCATTGGGTTTGTCATCCTTGGAGCTCAGCTTGGCCCTGCTTTCCAGTCATCCTACCTGCCTCCAACAGGGTCAAGGAGTGGGTTTGGTGACGCTGGTGTCAATTGACATTGGTGGTAAGGCACTGGCATGGACTGCCCAGAGAGCTGTGGGTGCCCCATCACTGGAGGTGTTCGAAGCCAGGTTGGATGGGGCCCTGGGCAGCCTGAGCTGGTTGTTGGCAACTGGCCACCACACAGGGGTTGGAACGAGATGATCTTTAACGCCCCTTCCTACCCAAGCCGTTCTATGATCCTCTGATTCTATGACAGCAATATAATCAAGGCTGTGTAAAGCCAACCTCTGTGACACAGGAGTGAGGCCCAGAAGTCTGTTCTCACAAAGGGAATGAGAGAACTCCTTTAAGTTCATCAGGATTTACATGCCGCGCTGTATTGCTGCTACCGCCCAGTGAGCACGTTTTCCTTCAGACAAGGGCAGATCATGACAAGCAAAGGAAACCTCTGTTTCAAGCAAATTTAAAGACTATCCATGCATGCTTTAGAGGCACAAATTAACCCCCCCACACACAAACCAATCAAATAGCAGTGTCATAAATGCAGAGACATCAGAGCACAATATCCCCCTCTGACTCTCCTCACATACCATATACATACACAGTGTTCATCTCCGGGTCAGTGGGAAAGTTAATTAGAAGAATGGAGTTTCTCGTGATGGAAGATACCACCCTGATATGATTCTGAGTCCTCTCTGTGCTTGTGATGAATTACAAATGACAGCAAGGGACGTGAAGGACACCAGCAGTGACAGTTTGTCAGCCACGCTGGCTCATCTGCACAGAAGCAGATGAAACATTTTTGGGTGGGTAACTTTTTCTCCTCTGTTCATTGTACACCACTCTCTACAACTCCTCCCTTCTGCCTCCTCTCTCCGTGCTTTCATTTCCCAGCAGGTGACTGGAAGGCAGGAGGGAGGGCAGCCCCTTGAGCAGACCTTTGGAGCCAGAAGAGAAAGGCTCAGGCAAAAAAGGGAAATATCTCTTATCAAGTGATGTCTCTTCTTTCCTCCAGACTATGCCTCTCTCCATCAATGAAGAAGTCATTGGGAAGACTAGGACAGGGCTTGCTCTCTCATGGTTCTTCAATTATTCTTGCGTTTTTGGTAGCTATTCATCTACTGCTACAAAGTTCTCCCTTTTCTCAGATGTGTTGTTACAAGACATGTCTGCTGTCAGCCTGGTTGAAACACATATTTTTATTTTGGTTGCCGATGATTGCAAGATAGGCTGATTTGGGAAGAGTAAACCTGGCAACTGTACTCATTTTTATCAGGACAGCAAATACTGTGAGTGGTTGGAGCAGACAGCACTTCTGCGCAGAAGCAGATGAAACATGTGGCAGTCCTGACCCTTGATTTTAGGACCAAGATAAGGATTTGAGCACTTATTTCAAAGGACGGCAAATTAAATGAATAATGATAGAGTATATGTTCATGAAACAGAGTATGACTATGCTTGAGTGAAGACGATTGGTTGTTAACTCCACTCCTATTAAAGTTCATCTTCTGAGAGGCTACATAGCTGCTAAATAAAAGCTGAAATATATTTCTTTGCCAACTTCAAGGTCATGTTTCTGCAGCATTATGGAATACATTAAAATGCTCAATTTATGCCCCGTAACACAACAAAAATACAAATGTATCTTATATTAAATAAACCTTTACCAAGATCTCTTCCTTTCTAACTTTATCTCCTCGCCCTTTGTATTTAGTAGAGGTGGTTTATTTTTTTCCAATTTGAGAAGCTTTTCTTTACTATATTTGCTCTTTACTCAATGGAAGTCCTTGTTGCCCCAAGGGGGGGAAAAAAAGAGTATATAGAGAGATGTTATCTTTCCAAGTGAATACCAAATCAAAGGTCTTGAGTCTCCTCTCACCCACAAAACCCACTGACCTTGGTCCAGCTATTTATTGTCCCCCAGCCTGAGAGAAGAATTGTAACAACCTGAATTTTGTTTGGCTTGTGCCTATGACTAAGTTATTTGCTTGTGTGTAGGCACATGTCACACTGTGTGTAGGTAACCTGGTTCCTCTTCCTTTACCTCCAGAAAGACTAACTACAGCCCCTTAGAGCCAGAGCACGGAGCACTGTAGGACAGTCCTGAGCCATGGTTACCTGACTAGGAAGGGTGTTCATGGGCCGAACTGCCAAAATAATCATTTATTTATCACTCTTCTATTAAGTCCTCTAATTCAAAGAAACCAGTTTCCAAGCATTTACTTCTTCCACTCAGCCTGAACTCCACAGGACATGTATATTTTATATATGTCACCACTAAGGGTGGTGAAATGCTGGCACAGGCTGCCCAGAGAGCTGTGGGTGCCCCAACCCTGGCAGTGTTCAAGGCCAAGTCAGATGGGGCCCTGGGCAGCCTGGACTAGTGGAAGGTGTTCCTGCTTGTGGCAGAGGGTTGGAACTGGATGATCTTTAAGGTTCCTTCCAACCCAAACTAAGCTGTGATTCCATTGTTTTACTGCCAGTGAATTACTTTCTGCCCCACCTGCTGTGCTAGTGATTTTCTTGGCTCTTGCAGACCTGACAATGCAACTGAGAGGCTTTTGTTCACCTTCTTCCTTCTTCCTGCATCCCCTGGGATGACTGGTGGCACCATTTCCTATGATTTTTGCCCGAGCTGTCCTGCCAAATGTTTTCACATTTTGAAGTAGGAGTGGAAGGTGTTTCCTGCAAACAGATTATGAATTGAAATATTTCCCTGAGCTCCCATTCACAGGATTTCTAATGCTCTGGGCATCAGCTTAGCCCTCTGATGAATCGAAGTCATTTTGTAAAAATGGCACCTTACTGTTGCATATATATTGCCCCTCTGCAGCTTCCCTGGCATATTTATTCGGTTTACTAGTCAAAACTAGTTTCATGCTACACTAAGCCCAGCAGGGTCAACACCTAACCTATGAAAATCAAGCTGTCTTTTTTCTCTTTGCTTCATACATCATCATCAACCAAACCTGGATAATAGAAAGCAGGTTTTGATCCCAGAATGATTATTGCTGCTGCTGCCTGGGATTTGACAGGACGAAAGACAAAGAGGAGGAACATGTGAGTTTGCAGTGGCTTGATCCATCAGACGTCAGAAAAAAGTACAGTATGGTTTGTCCTATAAAGGAGGGCACCATGTGGACAAGGCCTGTAGGGTATCTGTGGGAAGGCTGCAGATGCAGGTGTGACTTGATGTAGATGTACAAAAACACACAGAGAGATTGGAAGAACTGCAACCCAAGGCTCATGGCAGTAGGATCACTGATGTTATGGTGAAAAGTAGATTAAAAATCATCAAATCAGTGGGCTTCTTGGTTACAGTCAGGAAGGAAATGAATATCAGGAGCCCTGGAGAGAGGACTGTTGTTTAGTATTTGTGTTAAACTTTGGCAGTGAACTCGAGAACCCACTGCCAACATAGAACAGAGAGTGACTTTTTAATGGACTATCTTGGAGCTGACATAATGGAAGACCTTGGTCTTTCAACCATGCCCTCCACTACTTCTCAGCTAGAAGCTTCACACAAGCTGTGAAACATCTGGGAAGGCTTAGAAAATAGCTGAAATATTTGGTTCATGTGAACTGTGGGGAAGGATCTGTCTGCACATAATGCAGATAGGAGAAGAAAGGATTGAAAGAGTAAAGGCTGCTCATATCCAGAGCTAACAAACACCAGACTTGCTGAGTGGAAAAAATCAGGAGTTTTATCCAGATATCCAAATAAAAGTGTGTAAGCCATGAATATCTGATTCAAACAAGTTACGTACTTTAAACTAATCAGTGTTTTCTGCACTTTTTTCCCTGACTCCCCCCGACTTTCTCCATCAACAGCTCTAGGATGGGGTTGTGACTCTTTCTTAGCAGTAGGTAAGGCAACAGTCATCAGAACTGTGCTTTGAAAATGGCCAACAGTCCACAGCTTTTCATCAGGATCCCAAGGGCCCAGGCAATATGCTTCTGGTAGTACCTGCAAAAAAGGATACAGCAGAGATGGGTGAGAAAGCCAAGACCAAGGACATGTACAGAGTCCCATGCAGATGCATCAACCGCTGTTCTGTGCAGGTGTCACTGAGACAAACCCTCTTTGGCTGACAAACCTAGCAAAAACAAGCTGAGTTCCAAAATGTCCAGATGCAATTCCATGGGTTGAGCTACAAAAAAATACTCAACCTAACCCAGACTAATTGCAAATGAAAAAGACCCCAAGACATAATAAGCAGGAGCTGAAACGTTTCTTATCCTCTGTGGAGTAGGCACAGGAGGGAACTTGTAACACAGATGCACTTGTTAAAGTTTTGAAAACATAATTAAAATCATGCATTTCCATTGCATGGCGTACACTGAGCTGCAGGTTCAGAGCTGTGTGTGTTCCTGCATGCCACACCTGCCCTGCAAGGTGCATCTCTGTGAAGCTGCAGCTCCAGTTGTTGGTTTCACATATCACTGTGTTTAGCATGCAACCAGAGCTCCTCACCTGCCTTTCACTGGAACTCAGCATGGCCCCCCTGCTATTGATTAATTTGAGCTAATTAAAACCAGCAGTGTTTCTGCAGAAAAGAAAGATGTGTAAGTGTCAATAAATTATGGGAAATTTTGCAGATTAAAGATTGCCAACTTCTGCTTGAAAATAACTAAACAAATGCTAATGGTTCTTTCTAAAGAGCCCAAATTTGCTATCAGGGCTGCATGAATGGGCTCCACTGCTCTTCTTCGATTTCAGTGTAGCTAATACTTACAGCTCTTCTGTGTCTAGGCTATGAGCTGAAAGACTTCATTTTTTTTCAACATAGGTATTTCTGTTTTCAAAGATAATTTATTCATTGCTCTTTGCTCATCGTTGCCAGCTACTCAAGCCAAGCCAATGGGTTGAATCAAGACTTTTAAGTGCCAGCAGCCTGTCAACTCTACAAAATAGAACTCCACAAAGCAACAAGGGAATAAACAGGAACTGCAACAAGCCACCAATGCAGCTTGTTAGCAGCTGCTGGTAAAAAACCTGCCTAAAAGCAGGTGCAATGAAGGAAACTTTGTAAAACTGTAGAAATAGCTGTAGGCAAGCCTGGCTTTTAAAGGATGAAACTGTATTTAGGGACTGAGAATGCTTGCTATTTATCTCCTTTGCAGGGCACAGCAGTGTGCGGAGACTTGGAGAAGCTTCAAGGGACAAGATATGTCTTAGGCAAAGTACTGCATTTCCCTCTTCAGATTAACCCTTTCTGGGGATTGCAGGAAGGTGGCAACCAACCACTCCTCTAGGTAGCTGGAGACAAAGGAAGCCCTTCGTGTCTGTGGGGGTGGAGAAATAGCCAAAAGGATCACAGGCAGAGCAAAAAAGATCATCACTGATGATGAGTCACAGCCCAAAGGTAGGGGCAGTGAGGTTGGTGTAGAAGGGGATAGAGGAACCCTCAGACAGGTTCAGATTTGCGCAAAGCACTGTCAAAAATTGGGAGCTCAGGATCAGGGTTGGACTAATGGTTTGGAACCCCTGGGCAAGGATCTGAAAAGTGCCTTGGATGGACCTCTTGCATTTCATGGCCTTCTCAGCAGATAAGAACAAATGACAGGCAAAGTCAGAAAAGCTACAGCCATCAGTAATTCTGTTGGCACAGTACTTCATTAGTAGCTGCCACTCAGGGATTCAGTTCCTTTTTGAGCAGGGAGCCACTATCTGGTGCACAAATGCCACCCAGTAGTTCCCGGGCACAGAGAATGATGCTATCCAGACTGCTTAGTGCCGAAAGCATCACGAACCCAGCACCACTAATAAGGAGATTCATATTCCTGGGGTGATTCTGGAGATGGAGGACAATCAGACTGGGCAACCAGGCAGCAGCCTGCATGCAGCTTTCCTTTTCCTGCTTTGGTCCCTGTCCTAACCACCCTGCTCCCAGTTTCCAACACAACACCTTTGGTTGCTGACAGGAAAGCCAAAATATTGCCACTACAGCTTCAGGTGATGCTGGTTACCAAAAGGAGCCTCCCAGTCTCTACATGATAATTCTCAGGGCACAGCAGCTAAAATCCAAATGCACCTAAGTTTTGCAATTGAAGATGCAGGCAGCATCAGCAACAGGCATCTTCAGCATGGACAGTGCAGTGACTGATTTTCAAGTGGGAGGAGAGAATTCCCTGGGAAGGAGAAGGGCTACAAGGCCTGACAGGAGGACACCATTGAGGCTGACGAAATAGAGGCTTGGCAGCAAGAGATGTGTGTGTCATTCATTACAGATTTAGGCTTAATGACAGCCTCTTGCCCTTGATCTTTGGAGCTGTGTGAGGGAGCACAGGGGAGGAAGAGCTTAAATGTCAGCTCTGCACCGAGGCAGGAGAACTCCCCGTGTTAGCGGCGGCTGGCCAGGATGAGGTCCCGTCACGGTGGGAGCATCTCATCAGACATGCTGAGAGCAGCCGTGACAAATCAGGAAGCTCCTGCCGTTGGCTTGGTGGGATTAATTAATTTCCACATTGTCGCTGCCTCCAATTAACTCTGAGGCTGCAGGCTGGGACCTGCTGGGTTTTGGTGGGGAAGGATCGGCAGGGTAATGAAGGCTGGTGTGTGGGAGCTGCTTGGCAGCACAGGGGCAGGGCCTCATCTGCATGTATGGGAAGAGAAATGTGCCTAGAAGGAAGTAGAAATGCAATACCAGTGTAACAGCGCAAAGTCACACAGTTGGATGCTACACAAGTAAGAATTTCTTGTGCAGTGCTGGGGGAAAGAGGGACACCTTTGGAAATTTTTCTCTTGGTAGACACAGTCACAAGAAGAAAACTCATCAGAACAAGTGTTTGCAGAAGAAACAGGGAAATGTTTCTTCACCACCAGGGAGGTGGTGGAGTCATTGTTCCTGGAGGTGTTCAAGAACCGCAGAGATGTGGCACTGAGGTACATGGTCAGCTAGCAGAGTGGTTGGGGTTGGACTGGATGATCTTAGAGGTCTTTTCCAGCCTTAATAATTCTATGGCTCTATGATACTGATGGCACTGTACAAGGCAGTGGTAAGACTGTATGAGATATTTTGTATAGATTATAGTTATGATCAGGTCAAAATAGTTTACGCTGAGAAAGGCAGCATACTGGAAATGCTAAGTCATGGCTTGAAACAGTGATTGAGCACCTGGTGGGAAGGCAGGGCCAACCCAGGGGAGCTCAGGTGTATGCAATGCAGCTGAGTGACTCAAATGGGTGGAGCCAGGATCCACCCCTTCCCAGACCTCATTTAAGGGTTGGCAGTGGAGGCAAGGGTATCATGATAGGGGGTTCCTGTGTACCTGAGGTTTATCTGAAGGTAAGCAGTTTCTTTCTTTTATTTCTGTGCCTGTAGTTGTTGTGTTTTAGAAAACTCTCACTTGTTGCTGCCTAGGACCTTGCTGCTCTGCTGCCATTGCTATGCTTTCCATTGTGTTACAGGTCCTGAAATGCCTGTCAGATGTCTGCTGAGAGAAGGCTGTAAGCTAGACGTGGTGGGTTTCAGTCTGTAGATTCCTGGTGTCAGAAGGTCTCTGGGCTGTAAAATGTCCTCCAAAGTTTTTTTTTGTTTTTTTTTTTGCCTCCAAAACTGGGATGTCATATGGATCAAGGAGAGAGATAAGACTTAATTCTCCACTGATGATGGATGGTATAAGACTGTAGGTGTGTTTTGCTCTGTGGCTCATGCTGTGTTTCACTCCTATTGAGGAATGTACATCTGATCTGATACTAATCTTAAGCTGTAATAAATTCATCTCTGTTACTGTTAGCCGTAATGACTAGCGTCTCAAGATGAAAAGGATACTTTAAAATTGAGGTTCAGTTTAGCATTATCTAACAAGTGAAGTTTAACTCTTGTTCATTGCAGGAAAGACAAGAAAATGATATTGATGGTTGTGGAAATGTTGAAAGAAAATGTTGGATTTTAATCTAAAGAGAGATCTATCAGGTATTCTATACAACTATGTGGTTAAATCTCCAGAAGCTGCATGCAAGAATCCAGTTTACGAAAACTCTGGACTCTTTTTAGAACCAATTCAGTACCAGATCATAACAAGGTGGGCAATGCTGCACTGATATGCCCAGAAATCTGGTATAGGATTTATTTCATCTTCCTATTTAGAAAAGTACACCTGATCCATTCATCATAGATTTCTTTCACAAGGTAAGAAAGGATGATAGACATTCAGAAGTACAGTTCATCTCATCTTAATATGGACATTAGCATGAGTGCCTTTGTCTCTTCTTGGCTGTAATTGGAGCCTGGGGTGCCAAGCTCAAATGGAAATGTCTGCCTTGCAGAAATAAGATCAAACTAACTTCTTGCATACTGTAGTCAAGGGTTGTGTTCTTGCTTTCTTTCTCAAGAAAGATAATCTTTTAATGCTGATCCTATTCTGAATTGCTCAGCATTGTTCCAGATGGGTGTCCGTGTGTTTCTCTTCAGGACTCCCTTTCCAAACCCATGAGCGTTGTGCTTGTCTGGCTGCCTGTCGTGGGCCATCAGGTATCCTCATGACTGTTGTGGGTGCTGTTGTTTGGCGCTCTCCCAGGCCCTAAGGAAGAAGAGTTGTAATGATTACTCAACCCAGTAAGCTGCAGAGCTGGGCAAGGAACCCAGCTTCTGATCTGTAGGCAGGGCTGTCCACATCATGCAAGGCATGCTCATAGCTGGGCTGGGAGGAAGAAAGTCCTTGCCAAAGGAGAAGTGGGCTTTGGATTCAACCAGAAATGCACAATTAAGAAATGACGATGTAACAGGCATTGAGCTGTGGGTGAGGCATTAAACTACTGTCATGTGAACTAAGCAAGAAACTCTTCTGTTTAAAAGAAAATGTGTGCTCTTCTTTCTTGGAAAATGCACATTCAGAAGATCCCTGGGTTGAAGTGGGATGGTTGAAGGAGACGGTGTGAACAGTAAATTTTTTCCTCCCTTCAGCAGATCCCCATGTCCAGATCTGCCCCTCTATCCCTAAGCATAAGAAACCTTATTGCAATGAAAGATGACAAGATGCAGAGACTGTAAAAAGGTTATGCAAGAGCCCTGGGGATGGCTCAGGCACAAGGCAAAGGAGGAGCTCAGCAGGTCTGTACGCCTGTACATACTGAAAGGAGCTCTGAGTCATAACCAGAGGGGCAGAAGGTGTCACGGGTTGTGCTACATGTGAGCAAGTGTATATAATAATGTTCAGTTGGATGAAGGGGTACTGAAGTGTTTCACTTAAATGGGATACCAAGAACTGGAGCTGTAGAGGCCAGTTCTGATCAGATGGGAGGCACACAAGGTAGTGGTGTGAACCTTGCATGGAACCTACTTTCTGACACAGTTTGTCCCCTGGCAGTTCTGTATGCAATCAAAAAAACCAAGAAACAGAAAGCTGTGTCAGCATTAAAAAAAAAAAAAAAAACCTTCATTCTGCACAGGATGTTGGTTTCCCTTTATTGCCAGCTCCTCATATCAGGAAGTCTGGAAGCTGCGCATCCCTAATGAAAAGCAGAATATATTCATTATTAAATTCAAAATGTTCAAATGCGATTTGTTCCTAACAGATTTCAAGGTCTGTTTGAGTGATCCCCATGCAGCAAAACCACTGCAATATGAAAAATGATGAAGTGATTCTGACTGAGGCTGGTGCTACATGTGATTGTACCAGAACTTGCTCTGGGTTTGCTTTTTGCTCTCTCCAAGGCTGCTGATTCACCCTGAGTATGAAAAGGCAATTTCTGCCCTCAGAAGGGTGGCTTCTTAATCTGCTCTTTCCTGCTGAGTTTAGCTGGAAGCTCATAGAAAATATTGTTTATATGCCTGGCAGTTGTTGGCATCTTTGTCATCAGTCAGGCACTGAAGTGATAATAGATGAGTATTAATTTCTACTATTAAGAAAAAAAATTAATCTCCTACATGTCTGTTTAGGTCTTGGTGTTTGAGAGCAGAGGTACTATGAGCCTTGTCATCATATCCCCTTTCTGTGCTCAGCAGTGTGTCAGGACTGGGCCCTGTTTCTCCTTCCAGTGTTTCACAAGTGGAGACTTGAGTGCCTCTTCTCCAGGAACGCCCAAGGACCATCAGACCCTCTCTCCCCAGACTTGCCCACACTCCAGGAAAAGTCTTTCATTTCATTAAGCAATCACTTGGAAACTAATCTTGAACTTTCAAACCATGCCAGGAAACTTACCTTTCCCTCCAGGCTGTGGGTGCTCTTCAGGAATGCAAAGAAAAGCTGGGTGCTTACAAGACATTCCAATACCCTCCCTTTAAGAACTGCTGTAAAACATGTCTGAGAATCAAACAACTCAAGTTGAGAACGCAATGCACTCAAACTCAGGGAAGATAAAATACAAATAAAAGTGAGTATTTACAAAGTCTGACTAGACAACACAGTGGCAGGTGAAGAAAGGCAAGAAAAGGTCTCTTAATCTTGTAATCCAGAGACCAGAACTACAAAGTGTCTTTCCTTCCCTGTATTTAAGTTCCTCTCAGGTAGCAATACTGGCGAGATCTGTAGTGAGGGCCTGGTGGTACAGCTTGTCTGAAAGTGAGACTTCTGGGGAAAACATAATGGCAATGCAATCCAGACAGGCAAGTCTAGAGAGCACCAGCAGACAGCTTCAATATCCCCCTGTCTCTGCTCGCTAGGAAGCTTTATTCATGAAATGCCTCTTATTTTAAACTAAAGCAGTGCCTATTATCTGGTCTCCAGACATCTCAGAACAATGTTTTTCAACAAAGCTGTAATCAAGAGCACTGCACTTCTGCAGGCCTCGTAGCTCTCTCTATTGCTGGAAAATTGGGGGTTGCTTTTTAACTTGCTGACTGGAAACAGGGGATGTATTTCCATTTATCCCAGCAGGAACGCTTTAGGCCCAAGCTACATTAGGAGAAATACTCTGAGGCATCTTAAATTTTGAAGCCGTCTTCCATTTATTCATCATGAAAATTATTCTCTTGTTAAACTGGAGAAGTCAATTTGTCTGGTAAATATGTGGATGGAACAATCACAGCCTTCACAGAAGAAAAGATTAGTGTGGACTGGAGGAGTGATGCCTGAAAGATGGCTGCCCTGGGCCTGTGCTCTGAGGAGACACAATCCACTGAGGCAACCAGAATTTGCATGACCACATCAGGATGACACCAAGCTAGAAACAATTCACTGTGCTGCGACAGGCAGGGTTTATTTAGCTGCCTGGGCTCTGTGCCACCATTCTGCAGTGAGGTGGGTGCTGGTCAGCTTGGGTGTGCTGAATAAACACACATGTGCTGGGCTGCGTACCTCTGCAGCCCTGTTCTCCTTCCACCAGTCACTCACTCTGATGGGAAGAAACATGTCTTGTTTTCCTTCCCATGTTGTTAGTGTTTGTCAGTAGATTTGAAAATGAAAGGATGCTGTAGCAATGTGGAGGTTGGATTATTTTCCCGTATAATACCAACAGGATGAGAGATACTGGTCTTAAGTTGCTCCAGGGTAGGTCCAGGTTGGATATTAGGAAAAAAATCTTCTCAAAAAGAGTAGTGAAGCATTGCAGCAAGCTGCTCGGGGAGCGATGGAATCACTGCCCTTGGAAGTGTTCAAGAAAAGGGCAGATGCCTCACTGAGGGACACAGTCTAGAGCTGTCACAGACATGGGTTGATGGTTGGGCTAGATGATCATAGTGGACTTTTCCAACCTTAACAATTCTATGATTCTATGCAAATTACCCATCTTCCCATTCATGCCTTGCAGAGCAGTTTGAGCTTCATGGGCACAAAAAATACCAGGAAAGGAAATACCTCCCCCCCCCTTCTACAACTTCTCAGCATCCAAGAGAACGCTCAGTAGATAGTGTCCCATGGCCTCAGAGCAGTATGTGAGGTTTAATGGCTGGGCTTCCCTCACTGCTCTTGAAACAAAGGAAGCAAACCCAGGTCACTAATGCTTCAATCTCAGGGCTCACTTTGTAATGGGTTCATGAGATGGGCTGTTAGGGTAGAGTTAACCAGAGATCAAGAGACAAAAGCCAGTTGGTTTGTGACTCCCTTTCATCAACAGAAATACAAAAGGAGTGTTTTTTTCCCTAAATCCTGTATTTTCAAAGGAAATTCAAACCTTGGAATATGATAGCCACAAGCAGAGATATTTATTATTAATTATGCCGCTGTGTGGTCTCATGCAATTTGGACTTCAACCACTTCATAGTCTCACTGTTCCTGTAAGACCTCCTGCTCACCTACTTCTCTGAGGGTTTCCTCCTCAGGAGAACGGGCAGCAGTGCTGCCAGGAGTTTCTGCTGTGCCCCACCCCAAGGGAGACAGGAATTTGAGGCACTCAGGGCCACAGTAGGGAAACAAGATGAGACACGCTCTGTCAAAATCCCCTGTGTGGCAGCATTTCCAAATTAAAGTATTTAAATGGAGACAAACACACACACACACACGGGGGATCGGATCCTTTTATTTTTGGCTGAAATATTTAGGGTTGCAGTCAAAATGTTTTCATTTTTTAGTATTTGTTTTTCTGAGGAATAATTGAAGTTTTTGCTGCAAAGCAGATACTTCACACAATAAACATGTCTTTAAAAAAAAGAGTTTAGAGTGAAGATTTTTTCAACCATCTGACTGGCTGAAGGACTATTGAGAAGGGAATATCAGGAATTTATGTAGATTTTTTGCAACTCTTTAAGATCCATTAAAAAGCAGAAGCTTTGGCTCATGTGAGAGAAGGTGTTTCCCTTTCACAGGAAGGGAAACAAAGCAGCAGGGTCATGTGAAATGCCAGAGTCAAAGGAAAGCAGTTCTAAAATAACTATGAAAAACATCAGTATATCATTCTGGTGTGCTTTCCCGTGGGGTATTGCTGACTTTCCTTGAAAAGAGAAGGGACTATGCTACCCAACTGCTGTGAAATAACATTGTTATCCATCATCACCTTCATTGAAATAAGCAGGACTATTTGTGCAGTGGGCTGCAAGCATCAGCAGCCACATCTGGTCTGAACAGCTCCATAGAAATTCCCCTACACCATGGAGCCATGGGTTGGTTCGGGTGCACAAGTGAAGGAGAACAAATAGGAGCAACTGGTGGTTTCTGTCTGTGGCTGGCAGCCAAGGTGTTGATTATCATCATGCAAGCAAAGATCAGCTCATCAGGGGCTTGTTTCTCTGCACTGCTAAGGAGCTTAGTGCAATAGAGGTTAGCTTGATTTTGGGCACAACAGCCAAACTGGCAATGCGGACTCCTCCTCTCCTTTTCTCCTGGGCCACCCCCTCTTTTAGCATAAATCCTTAGCTCTGGGCACAGAGGTGGTGGGTGAAATATAGGGGACCCTCCTCTGCCCTCTCTGTCAGGCTGCTTTCTGTGGTTTAGCCCTTCCAAAAAATAAAAAGAGGAGGGGAGAATCTCTAAACATTTTCTATTTCAGAACAGATTTCATCTTCCATAGAAAGTAATACTGCCTCCAGCCATGTGTAACTTATTTTTTATCCAACGGAGTATATGGGCTTATAACTAGATCCTGATAGGAACCCGGGTTTAAAACATTATTCACAGCAGGTTATTTGATCTTTATTTGCTGAATGCACTCAGCTGAATCCCTATCTCCAAACAATATGAGAAATAAAATGCCGGGCATGCTTCATTGGCCAGCCAGCTCATCTTGATTTGCAGAGACGACTACATCCCTCTCAGCAGTTTCAGAAACATACCGTATCCTAGGCACTAAGATGGAGTTTTTCCTTCCTCTTTTCCCACCTGAACACTTATTCCTTCTTGCTTTTTTCCCTTCTCCAATTAGGAGCTTTAAAAAACACTTCAGCCCAGCCCTTTTCCTTCCTTTTACCAGGGCTTTTGGGAAATTGTGCTTCCTTCTGCATACGTTGAGATGCTCATTCTAAACCACTTACCATCTGTGCTTGTGCAGAAGGTCAGATAAGATAACATGCTCAGTAAGACAGAGGACTTTGTGGTCACCCCAGGAGAAGTGGGTTGGAGGAGACTCTGAGATCCCAGCAAAATGATTGCTACTTCATTTAATTAATATCATCATAGAATCATTTGAGTTGGAAGTGGCTCTTAAAGATCATCTGGTCTAACTCCCCTGCAATGAACAGGGACACCTACAGCTCCATCAGGTACTCAGAGCCTGTCCAGCCTGACCTTGGCTGTCTCCAGGGATGGGGCACCACCACATCCATAACATAGCTGATGTGACGTATGTTAAGGCTGACCCTGTTTCTACCACATCAGCTTTGCAGCAGCTTCTCAACAAACCAAGTAAAAAGTGGACTTGGACATCACTTTCTTTCAAGAAAGCCCCTGATGATTATGAACCGAATTCATTACTAGGCAGGACAGGGAAGGCTTTGGCTGTCCTAAAAGAGAAACCAGAGATGCTCAGGGAGAGAGGCTGAGCTGCGCACAAGGAGGTCAGGTTCTTCATTCCATTTGACTTTTGATGAGATATGCCTTTGAAAATCCTCTCTCTGATATCCTGAGATAAAAGTCTCCAGCTTCCAGACCAGAGCCCAAGCACAAAATATACTTCAGAAACTCCAGTGTGGAGGGTCCTGCTGTGGCAGGGCTTTGGGGATGGTATGCAAGTCCTTGGCAGACATTGCTGCAGCGGGACTGTGTCATGAAACTGGCCAGCTTTTTGCACCATTTAACACAGATACAGCAGGCCAGGGCTGCTTTTCACATGAATGCCAATAGCTCTTCTGTTCCCTCCCCCTGGATGCATTTCAAAGCCCATCAGACCATCAGAACTAGCTCCTCCTGCTTCCCTTTCAAGGCATGTCATGAGGCCATCTTGCTTGCGGGCAATGCGTAGGTTATGTTCATTTTCCCTGGATGAGCACAGAGCAGGGTCATTGACCCAGCTGAATGTTCCTGCACATAAACACATATTAAAGCCACCCCCCGTTGTCATTAACTGACTCGCTGTACTGTGCAATGTGGCAGATTTGGCCCTGTCCTCCTTCGTGTATAGCTCAGGACTGTCAACAAACCTGGACTGAGGCGGCAGTGGCCATGACGGCTGTGTGGTCAGAGTGCAACCACTTAGGGTGTATGTAGTTCAGCAGGGAGGGAGGGGGAGATTCAGGGAGGCAAGGATTGGATGTCTCACTTCTATTTCCCAGTAATTAACCCTGGAAAAGAGAAGAGGGGGAAAAAAAAAAAAAAAAAAAAAAAAAAAGAAACACAAACCAAACAGCCCGGGATGCAGCTTTGCATGGATGGATTAGAGTCACAGTTGGCCTATCCCCTTGGGAACACTGCTCTGCTATTAATAAATAGATAAACAAGCCTTTTTATTTATTTATTTCCCCCCCTCTCTCTCCTGTTCCTTTGATTTCTCTTCTGCTTCAGGGAGTGCTGCTCCCATCCGCCAGCTCTGCAGAGGCACTGTTTGCAAAGGGAGCGTGTGCAAGGGGCTGCTCTAGGAAAGGCAAAAATAAGGGTGGAAAGAGTGAGGGGGGAAAAAAGTGGGCAAAAAATGATTTTAACCATTTCTAGCAATCTCATCACCTAGCAGAACTGGCAGAAGCAATGTCCTTCATTTATTCCTCTTGCACAGCTGCAGGTCTGGTTCCCATGGGCTTCCTCTGACTCTCTGAGGCCATCCCATCCTTGTCTATCCCTCACCACTCCTGGGGCAGCTGTATGGAGCCCCCTTGCTGAGCTGGAGACAGCTTCTGGCTTTATGGGATCCGCTTGGGATTAGGGGCTGTCAGGCAGAGCAGGTGGGGAAGAGTCATGCACTGAGGAAAAGCTAATTGCCTGCGTTCACACAAGGTGATGTTTGTATCTAAAGCATCAGCAGAGCACAATGGATCTCCATGATTCAAGGAAACACAGAGTGGTGTCAATCAGTGTCAGGTTACTTGCTTTGGAGGAGATTTTGCCAGTTTTGTGGGCAGGAGTGGGAACGGATTGAGCTGCAGCTGCAGTAGTTCTAAATACCTGAAAAATATTTCACAAAGCTCCTAAATTAATGGTGAAAAGTATTTGTCAGGCTGCTTTGCTTGATCCTTTGAACAGGGGAAAAAAAATACAAACTAAATGGGAGAGCAAACACAGAACTGATGTCAGGCTACGCGCACTCATTGTGTACGTGTTCTGGTGTATGTGCCTCTGGCCTTTATCTGAGAGATTTGGCTTCTGAAGGGACAGGAATGATTTGGAGAAGCTCAGAACTTGATCTGATACTGCTTATTGCTCCCGAGATGTACAGACTTTGAGCAGTGTGCAACAGCTGTCAGCACAGACGTACTCCTGGTATGGGTTGCCCCCCTGCTCTGTGTCCCTTTTGGGAGCCATGGACACAGCACACCCACTCCAGTCACTGAATGGCAGAGAGGATACGAGGCCAAGGGCTGCTTCACTGGGGACCTTTTGTCTTCTGAACCATCCCTCCAGTCTTTCCATCTGCACTGCATTGTATTTTCTAAAAAAGGTTGGAAATAAAAGCACTTTCTGCTTTTTGTTCTCAGCAGAAGGGAGAGCAGCAGTGGACACTGCTGGTGAGGTGTTAATGGTGGCATTATCTAGAAAGGGGCAGCCAAAACAGGATGTGTAAAACCCCACCCAGGCTGCCCTTTAATTTGCTGTTACATGGAGTGGAAGATTTGAAAGCGTATTTCTGGGTAATTAATTCAAAGAGTGATTCTAATGGCTAACGTTGTCAGTTTTGACTGCAAGGGAGGTCTGGGGCTGGAGCAGGCAGTGAAGGGGAAGGAAAATGCTTGGAGGTCACCGGCAGATGTTAAAATATTTTGACAACCCGCATCCAAGAGGCTAACTTAGCGAAATGCTTTGGCCAGCACCTTCCAAGAGGTCTGAAACTGAATCAATTTGTTTTTCTCCTGTATAGCATACATGGCTTGGACACTGGCTTGTCCATAAATCACTATTCTCCATCTGGTCAGCAGCACTATCAATCACTCCCTGCACCCACCACACTGCTCTCTGTGCCACTGCAGAACCACCGATAAGAGGGATTTGGAGTCTCTTGAATTTAACTCCCAAATTTTCCGTGACACGTAGGGTAAGCTGTGTCTTCATCTCCACTGATTATTAAAGTCAGTGAGACAAAGGTCCTGCACCTGTATATGGAAATATACCTGATCCGTGGTGCTGGGGAAATGAAATTAGAAAGCTCAATTCATGGTGTTATTATCTCTGGCTGCTTGGAAGGATTTAATCAAACTGCTGCAGCTTGCTGATGAGGATGTCCGCAGCTTGCGAGTTTGGTTCCCCTGCACTTCATCTCTCTGTGGCATTTACTAAACCCCTCCATCCTACCCCAGCGGGCTTGGAGTCAAACACAGCATTTGCAAAGGATTTGCTGGGGACCATTCTGCCGAGGTTTTTCAAAAGAGTTGGTCAGGAAGCTGGAGAGGCACAGCTCCTGGCAGTCGTGCTCACTGGCTTTCACTGCCTTTTTTTGTGCTTCAGAGAGCACTTGGAATAAACAGACAGGGAAAGAAAACTCGTAAATGCAGAAAATAACTGGGAGGATATTTGATTCAAGTTTGATTTCTGAAACAAGGTTTGGGTCAAGACTTTCTCCCTTTGATCTCCTTTGCTTGTATCCAGAGATGGATTCAGTCCTGCTATGTACCATTTCAACCCTTCTGCAGTTCCTACGCTTATTGTAACAGGGTGTGTTGGTAAATTGGAAAGCACATCCCTCATTTTCTGTCCTACACTTCTGTCATGCATGGAGAAATCTATTATTTTTCCACCCAGGCCTGCAGTGGCTGCACTTCAAGGTGGGTGAAGGCACACCATGTGCCTGTACCACTTGCAGATGCACACATGAGGTTGATTGGACCAAAGCTGGCAGATTTCCACTCCAATTAACCACATCCATTTTGTTCAGCTCTCTAAAAAGCAGAAAAAGAAAGAGGTCTGTATGAAGGCATGGACATACACAGCATTACTGGTGCCAACATGCCTACTGCAGGCCAACACAAAACCTGGAACAGAGTTTTACCAGCCTGGGTCTCCCTCAATTTACCTTGTTACCAGGCTTGTGGGTGTCTGTTGGAAGCTGGTGTACCACTGGAGGTGTTGTACAGCACTAGAGATGTGCAAATCCATCCACAAAACAGATGCACCTTTCCTTTGTATGCAAACTCTGTCACTCCATACATTAATTAGATAAATGCTTGCCCTGTTGGCTGATCAGCTATACTTGGGCACGCACTTGGACTTACTGCAGGGCTAAATTAAGCATAAGTCTCCAGAGTCCAAAAGTTCTGATCATGTCAATTATATATATACATTTTTTTTCAGTTCTCTAAAGCTCCAGATCCAATACTGAAGAAGGCTGTGTCCTGTCAGTCTATCTGAACACATCTTTCATTACCAATGCTGCAGGATGGGAAGTGAACAGCACCATCTACATACATAAGCAATTAAACCATTCCTTACACAATAGCCACTTGCAGGTACCCCTGGAAAATCAATAGCTAACACTCTCAGATCAGCAGCAGTCATCAGTCCCTCTTTGCAATCAGTAAATAGACTCTCCCTCTGGCCTCAAATGAAGGATGCAGGCAACAGAAGGCAGACGCAGCCCTTGCGCTCCCCTCTGAGCAGCTGCCAAAAAATCCTCTCTCCCCCTCGTGTGATCATAATGGAAGGGACGGCTCTGCTGGGGTGTGCCGGCGCGTTCTGCCTCGCTGCCCAGCACGGGATGCTCTCCCTTCACGCTCTGCTGCCTTGGAGCTGCATACAGGAGTTGCCTCCAGCAGCCCTTGCCAGCCCCTGGATATTTTGGACACTGAGTGCTGCATGAACAATAGGACTGCAGCTCTTGGCCGGGAGTCGAGGCCAAGAAAAGAGCTCCAGGACCGTGACCAGTAAAAAGGAGGAGAGATTTCCTTTAAGCGCTGTATCGTCAAGGGGAGTTGGGTGGCTGGGAAGGGGTTCTCTCTCTCTCCCTTTTTGTTCTTGTCCAGGAGAAATCTTTGCCTGCTGAAGGAGTGTGAAAGCACGAAGTGCCCATTAAGGCTGTAAGATACACCCAGGACTTTGGTGCTAACTCACATTAAAGCTCTCCATGGCAATGGTGTGAATGCATGTAACATCAAACAGAAGCAGAGAGCTCATGGGATCAGAGAGGATTGTAGTGGTCAGGGGAAGCAGGACAAGGAGGGCAGCTTTCATTCGTTCCAGCCCCAAATAGCTCTGCGGTTCTACCTTGCTCTGCAGAAGTCTCCCAGGTTCACTTATTCCTCTGAGGTTTCTTTCATCCTGCTTAGCAAGCTCACAGCTGCAGCTGCTGAAAGGTCTGAGCTGCATTAAAGCTTGCAGCTGGAGAGCAGATCTCCTACAACTGGGGCTATGAGGGGAAGCCTAAGCTGAAGGAACCAGACCTGGCTGGGGGTGATCCCACAAGGGGCTGCAGTCCCAGCTTCCACCATGCTGCGATCCCAGGAGAAGGGGATCCCAGCTGCTTGTGTGTGGGTAAGTAAAAGCATAAAACTGCTGTACTGCTATTATCTCCAATGCCTTTAGAAATAACCCTTTATCCCAGCATCTGGGAGAGCAGCCCTCCTCACTTGTTAATGTGCTTGCTTAAAACTGATGCCCTTAAACTTCTGCCAGTGCTGAAGTTAATGTATTGCCCTTTGCCATCTCAAGCGAAGCTGAGCTGGGCTGATTCATGTCAGGACTGTATAATCAGAGATAGGGGAAAACTTGGAAAGTGGCTCTTAGGAGGTACCTACTGGGTTGAGAGCAACTGCTTTTTATGTTTGAAAAACAGTATTTTTCTGTGAAGAAAGAAAAAGTTATGTCTGCAAAACTTCTGCAACTTAAAAATGACTTCAGGCTCTCTGTGAAATCCCCATACTCTCACTCACAAAGGACAAAATACCCTATGTCTGTCCAGAATGAACAAGGGGGAGAGGGAGGAAAAGCATTCTCCACCAGAACAGCATACAGATGCTTTAGGAAGAGCTAGAATTTTTCTTCAGATGGAGGATGGATAAAACGCTGGTGTCAAGCCCGGATCCCAAGAGCAGCACCACACCTATGATTAGGATGACTAATTTTGCTTTCTCATACACACCCCCACCCTTTGCACTGCTAAGGATATCAGCCAGTGCTTGTCAGACCAGCTTTGAGCTGGATGGGAGCAGGTGCAGCTGAGGTGCTTGTAGCCTTGTCTAGATCTTGAGGCGATGTTGACAGACACTGGAAATGAGGTGGACAAGATCTGCTTATGCTAACATAGTATCAAGAGTGGCACAGGATAATAAGCAACTTGGTTTAGTGGGCATGGTGGGGATGGTTTGATGGTTGGACACGATATCCTTAGTGGTCTTTTCCAACCTTAATGATTTTATGGGAACTCACACCTGCATGGGAGAGTCATGCTGCAGACAATGCATGAGGACCACTCTTTTAGGGATGGATAAATGGGATCCTGGAACGGCCTCACCAGAGACTGAAAAATGGCAAAACAGGAGAGCAGAGGCTGGCGTTGTGCCTCACTGGCAAAGCTCGCTGGCGTGCTGGGGAATGGAGAAGCAGAGAATGATTTTGGCCAGGATTCAGCATGCGCTAGAAGTGGTGTGCATGTGTGAGGGCTGGATAACCGAGGTTTGGCAGGTGTGGGAATAAATAGTAGTTTTTTCTGTTCTGTTGCAAAACCCAAAATTTCTTGGGGAGAAAAATAAGCATGAGGCAAATTATTGGAGGAAGAAGAATTCCGGTCCCTGGGGAGGGGGAAAAGATCATTTGGGATATAACTTAGAATGCTGCCTTTCAGGTGAAACAAATAATGCAGAACATTTGACCATTATTTCTTTAAAAAATCTTTTTGAAGATTCATTTTCTAAATGGAAAATGCCATTTTGCAACAAACAAAAAATCCTTTAGAAAACACTTCATAGCAAAACACTGTAACGTTTCCAAATATTTATTTCCCTTTGAAGGTGTTGCAATGCTGTGTGCCACACTTCCCTACAGCTTTGCCCTGCTCTTTTTATTCAGACTAAATCATTTTCTCAATGTAACCTTAGCAGTTTTAGTTCCCTTGAAGTTGTTCTTTTTGGGATGAATCTACAATTTTCTGAAAGTATCTTTTCAGTTTTACTTCAGACTGAAGTAAATTAGCAGAGCCGTTTTGGGGAAGGAAATACTCCGTTTAGTTCCTGCTGTTAGAACTGCTGATGGCCTCCATTAACAAAACATCACTTTCATAAGACAGGGGCTCATCTGAAAGCACAGAGAAGACCTGAAAACAGAGCTGAGGAATGATAAAAGAAAAAAAAAAAAGAGCATAAAAAGGCTACTTACATTTATGGGATTTTTTTAAATAGCATTTAGATGGAAAACTGATTCCCCATTTTTGTCTCTGCTGGTATTTTTTCTCAGACTATCTGAAATTTTGGGAGTTAAGGGGAGAAAAAAATCTTGTATTGTGCCATATATGCCAGAAGAAATGCAATACAATCTGATTTCACTTCTTTCTCGCACGCCTGAATGTGCTCATTTTTGCTTACAAAAGAAAAGACACAAAAGAATTGTAAGAAAAGGAATCAGATGGTGCCGCCCGATACTGTTTCACAGCTAAAATGTGAAAACAAGCCCAGCTTCTTCTGCCGGCACTCAGGTCTCAAAAAAAGGGTTATTATTCTTTTTAAAGGGAATTCTCTTAAAGGGAAATTGCTCCAAATTCAATGAAAAGCGCCATTTATTACAACTGAGCAGAGCAGTTGCCTCCTGTGGCTGATGCAAGGAACGTGCTTGTCCCTTTAGCAGCATGAGTTCCCAAATTTGCTCTCCAGGTCTCCTAACACTGCTACATCCCTTGCAGACAGACCCTAAAGGGGGATCTGCTCCCTGGGGCCTCACCCATCAGTTACCCCCTCCTCTGACTATGGACAGCATTGAGACACCTCAAGATGCTGCAACCATCACTCCTCTTGTCGGTCCTGGGCTCTTCCCAGCTCCATGCTGGAGTTTGAGACCCAGATCAAGGTCAACAGAGCAAGATAGCCCACTGTGCACTGCAGAGGCTTTGCTGGTAACTATGTGGCTCTCAGAAGTCTCAGCAATAAGGAAATCAAAGGGTGTTTTGTGCCTTGCAATCGTTGCATAAATGTAAACAATTTTACCTCCTCCTGTGTCTGAGTTTCTGGATATTTGACACAGTGCATAAGCACAAATAGATTCACCCCTCCCTCTCCAGGGCTATAACTCCTCTCGGTAGATGAGTTTCAAAGGAGCAAATCTCTCAAACACACTTTGAGGAAGGGAACTTTCCTCTTCCTCCCTTGCTGTTCCCACCTTTGACTCCAGAATTCAGTGGCTTCTTACTTTGTTTGGGTCAGGGTGAAGGTTAGGAAAATCCATGGTCCTGATATCTCCTACTGTGAATGCTTTATCCTTTCTTATATGCTTGCAAAGTAACATACTGTCGCCAAGGACTGGGAAATGATTGTAGTTTTTAAGTTCTTCCCAGGCAAATGGCCATTTGCAGCGCTGTCTGTCTGCCACATTGGAAAAACCCGCAGCAGTGCCCCATAACCAAACTAATGCCAGCCACACAACCTAGTTCAGCCTGAAATCTCGACTTGCTGCATCACCATCCATTTGCTTTATAAACCTGGGCAAGTTATGGAGCTTATCTGAGAAACAGGAAGCATTTGAATGGTTATTCTTAGACACTTCGAAAGCTCCAAGTGAAAACTTATTCAGGAGAACATCCCAGTGTGTGAGGCTTTATCAGCTTGTGGTTTTCTGAATAATCTGAATCACCATTGCTGAAACACACTGCCCGCTGCCTCACTGTGCTCACATCCACTGTTTGGTCTCCATAAACACTCAGCAAGCACTGATGAATGTCAACGGGAGCCATTTTTTTCTGCATGGAGGAATTCAATAGCACTCCTTTGCTTCATCTGTTGTACGGCAAACAAAATGGAATATTGGTGGGAAGGTTCAGCCTCTACTGCCATACCACCAATATCTGCCTCTGACATTGTGGGCCAATGTAATGAAATGGAAGGCATTACTTTTGGAGCAGCCCTCATAAGAAGATTAAGAAGCCTAAACTAGTAAGAAATATGTCCTAAAACATTTAGCTATGAATCCTAACTTAATAGGAACATCTACAAAGGACTAAGAACTGGAAAATAAGCTTTGCAGTATTGGCCTTGGTGTCTCAAAGCAGAAAGGGATTGCTCCTAGACAAAGAGGCAGCAGAACTACCTCCACCAATCATACCAACAACCTGACCTCCTGCCTTTTCACTTTCACCACTTGTAGCAGGGCCTGGTAGCTCTCTGAACACAGGTGAGGGCACCCCACCAGCTCTTAACTCTTTCTCCTCTGCTCTTTAGTTCCCAAAGCAGAAGGAAAACAGGATAAAGACAAACAAGTGGAGCTCCTTGAACTTGGTGGGTAAAAAATACCTTCAGGAGTAGTAAGTAGCTGTAGTGAAGTAGGAACTCTTGAAAACACAGATCAGGGGAAAATTCTGCCCTGAAGTTCAGGAGGGCAAGAGTTACACCAGCAATTTGTAGAATGTTTTGTTGCCCAGATGGTGCCTTGAACATAAACTGTCAAAGTCATTACTCTGACTTTATTATCAGGGTTATGTTTTCTTTATTCCTTTTAATATTCCATATGCTGGTCATATAATACATTTCTTTGTATTCTTCTCCTCTTTTATTCTCTTTGTTTGTTCCATTCATAACTTATCACCTTCTGGTGGCAATTTAATTATTGGATCTATATTATTAGTATCTTTTTTTTAGAATATAATAAAAAATTTCAGTACAAAACACTGCAAGTAATTCAATTTCCATCAGTGAGGAAGTTAGATGCGTTCAATGAAAGAGAGGAGAGAACCTGACTATAACATTTTTAATAATAATATAATAACACGTTGTGCTTTTTAGCATCTTCCATTTGGAGAATCTTGTAGCTTCATAATCGTTAATATTGCTTAACTTTTCCATTGCAGTTTTCATCTGTCATTTTCACAGCGCTTTCTGAAGTTAAATCAGTATTAGCCTCTCTGTTTTACACCCAGGGTAAAAATGTGGAAGTGAATATGGCCAACCAAGATTACTTCTTGGGTGAGATTCCAGGTATCCTGGAATTCCAGACTGAAGTTCTTTCCATTAGATCCTGCTGTCGCCTAATACAAGCTGCTGTTGATAGCAGGTTGCAGATTTGAGACAAAAACAAGTGAAGTGGTTCTTCAGTTTGCCTGGGTTCCTGGAACTGATGGGCAGGGGCATGGATGCTCTGGATGCTGGAAATGGATGCAAAAGATTGCCTGAATAAACCCACAGAAGCAAAATCCATAAAGAGTCACTAAGTACAGAGTTGCCACCTTGGACTCAGAAGCTCCCTGACCTGCAAATAATTTGGTGCAGTGTTTGAAGGAAGGTGGTTATGATGGCTCTATCCTCTTCCCAAGGCATCAGCACGAGAGATGACATACTGGTCTGGAGGTGATCTGCAGCCTCGCTGGCAAGTTAACCTGTAGAGAAGGGGGTCATCTTCTGACCCAGAAGGACCATGCCCTGCATGGCTTGGAGCCTACATCTCACTGTCTGATGGGAGAAGAACTCTATCCAGAGCAAGGCCTCTGTTTTGCAGGCAGATCCCTGTGTCTGTGTGGCAGCTCACTGACTTATCCACTGGTACAAGGATCCTCTAGATTGGGTCTATGGACTTAGATCCTAAGCAGGAAGCAATAGATTTTGCTATGCATTCATTTCAATTTCTTTACTCAGTGATAAGATGAAAAAATTACATAAGAATTAGTTTTCACAAAATAGTGTATATGGTACTTCAAACTGGCATTTTTTGTCAACTCTAATTTCTTTGTCAAATAAGTAGGTTCTTGCTTTTTCTATCCATAAAGACAGTTTTGCTTCTGAGACTCCAAACTCAGCACTCAGAATGACAGAAGATGTTATTTTCTGATCACTGGAGTGTTTAGAGAAAGAGCTTTCCTTATTTTCCTTCTTTTTTAAATACCAGCCAGTTTTCTTTTCTGTAGATCAAAGCTTTCATGACTTTTTTGTATGTTTGTTTATTTGCTTGTGCAGTCGTTTCTCAGGGTCAGAAATGATTTAGAATGCAAAGGAGAAAAAGAAATCACCTTTTTTTTTTCCCTTTAGCTTTTAAAATGAAATTACTACAAACATTTTCAAGTCCAAAATTAACACACAAACACAAAACACCCACAAAAAACTGGGGGGGAAGAGGGAGTAGGAAAGAAAAAACAACTAGAAACACATTCATGAAACTAGCATGTGTGTAGCAGATCTTTTTTATTTTTTTTTTATTACCGGGGAATTATTGTATCTGCGAGCCAAAACAACAGCACTCCCTGATGCCAACTCCAGCTGTTCCTCCCTTGTAAAATTTATGAGCTGTTTTCAAGAGCCTGAATAGATCTTGTGATGGAACTTCAGTATAGCCACAAAGATATTTTTAATTGCTGCGATGTTGTCAGGTTTCCCTGCGACACAAAGCGTGCTGTTAGTTGGCTGATTAGAAAGTGTGCTCCTGGAGATGCCAGCCTGCCGGGTCACTGAGCTAAAGGAAGAAGTCCAGCCAGACTTCAGATTTACTCCAAATCCTTGCTGGGAACACCAACAAATGGGCTGATAAAGGCAGGTTGAAATAGTTTTAAACGAATGAGTGCACTAGTGGGAGAGTTTGGTATCTTTCCACTGAGATCTTCACAGAGCTTCAAGTGGCATCTCACACTGTAGGCTACTGCATGTCAGTACTCATGCTCTATGAGGGATTCTGGCTGAGCTTGTGATAGATACAGGAGCCTGGCATCAGCCCAAAACATCTCACTTTTCTTTCTTTAGGTTCTGGTGTAAAAATGATGTCCTGAACACAATTTGTCAATAGAAGTCATCTAGCAGGTGTCATGGAAATAAGAATTTTATCTCGCCTAATCAACATTCAGATTTCATAATTATAATTTTATGTCTCTGGTTCCCCTAAGGAAAGACACAATACTTTATAAAATCCTAGAAAAGACCATGGCTTCTGCGTGAACAGACCATGCAGCAACATCACTTAAGGACTGATAGTCCAGCAAACCTGAAATCAAGGTTAATATCACCATGTTCAGCTAGATGGAGGCTTTTAGCTCAAGAGCTCCACCCCCTATACATGTCCCTTGACACCCAAAATGGATAAGGAAGCACAGATAGGTGACATGGGCTATGTGGCCACTAACAAACAAGGCCCGTGCCGTTTCTGAGCTTGTGACTTTATAACATTTTTGTGCCACAGAGATGTCAAACCTCTAAAGATCTCAAGACCTATAAGACAATAGCTTTAAAATGTCTGCCAAGGACATAAAATTAAGGACATAAAAAGTTAAAGAGGGAATGGGAAAAGCAGTGGGATTATTAATTGCTACTATTTAAGCCAAGCTGTCTGTAGTATTAGGACCCTTTGTGGCTTGACATTTGTAGTCTCAGTAAATTAGAGTAATAAAAGAAATAGACCTCTCTGGACACAGGTAAAATTAGGTGTAATACCATGGGTTACTAGTTAGTTTATGGTCCCTCAGCCTAAGGCCTATGCTGCCATCCCCAGTTTGGCTCATGAAGGAGAGACAGGGACATATCCCCACAGGGGGCAAACTGGCCTAGTCAGCCTACAGAGAAAGTGGTGCTGATAGCAACAATGTCAAAGGACTGATGTGGAAAATTGTGGCTTCATCCTCGCTTCCCTTTGAGATGATTTGCATCCATAGGAGTGCAAGAAGCAATCAACCCTTCTCTCTTGTCTGTCAAACTGTAGAGCGTCTAATCCAAATCTCTGTTAATATTTCATTTGAGTTCAGTAGACTTTGGAGCCAGCCCCAGGCTCAGACTTAGCATGTCTTTTTGGAAGCTCAGTATCTGATTATTATTAAGATGTGAGAGGCTCCTGCAAAGCAGAAGCCTGAGCATTCCTGTTGAACTGAGACTTGAAGCACTGAATGTGTGAAAAAGTAGATCTGATGAGCTGAATTCTCCCCCATGCTTACGAAACTTAGTACTGCTCCAGGAACACAGGGAAGATGTGGAAATGGTGCATTCAGGTGATATAGAGATATTTTAGCATGATATCATGTAGCCTGCAGTTCCCATTGTGACAACTTTCAGGAACTTGATGCTCTCTGGGACCTTGGCTAAGAGAAAGCTCAGGTGCTGTGCATATCCACAAGGGACTTGGCACTTGCTCTGAACTGCAGCGGTGGTGGAGTGTTTCTCCTGCTCTGTCTTGGTATATAAACAACACAAGAAATAAAAGACTTAATGGCAGTAGATACTTAGTGGTCGAAGCTGGTTTTGAGTCTCTCACAGTGTATATCTTGGCATGGCCTGCGAGTTTGCAAAAGAGTTAGGAAGTAAATAAGAAAACCCCTAAGCCACCTTCTTTTTAGTTTATTTTTTAATAGCCTTCATTGATAGGACTTGATGTAATTGATTAAGGAGATTGTAACTTTGACCATCACACAGTGCAGTCTGTCTATAGCCACTTGGTCTTTTTACTACAGTTTTGAGTTTGCTTAAAGGTATTGTGAGCTGTTTTGGAGCCTGTAATGAGTGATGGCATGTGGACTGAATGTAATGTTTCCTTCCTGAGCTAGGAAATTACTGTATAGCAGTCACCAGAAACAATGACACTTTCCCTAATGTAAACTGGTGGAATCAGCATCCTCCAAAAAGACTGGGAGAGATGCATGAAGAGCTTGCCTCAGGCTAATCAAGTCACATTAGTGAGATGCCGAAAAGGAACCTTCATGTCGTGACCATTTTAATCACAGGAGGACCACAATTCCTGCACGTGCTCAGGCAAACAGGCGGAGGTCTGTCATTAGCAGTCTCGGAGTTACACAGGTAGATGGCAAAGCAAGGAGTAGAGAGCCATAGCTGTCTGTCCTATAAAAGAAGGATTAACAAAGAGTCTGTCAGTAGGAGCCTGCTAGTGAGAGATCCCCATAATGGCAGAGCAAGTGAATAGCTTGTGTTTAAAGAGCCCATAATCCTATATTTACACAACAGTCCTTAATGGCTCATTCAGAGCCATTGCAAAGAACCAAGTAAATAGTGTGGTTAGAAAGTCTGTTACTTTATATTTACTCACTAGACCGTCTGCTGTGGGAGCTGTGAATGTCGTGGAGAGCTAAAAGGAACATTCTTTTGATTTTGATTTTTTTATTTTTTGGCTATGAAAAGCTAGCTAATAATGATACTGAAAACCACTTTCAATAGGAACTATACCTTCACTTTGCACCAGTGAAGGAGAACAACCATTAGCACACTTTGTCAAGGAAAGGGATGCATTTATCATCACCTGGAGTCTTTTCATAGAGACTGGATGTGCTCTAAAAGATACACTCTTATTCAGCAAGACATTATTGAACTCAATAGTACTCACCTGTGTGGAGGGGAAAACTCATTCTCTTCACTGCAAGAATAAGAGGGTATAAGATGGTCTTTATTATGTATATACTATTCAAATTATCTAAAAAAAAAATGAACCACATTTGAGAAAGGACACTAAATTTATTCTATCAAATGTTTATTCATGTAAACAAAAATATCTTTATTAAAGCCAAAACTATACACACAAATTACAGTGAAGCAGACAGCTGATGAGCATGTGAAAATGAAGATGACATTAAATATTTGTAGATTTGCATTGCAAATAATTGTAAATCCAAACTTAGTGGTCAGTTATGAAATGAACCATATATCTTGCAAAGTCCACTCAAACATAAAAAAGTCACAGAAGAAGCCAAATCCTTCAGTTAATACCTACTATTTTAGATTTCTGGAAGTCTGTTCAAGATCCTATCTGAACCTTAACTAATTGATCCTCAAAATTCCCATGAGCTATCAACAAGCACTGGAATGGAACAAGTTATTAATAAGAAATCATTTATGCAATGATTTTTTCTTTTTGTTTGTGACTATCTACACAGATCATTAAATCTATTTATTATACACAGTGGCTCACACAATGTTTGTCAATAATACTTTGTTTGCAAATTGGTCAAAAATGGTGATTAGAAGGAAGAAAGGAGGAATCCTGTGCTTTTATTGCTGATTAATTACAAAAGCTATGTGGTCAACATGGGACGACATATTAACAAAGCAGCATATGTTTAATAACTGAATGCATTTAAAAATTCTTTTCAGAGGACTGTTTAGGTCAATCTAGCTGAGGACAAAGGTGCTTTTTCCTTACGTTAGAGGAAATGACAAAATGTAGTTAAGGCTGTACCTCATAGCTGTGTAAGGTCACACACCACTCAGTGTGCCCAGAGAGGGTGACATAGAGTGGCTCCATCTATATGAGAAAGGAAGATAAGGCTGCAGGCAGATGTCTTCCGGAGCCTTCCCATGTCTGGGGACCTAAAACTTGAAGCTGCTACAACTACATCGATGTTATCTTGTTCTAAGAGATCTGATGAAGCTTCACGCTGATGTCATCTTCTTGTTTCCTTCCCCAAGCATTCATGCTACCAGAAGTTGAGATAAAAAACACGCCACGAGAACAAAGGGGAATAGATCAAGAATATGTCAAATTGGCATTTCCTATCAAAATGGAATAGCTCTTTGTGAGCAAAAGATATATTGTGGAACTTGCAGTTTATATAATAATCTTACTGATGCTTGAAAAGATAGTCACAGACCAGAGATGAGGAGCCAGAAATAGCACTCAGGACTTTCCTGCTGAAGGATCCAAAGTCTGTAAAACTTCACCTGGTGCCAAGAGAACAAAATTATGCCAGGGCTTTGAGCAGTGTTGCAATGAAAGTAAATCTTCTGTTGTATATATTTGTATAAGGGTAGCAGCCCTTACCCTTAATTTCTGCCTTGCCACTCTTAAAAGGTTTGGCTCTATGGCAGCAGAGGGAATGAGGCTGGAGCAGCTGTTCTGAAGCATTTCTTTCCAGTACGACCTTTTCCTCCTGCTGCTTTGTTTTTTCCCCCTGAGCTGACATGAAAG
Organism: Pavo muticus; assembly: GCA_016647715.1. Taxonomy (NCBI): domain Eukaryota; kingdom Metazoa; phylum Chordata; class Aves; order Galliformes; family Phasianidae; genus Pavo; species Pavo muticus. The sequence continues at coordinate 1,347,283 of JACDJE010000097.1, forward strand.
GACTCATCTGAAAGTGCAGCCCAAACATCTCTATCAGCATAGACAGAGCCTGGGGGCACGCAGGCTCCCTGGGTGCAAGGCTGTTCAGGAGGTTTGTACGTGCCTGAACTCCTCCGCCCTTGCGCAAACGGGCACCCATGTGTGAGCAGTGAGGACCTGCAGTTCTGACTGTGAATAAATCCTGGAGTGAAATGGGAAGATAGGCCAAGTCCTGTCCCTGCTGCCCCGAGTACATGGCTGTCCCCAGCTTTCACAAATGGACTGTTCTAAAGGGCTTAGCGAAATCAGACATCTGGCCCAGATCTCACTGTCCTCTGCAAAGCCTTTTACATAATGAAGCAGTTATTGTTTCCTTACATTTCTTGAATTGAAAAGGCAAAAGCTAATTGCATAACCGGGCTAAAGGATGGCAGGAGGGGCCTGGTGCTCAGCACATCAAGGTTGGCGCTTGCTTTGCACGCTGACCCATACCACAGTCTAGACCAAGGGCAGTTCCAACCCTTCAGAGCTGTTCAAGGTACTGCTGTATTGGCAGGCTGCCATGGACACAGAGGGCATGATCAGCTAGCCACAATATCATAAGATGAGGAGAAATTTTGCTGTTTTTGGCTTTTCCTCCCTCTGACTCACAGAGGAGCTCTGGGGCCAGGCCTACAACCCCCACCACTGGGTGGCATGGCCTCCAGCACCCACAGCCACCTCACAGCTCGGGGCACAGTGAGGGCCGCCTAGGGCCAGATGGAAGTCCCAGATTTGTCCCCTTCTGGAGGCCGCTGCCAGTGCCATGGTCTGACAGACTGGAGGACACAATCCATACAACTAATGAGTGCCTTCAGAGATTTCCCCTTCCTCTCTGCTCTGTGCCCCCAGCTCACAAGGGGAAGAAAAATGATAGCCCACTAGCAGCCTTTGCAAGGCTGTTCTGCGATTAGCTGTGCCTTGTTTGATTGCCTTTTCCAGACACTGGACTGGATCCTCTCCCACCAGGCCCAGTGGCCAACCAGACCTGCTGGAGCCAACCCTTATGGCCTGCTGACTTTCAGATTTCATGTGGACTTCCAGGTTTCTCAGTGTTGTCAAGATACTGGCTATATGGCATCTGGGGTTCTTCACTCAGGCTCTTTAAGTAATTAAATGTTTTAAGATGCCATGATATAGACACAAGCAATTTTTATGAACTGGTAGCATTAATTTAAACTCCATTCCGGCAGAGCATACTGCAATGTTTCGGGCTATTAGCCAATCACTAATACAGACTATGGAATAGTTAATACAAGTTCATTCAAATCCAAGACATATTTTGATGTGCTGAATAGCTTTAATTCTCCCAAAGCTGATCAAATAATAATAATAACAACAGTAACAATAACAATAAAGACAATTCCAGTGTGATTGGCTAATCTGATGGTTTTGCTCCCCGTTTATTTTTAATTTCTGGCAGCAGTGATATTGGAAATTAAAAAGCTCTCTTGACACTCGAGTGACTCGAATCTCAGACCAGATGAAATGAGGTGACTGAAGGAGCTCTGGGCCTTTTATTCTCTCCCATCATTATCACAGTTAATAAGAAGAAACAGGGAGGCTGCCCAGCAGTGAAGGCTGAGGACACCCCCCCTTTTCCATTTTGTGCCATTCAAGATAAAGTACTAATTATCAGAACAGCTCAAGCTCATTTGTAGGAGGAAGGGAATTGAATGCTGCTTCAGTGAAAGCAGTGACTTAGCTCCTGTGTGCCCTTGGGCAGGGATTGAGGTACTTTGGTGGTTTAAGGATCCAAATTAAAACACCTTTAAGTGACAGGCAGACATCCCAGTGGGCTTGCTCCTAGGACCTCTGCTCTAGCTCTTCTTTCAAGGTCCAGCAGAAAAACACAGTTTCACCCATAACACTTTGTATGGACAGATCTTTCAGATGAGACCCAAGACTTTGAGACCTTCTCTGTACCGAAAAGCAAGATGGAAAGGTCTGAATTGGAAGTTTACCCTAGGACACAGCAAGGTGTGGGTGGCATTAAATAACTGAAGATCTACACTGCATTTGCCAGCAAATGGCCTTGCAAAAAGCAGTTGAAATGAAAGGCTGCGGATGGACAAGAACTTGGCCTGTTTCTAACTGGAAAGGACACTCTTTTATTCGCATAAGGTCTGATCAGCCTGTCAGCATTACTGACACTGAAAGTACACAGCAGTGCAGGCTGAGTTCCTTAGTACAAGGCAGAACATTTAAACATCACACACTGGTTGTAATAATATGAGGAGATAGAGAGGCTGAGGTAGTAGTAGGACAGTCCAACTGGAAGAGTCCATCTTATGTGTTCATCTACCCAAGGGGAAGAATAACTCAGTCTAACTCACTCTTCATGGATGGTTGTCCCACCTCTGTTAAAAGACCTCCAGTATGGAGTCCCTGCAGATTTTCTGGTACTCCTCTCCATGACCAAAGCCACTAGCACTGTGATGTGGAGAGGAGAGCCAGGAAGAGAACTGTGATTTTGCAGTGTTCTTGGAATAGATGGCAAGTCAACCCTAGATCTCTGAAATGCCTATGCTGGAGCTGTTGAAGGAAGCAATAGATAAGTGTTTGTGGCAGGGGCCCCAAACCTCTCCCTCCACAGGGTGAGGGGTATCTCAGTACCATCCTTGCTCCATGAGCCCAGGTCCTGCTATGCTCTGTGTGTCTAGCTGCATCAACTGAGTGAATTAACCACAGGTTTCTCAAATCCAGCAACTAATTTCCTTGAAATAAAAAAACAGCTTTTTCATGCAGGTGCTAAGGTGCTCTATCAGCAGGAATCTGTCTCTGCCATGTTCTAGATAAACATGGTGAGAGGAGCTGGCCTGCTGCCCCATCATTTGTTTAGTTAATGGCTCCATTGTTTGCTTGCCTTGAGAGGATGGTGATCTCCATGCATCATGGGGATAGCTGAGTGTGACTCGTGGCCTTGGGTACCAAGGAGAACTCTTCTCCCTGCCCGCTGTCATACCAATACCACAGGAGAGATGTTACAGCCCTGCTGCTTTCATCTATGAGTGGGAAAAGCAGCATGTGAATTTGCTGAAGGATGGCTGATTGCTTGCAATAGCTGCTACCAGGAAAGCAAGAATGGGACAAGTAGAGAGTGATACTTGTGCAGAGCACCCAATGCGGTGGGATGCTTGGGATTCCTCAGGTCAGAGATACATCTTTGTTTCTATAGTCTTCTACATGTTTAATACTTCCGTTTTCATTAGATATCAATTAGGAAGCTTCACCCATGCAATCCCACAAGTGTCTTGGAGTGGGAGACCCTCGTTGGCTTTCATGCTAATCAAAGCTTTTCTTTGCCAATGCTGCAGACATAGAGGCCAAGCTGGTAAATGAATTTCAAGCTAATGGAGGTGGGTGTTAAATATTTGCTGTACTTGAGCAAGAGGGCCTCTGTCACTAATTACTGGGAAATGTTTAAAGTACATCCCATCTATTTTAACCTCTTTATTTGCCATTAAAACACAGATTCTTTTGCTTCTTTCCTGGGCTAAGCAGCTAATACACTTTGAGCAATAGCAGAAGGGCTCTGTGGATTAATTGCTGCCCTTGAATATGAAAAGTGATTAATTCTAATGCATGCAAATGGTAGGCAAGAGATAGAAGCAAGTGGCCACTGGCTCATGAGCCAGATCAGGGATTTGTGTCTGGTCTCTGCATATGAACAAGCTCCTCAGTTCTGACTTGAAGAAAAGCAGTGATGGGGAGAAGTCCCAGCCATCCTTTGTTGGTGGCCATTGGGGCAACCAAGAGCTCTCCATGCAGCACCTTCTATCTGTCCTTGGGGCACTAGCTCCAGTGCTGGGGAGAACACTAGTTTGTGATAACTGCAGTGGTATCTCTGGCCATTATTCATCACCTCTATCCTTACAAAACGTGTGAATTACACAACTCTTGGGGGGAGAGTAGGTGGGTAAATAGCCAGTACTAACTAACTGTACAATTGACTACTGCTCAACAACTGGAAGAATCTCTTAGCTGAAAGTACAACACAGAAAGGCTTTAAGCACTGCAGCTGATCTCTTCCCAGCTTTAACGCCTACGGTACCTTTCAGCACTCAGTTTAGTATCAAACCTCATTAGTAAATGTCCCATGGCTGTTAACTCCACGAGCCCCTGCCCGAAGAGTCATAGTGGCTTGTGGAATACAGTGTATCCCTGGTCACTCTTCCACATACCTCTCTTTAAGCTCTATCAGTAGTCTGCTGCCAAAGGAAATGCTGTGCAGTGGCACCCTTATTAGCCCTGGGTGAATCAGATTAATTATTCCAATGAGATTTTTCCCCTAGAAAGTTATTTTCCTGTTCAGTGCACTTTGTAAATGTGAACTGCCTCTTCCAAAATCTTCTTGCAAGTGATTGGAAAATTGTATTTTCCCAAAAAGGAAACTGAGGCATAGTAAAATGTAAATGACTTGCTCAGGGCACAGGAAAACATGTATAAATGGAGCAAGAACCGTTTTATCAGCGTGCTTATGGGAATTTGCAAATCATAATTACAGTAGGTGTTAGGGCAGATTTTTTTTCAGTAGCGTGTTAAAGAGCAATTCTAAAAGATTCTCCATCTGCAATTCTCAAATGTTTTCTAGTAGAGGAAGGAAGCCCTGAATAGCACATTTAACTGTCTTCACAACAAACCTGTTTTTCTCAGTGGCATCTTGCAAATCCATTAGAAATAATCTATGAATTCCCATAGATCCCTGCTGCAGTGATTAGGAAACACTGTAGATAGAAAAATTTCATTGCAGTGGACAAGAAAATGCTAGGAAATTCGGGTTTAATTCAAATCAGAACAGGAAAACTGGTTTGCTAGATGTCCACCAAACAGAATGACCTGTTTTGTTTTTTTTTTTCAATTAAGAATTCATCCGTATGCAAAAAACAGTGGCAGAGCATTTCCACAATGCATCTCTGATAACAGAAGCAATTGACATGAAAATTTAGTTTTGACTGAATACCATTTTTCAGTAAAAAACAGTACTGATGTTTCAAAGCAGCTCCAATCCCAAATCAGCATTTGTAGCACATAATTAATCTACAGTGGCCAAAATAAATATGTGAACTTTCTAGAAGTTTAAATAAGCGGTTTCTCTTTCTACATCTCTCTTTCTCCCTCTCTCTCCCCTGAGGCTTAGATGTCCATAAAACATCTGCATTTCTAGTATCACCTGCATCAGAAACGCCTCATTCTACAGCTGTGACTTTTAGTACAAAAGATTTTGCAAAAAAAGCTCCTGCTGAAATGAAATAAACCCAAAGTAAATCCAAGTGAAGGTAAAAAAGGAATTTTGAAACTGAGAAAGGGATAGAGATGCACTTCATGCTTTCCTGGAAGTGCTGGAAAAGGCGCGACAGAGCCTGATGTGACCTCGTTTACCTATCAGGAGCACAGCTGGATCAAGAGAAAGCACCAGGTTGGGGTTTAAGGAGGGCCAGATCAGCAGATGCCAATGCACTTTCAGGATTTGATACCCAGATACTTAGGCTGTGGGAAATAGGCAATACAAAGAGCATAGCAGCCCTTCCAACAGGATAAGCATGAGCAAGCCATCTTTTTGCAGACAACCTTAGACCAGGTGTGATATGATAAAATTGCCCTGTTCCTATGGCTAAATCATAGCATCTGGACAAGGGCTGATACCAGAATAGTGTCTGTTCATGGGGAATCACCTGGGGGGTGAAGAGGTAACCCAGCACTCATCCACTACAGGGTAAAACACTGGGTTGTGATTCCCAATGCAAATGAGAAATGGCCTGAGTTGCTAAAGATGTCTGTGTTTGTGGATTTGCAAAACCAAAGGAAGGATCAGGAGAAATATACCTCCCGGTTTATGTTCTCCATTTCATGGACTTTGATTTTGCCTCTTGCCCATAAGATAAACAAGAAGCTTCCTATCAGGCTGGTGCCTGCTGTATTCCTCAGCTTTAGAAGCCATCACTGTGTGTGTTTCACTCCTGGGAGCACTCCAATTGCAGGAGGGCTGGGAGAGCTCATGTCCCGAGGCAGCACTGAAATGTAGATCTTCTTCAGGATGAGCCACAGAGCGGCTTACTCCAGATGAGCCAGGAGGAGCTGAGCGGAAGCATATCTCAGCTGGAAGTCTCTCTCAGCATCTATTACAACAGCAGGGTTATCTTTGCTGCCGAAAGGAGATGTTACTGTGAGCTATGACAAACTCATTGAGTTTTACAACAACACTGGAAAACTAAATGCAATGAATTTAGAAAGGCTGCTCACAGAATTTTAAGCCAGTCCCTTCCTGCCTTTAGTTTTGCACCACCCATTAGATGTTGCTTTCAGGCATGAAACGCAGGTTTGGATTGCATGCACATGCACACACAAACACATGCACATTTTTTATGTCTGTAGGGTTGCACAGAAAGATATGGCCATTGGGAGGTACTTTATTTTAGTAGAGAATACAGAATACTGAATTGATTTGAAATGAAAGAGAGGACAAGAGGCTTCAGTTACATTTTCCTGAATTCATCAAAGAATGTCAGTGAGCACATGAAACCCTCAGCATTTTGTAGCAAATCAGCTCACTAATGAAAAAACACGTACGTGTCCAAAGCAGTGATTGCATCTGAAGTTTCTTAGCTTTGAAAGTGCGGCTCCCATTAAAGGAGAAAGTGTTGTAGTTAGCTGAAATGCTACACCTTCTTCAGCACTTTCCCAAAGTCTCTAGCGTTTCCTTGACAAAATATCATTGGAGTGGTCCAGCACTACTTTGGGGCAGTTAACAGAGTAACTTACTCCAATAAGCCTTTAGAAGAGGACTGACTAGGGCATTGCTAGGTGTAAAATCATGCCAAACAGCAGGGGAACTATTCAGGTGCCTATGCAAGACAGGCATCATAGGCATTATATGGGGTCAGAGATGCCTATCTGCAGCAGGTGGACATGATATAGGAACACAGGGAGTGTGTGGGACTTCTGTAGCAGTTAGAGGCGAAGTGGGATACCCAAAGGTCTTTGAAATGTCATTGTGTTTCATAGCCTGCATCGTTCCTCAGGTAACATGAACATACCACAGACATCTCTGTGCCTGCCAAGTGCAGTGCTTTAGGTTGCTGGAAAATGCTGGCAAGGGTGTGATTTTTCCTTGACCCCTCAGCAAGAGGAGGTCCAAGAGGAGTCAGGCCAAATTCAAGCCTAGAGATGGTACTACCTAGGAAAAAAAAAATAGGAAAAGTAAATCCATAACCAATAGGTGAGCAGTAAGAGCTGGAGGACCAGCAGAGCATCTCCATTGTCAGAATCTTGCAGTGGCTGCAGCTGGCCCAGAAATTGATTCTGTCCCTTTCACAGTGCCTTTTTCAGAAGGAAACTGGGACCTTATTTATTATGATCACAGCTATATCTTCAGAGATTTCCTTAATTAGCATCATTAGACACACAGCTTAATCTTAAAATCCTGGGTTTGTCAGCATGGCAAATTAAAACTTCGTGTTTGTTTTTTTTCTCTTTTTTGTGTATTGAGTTGGAGAATTTGTGAGGGAAATCTGGGGTCTCCTGACAGTTTCAGAGGGTATGGGAATCTGGCTTTAATCTTTGATGACTGGAGCAGCGTAGGCAGAGTGGAAGACTGAGAAGGGTCAACTCTGTGTCAGAGAGGGAAACTGAGGGTCACTACTTCTAAAAGAAGACCTCTCCTTTTGCACTCCAGTAGAGCTGAGCATACATCCTATTGCCTCCCCCCCGCAACAAGAGATTTCTCAAAGCCCTCCAGGAACAATGGGAAAAAAATCCTGCTCCAGCTAATGAACACTGAATTCTAGCAGAAAGAAGTATCTATGACATCCGCATTAATACCAAATGAGTTAGTTGTGATTGATTCTATTCCAGTGAACACCAAAGGAATTAATAATGATTAGGGCCATTATTTTAAAGCATTACACCCCCTAAAAAAAACCCAAAGGGAAAACAATTAGATGTCTTCAGTGGTTATCTTTCACAGTATACTTACTGCAGTGATCCGACATGATATTATGGCTATTAATCAACAAAATGATGGAAAAGGACATAACTCGTGTATATCCACGAGACAATCCTTAGAAGCACATACCTTATTTGATGATGTGCTTATGAGTCTGCTGCTGCCACAGAGAAATACACTGGGTTTTTTTGTTTGATTATTTTCCTTGCTGTAGAAGGTGTCTCATGGGTTTGGAAACAGGATGGAAGATCTTTCATTAGAAAGAAGGAAACAAATAAAACCACTTCCATGAAGGGAACGTGTAACCCTTCTTAGCCCCACTTGGTCTAAGGGAGAGCAACCAACTGAAGGTATTTTAACTTACTGGGTTGGTTTTTTTTGCTCATATGCTCCAAACGTGTAATCGGTTCTCATCTGTAATGAAAGGCTGCACTGAGCTTTATCACTCTGTTGCAGGTGAGGAAACTGAGGGTCTGAGATGCCACGGGGTTTTCCTGAGGTCACACAGTAATCAGCACAGATCCAGTGGGAAATCCTGATTTTTGGCACTGTGCATTAAGCGCAGAGTTAATAATCTCTCTTTTGTTCATCTCCTGTGCGTTGATTCACTTCTATTATCAGAAGGCTATGACCCCAAATCATTGCTCATCTGTGTCATGGTCTTGCAATGCCAAGTGAGCTTTTAGGAATTCAGCTCAGCCTAATGGGTGGGTTCAAACATGGATGTCAGCTGGAAGAGGGCTGTGGGATGCAGTTTTTCCTCCAGACTACCTAATCCGTGCAGAAGACATGATGTTTCAATGCTTACAGTGACAGCAGGTCAGTATCAACTGTTATGAATGGAAAGGGAAGTCAACCTGCTGACTCAGGCCCACCTGGACTTAACAGTTCATACAGTTTATGTACCTTTAGAGGGGGATGGATAGCCAGGGGTGGCTGGGAGGAAAGACAGGTGACAAAGTAGGATCTCATAGGCCAGGCAGGAGCAGATAGAATTTTGCTATGCTACTTTAAAAACCACATTATGACAGAAGAGGAATAACTGCAGCAGTATCTCTCTTCCCTTCCAGGGGATGGCTATGTCTGTCATAACCACACCGTAGCTAAGAAAAGAAAAAGTGAGCTTGAGCACAAGACAATGACAAAACAGCTCTCTCTTAGGACTGTTTTCTTTTCCAAGTTAAATTTCAGCAGTAATTTTACTCTCCCAGACCACATATGCTTGGCTCCCATTTTCCTCTTCAAAAGTCGTCTAAATTTCCCAGCCAATTCTCTGTCCCCTCAGTTACAACTTTGATGATTAACATCCCCAGGCAGGGCTGAGGATCCCAATAGGAGCCTGTAATCAAATTCTTGGTTGATTCCTGTGATAGGAGATCAGAAGCACAATGATGAAGCAATCCTAGTTTTTGCAGCTGGAGCCAAATGCCAATTAGGTCCTCAGCGGGTGTAAACGGAGCTGGCATTGTTCTCCCTGGAAGAGATAATGCTGCTTTACACCCAGCCCAAGATCTGCCATTCTGTGCCATAGGCCTCTGCTCCCACTCCCTCTGTGGCCCCACAACCCATATGGAAGAGGCCAAAAGTAGTTTTCTGTGACTGTGGGTGGCCATGTCTCTGGATTAAATAGGGAATGAGCTTCCTTCTTTGCCCCTGTCAGTGAGAATAAGCATAGCATGGAAGCGCTGAAGCTTAGCAGTGGAAATACATCGGTCTATGGCAGCCCTGGCAAACCCCCTGCCCTGGAGCTCCTCAAGTTCAGGTTGGATATTAGGAAATGTGCCTTCTGAGAAATGGTGGTGAGGCACTGGCACAGGCTGCTCAGAGAGGTGGTGGAGTCACCATCCCTGGGGATGTTCAAGGAACACGGAGGTGTAGCACTGAGGGACTTGGTTAGTGGGCATGGTGGGAATGGGTTGGTGGTTGGACTGGATGATCTCAGTGGTCTTTTCCAACCTTAAGGATTCTATAATTTGTTCAGGGGATGGAGTAGGTCCAGTTGTCACACTCCTCTCCCTTAGGCTCATGACATCAACTCCAACTCTGCAGAGCTGCCACAGCATCATGGCACATCTCTGCAATGCAGGACATCTCCCTCTGCCTGCCAGTCACTTGTCACTTAGCCTTTTCTTTCCACACCTGGGTTTAGTGTTACTTTCAGAGGCAAAATCCTCATCTCTCCACTCTCACAGAAATGGCAGGTGGGAAGAAAATAAAAACCTTACAATTTGCCCTCAGAAAAGATGCAGGAGCTGCACAAGGCTTTGCAGAGCCGCCCACTCACCTCAAACACCATCCCCAGCAGTGGTGCAGAGACAAGCAGGGGAGGCAGCTGCTGTGGGAGAGGTTAGCTGGGTCCGTACAGGAGCAACCCACGTTACACATTGCAGAAGCAAAATAGAATATATCCAAGGAATTAACTGTATGGAAAATTATCCAGGCTATTAAAAGCCACACGAACACACTGAATATTATGCATTTTAAGCGTACACAGAAAAACATCATTTTGAAGGGGATTATTGTTTAAATAGGCAATAGGGGTTCTAGCAGATAAGCTTCCCGCTCCTGTCTTCTCTTATTGTCTGGAGTACATTATCTCCACCATAATATTCTCAGCTCTCTCCAGGAGTATTGTCAGAGTGAAATGCTATTTTAAAAGTATATGTTTATGTTTCAATAGACTTCATAATAGCAAACACATCCGCCCAAGACAGAGTAAGTGAGAGGGGAAAAAAGGGAGGAGGAAAATCGAGAGACAGAGGGTGCAGCTTCCCCAGTATTGAGGTATAACAGGAATAAATATCACCCAGCAAAGAGTACCCTGGGTTTTTTGCTCCCTGCCGAGCACAGGGGATCCCTGCTCCATAGTGAAAGAGGACTTGGACACTGCCTGGGGAAACACACAGCTATGCACCAGCCCCGGATGAGCACCATGTGCCATTTGGGCAGTAGCAGGTCTGCTCAGTACTTGGCCCCTCTGCGGTGTCCTTGTGCTACCTGCTCACGGCGAGTTTGTTCTTGTGTGTGGGAGAGGCAGAAAGTACCCCTGAGCTCATAATTTACTTTGGAAACTGTCAGACATCTTTACAATGTATTTGTGAAAGATATATGCTATACAGCAGATTTCTAACAAGCTTCCATGTGATTTTCATCTCTCAGCTGAAAGAAACCTGATAAAGATATAGATCTATTCTCACATCTTGGCATAAAATCATATCTTATTGGTTTAGATCATTCTGTGTCTGATTTTTTTTTATAGTACTAGTGTTTTCTAGTTCCAGGAGAAAATACAAACACTCAAGAGATCTCATTTTTCTGCTAAATGGATTTTCATTCCACATGAGTTATCTCTCTCTAGATATAAACATACACACACAGATATACCACATACACCCCCTCACGCTAAATGCCAAAGACACCATTAAATGCTATATTAAAATAAAAAATCCCCGGGCTCAAGCTTAAAAATCCCCTCTTTTAAGCATTCACAATTTAAAAGATACTTAAATAGATGTTCTTCAAACTTGAGTCAATTTTAGGCTCTCCAGTGAAAGCCCATAAAACAAGCCGAGTAGTAATTTTTGGGGGGAGCTATTCTGGGAACAGCTCTATTATTATATATGGGATGAATGTGCTCTCTGCTCATGCTCACCTAAGTTAAATAGGTCAGCTGAACGGAAGCAAAATCTCAGTAACCATAAGAAAATATTACAGAAAGGAATTAATCTGAAAAGAGAGAAGCACTTGCTTCCTCTCTGAGAAAAAGAGAGACTACAAAGGACAGTCTGAATACTGAATTTATGGCAAGCTTTTTCTTACAGACTCAGAGCCAAAAATCTGCTGTCAGTTACATTAGTATAAATCTGGAGCAGCTCCACTATCATCATTAGAGTTACAGGCCAATTATGTAATGAAAAGAAGTATTTCAGGCTTGCCAAAAATCTTAAATGTAGGTCCCGCTTCAGGCCGTGCTGAAAGCCTAGATAAGTGGCCTGAATTTCAGCACACCTGTACTAGCATTTCCTGTCATATGCCCATTATTACACCTATCAACAGTGTTTGCATTGATTTATTCTGCTCAATCAAACATTATTTGAACTCTTGTTCTTGGAGTAAAAAGGAAGTCAACCCATTGGCTTTCCTTGTCTATGATGTTAAAATCTACAGGCAAAATACTATTTGGAAGAGCCTGATAGATGGCTGGATAAAATATCCAGAGTGATCTTAATGCATTAATTTGCCCTGCCTTAAAGACATGGCTTTCAAGGGCAGTTGTATCACCAGCAGTGGTGGTGAGATTCGGGATGACCTGGGGTGTTCCAGGTGATGGGGTCCAGATGAGTATTTTCTCTAATTCTGGGAGAGAACTTTGAGCCTTTGCTTTGCATACTTCTCACCCTTCCCCATAGCTTCCCATGGAGTGGTTTGGGGGTAACATCTGCTTCTCAGTTTATAGTGGATTGGGCATTTGTACTTTCTGCTTTAGATAAAAAGACCTGTCTTGGGCACAGGACAGAATTCCATTTAAAAGTCTTACTTAACACTTACCAGTTCTTCCTCTTTACCTCTCTTCCAGCTTCCCAGTACTGTTGATTAACATGAACTTTTTTTAATGCTCTGTCATTTACTCACCAAAAATTATGTTACCAAAACCAACCTCAATCTGAGCCCCTGAAGAACTATTACCCTGACAAATGCATGTTCACATGTCCTACAGTGAAGTGCAGATGTGTACATCCATGCAGGTTTTGCAGAATGTCACTACTCATCTCCAGCTGTGGCTGGAAACTTGGAACATGAATCAGTTCTTATTTAATGCACTGTTGAAAGATAGAGCTTGTGAAGTGCCTCATGTGATCTCTTCCTCCATCTTCCTGAAGATGCAGAGTATGTAGAAATGTGAAGGGAAAAAAAAACAAAAAGATTCTTCCCAAGGGTGTAATTGGTCAATGGTACCTGGATCATAGGCAAAAGATCAGAAGAAGAGGGGAGAGCACTGAGTAATGAACCGCATGCTTTTAATTTCACTTAAGAACTGAAAGCAGGAAAACCTGAGCTGTATCCATGGGGATTGCAATCAATAGCCAAGCAGATAACAAAGAACTGGTGCTTAGGATAGAAAACTGCCTGGGCCCATTAGTTTATTGCTCAGCCTTTCTTTGGGGACTCGCTCTCTTTCTTGCCTGTATTTTTGGCTCCAGCTCTGAATCCTGCAAACACTAGGGAGCAGCAGCTTCCTTTGAAAGCCTCCTGGCTGCACGGTGGGGCTGTTACTGTCAGCTTTTGCCGTGTGCCAGCCCTTAAAATAAAGAGAGAGAAGCGGGGGAAGAGGAGGGGGCTGGTGAGAAAGCATTCCTGATGATAATTTGATTGCATGCATTAATGATCAAAGTGTTGCAGACTAATTACCAACACTTACCTTTCAGATATTAAGTTATCATTTATTCCCCACCCCAGCTTTAGCTTTGTATCTACCCCCTGTGTAGGGTGATGGTCTACAGCCTGACACCTCAACCCACACCCCAAAACCTTGTACAGGCTCTCAGTGAACATCCTGCCCATGATGCGTTCCCTTTGGTCAATGTTCCCTGATTTCAAGGGTCTTGGGCAACTAGGTCAGCCCATGAGAGGGAGGTGGGGCAGATTTTGCCATGATTTAGAAGGGTTCTTGGGGAAAAGAAATAACATCCGTGTTTTCTTTGTCTCATCCCTAAGATTGGTCCGTCAGGGTGGGTGTCTCACTGCAAGGTGCCTGTGTGGGAGCTGTCCCAGCTGGGAACCCGCCAAGCCAGAAATGCAAATAATGACAGTCCCAAACAATGTGCTTTTCAATGTTGTTTTCAGCATCCGTTTTAACTAGACAAATGCCAGCCTGCTGCCATCTGGTAGCAAGAGGTACTGAAAGCCTCAGTGAGGAGCAGGGGGAACCTGGGGGTGAACGGAAGCAAAATNGGGGGCATTGCCAGTTGTGAGCAGGTTGCAGAGGAGATTTCTTTTTAACCTGGGCTTTGCATCTTCAAAGATGAACTCAGAGGAATCTGGTCGTGCTCTGAATATCTGACTGAGCTGTAGATGGTCATTGCTGGGGAGTTGGACCAGATCACCTTTAATGGTTCCTTCCAACTCAAAAGATTCTGTAAGGACTGAAGAAATACCCTGTTTAAATGCCTTCTCTGCCTCTACCCTCTCTTACAGCAGAAAAACCTTCCCTGTCTCTTTCACTGTCTTTTCTCTCTTGTGGGAGAGCAGGCAGGAACAAATGCTGAGTTGGGTTTTATTTTATGTTTTTAATTAGATTATCTTTAATTGACTAACACCTTCCCCTGAGCCATCTTGCTCTGCTCAGAGACAAAATACCATGGAATTGGCCCATTTTCCAAGAGCACTGTGGTATTTCCTCTCTTCCTGTAGATAAATAACCTCCGTGCAGACTTGGCTACCTGCTTGCAACTACTAGAAATAACCAAAAAATGAGGACCAGATTCATAAGTGGTGGCAATTATCTTAACCTGAGTGCTGTTAGAGGAGATGCATCCCTTCTGCAAGCTGCTAAGTAACTCTCTCAGTGCTTGCAAGGGACTATTCCTGGGGATCTTTGGTATTTCCAATCAACTCCTTTCCTAGAGTGAAACTTTAGATGTTGCTAAAGAAAACCATCTGATTTTGAGATGACACTTCAGACACAAGCAGATCCACGGGAGTCAGGACACCCTCACAGTTCCTTCATTACAGAGCAAGGCTGTGGCTGGGGAGGTTCCCATGCATGCAGCTCTGTGTTCAGCATTTTGGTGCTGTTTCAAGGTAGCAGTACCGCTGGCCAAATGCATCAAGCACTTGGTGAGGCGCTGTCTTTGGAGCACACACGCAGCAGATGAGAAGTCACTCTGTTTGCTTGCACGTACTGTGCACAAACTGCCCATTATTGGCATTGCAGAAGTACCAGCAGCTGCAGGAGGCACAGCATCGCCTCTCAAAAGGCTGTAATGAAAATGGGTCAGACACTTTCCCTTCCCGGGGCAATCCTTTAGCATAAGCAGGGATTTAAGTGTGCACGATTCCCATTATCTGTGATTGCTATACTCTTTCTCACAAAGAAAGGGCTTCGTAATTTGACCGGATCTGTCAAACACACACAGAGGGATGAAAATAGCCTATTAGATGATAGGGGGTTGCCCTTTCAGTACTGAGGAAGGGCTCAGCTCTCCTGAGAGAGGATGATTCCAATCCCGAACTGATAAACTGTGCTTGATCTTAGAGGAAACATTTTAGGAGGGCCTTTTAATATGGGCATGCAGCTATTCTGCTTGTTTTGTCAGAGTATAGAGCTCATCATGCACCTGGGTCTCATCTACAGACAAAGGAGTGGTTTCGGACATGACCTGGCTGTTCCTCAGCCTCACAGTAGAGCCAAGGCAGAGCTATGCCAGTGAAAAGCAGAGCTTCTACCCAGCCAGCAGTTGTCAGCATGATGCATCTCCCATGCAGAGAACAGAACAGGTCCAGCGTCTGCACACAGGAGTAGTTCTTCATGGCAAATCTCTGGATTTTGTCCAGGCCACTGGCAAAGGGCCATCAGACATCCAGGAGCATGGAAGAACATCACTCAAAGCAGTAAGGGAGAAGGTTAAAGTAGCAAAACAGCTGCTGAGTTAGAGAGTTGAAGAAGCCAGACAAAATGCAAGTTTCTTTAAAACCCCTGAAAAGCTGAGCTGGAAGCCATGGTAAAGATGCATCATGGACCCCTCAGAGTAGCCAGTCTGAGATAACTTCCTCATCTCAGGCATTCCGATTTGGTACCAGCTCTACTCTTGCTACAAATACTGTAGTAAGAGGCAGAACAGGAAGTGTTGTAAGAAATCCAGTCCCCACAGCAACCTTAAAAATTGCTTCCATGGTTCCCCTTGAAAGAGAGTGTTTCAAAATCCTTTGCTGAGCTGATCTCCTTTCATGGTGCCCTTCCTCTTTGGAGGACTAGTGTTGGAAAATGGATTTTTCCAGGAAGGAATCAAGGAAGATAATGAGGAATCCTGTATTGCACAGTAAGGAAAGAAGAGACTAAAAATTGCAAACTACTAATATAAGATTCTAAGTAAGAATGATTTAGTGGGTTGCTCTCATTTGGATCTGATGGAAAGTTCCAGGTCTGTTCCACTGGAAGATGAGATATTCGAAATAGCTTCTGATTTCTTATCCTTCTTATGAGGGCTTCCATGTTTTCAGACTGTAAGGTGGAAGCAAACCAGCAGAAAAACAGAAAAATTACGAGTCTGTCCCTCTCCACAATATTAAAGTGCAGAGGTAGTCAGGGAGGCGACTTTCTAGTGATGACCTCCAACAAATCCAATATTTATTCCCCTTCCATGGCTCTCTGCTTACCACTCAGAAAGATGATCTCTCTAAATGCCAACTCATCCAACTCTACTCCTGATCAGAGGAGAATTCTGTCTGGCTCTTGCTTCTCCACTGGCAATGACAATTCTTCAAATGGAAATTAGCCGACAGATTTGATGATGATGCACGAGCCAGAAGAGAATAAAGCTCATTCTGCCATAGCTCTGTGATCTCCTCAGGGAAAACAGGAGTAAAAATCCATTTGTGTTTGCAAACAAGATATGTCTTGAATGTTCACTGGGGACCTCTTGAGAAAGGAGGTGACAATTTTACTGTCATTTTTCTAGACATCACATAAAACCTGCAGCCCAAGTCCATGAGGTATTTTCTTCTCCAATAAAGGCCTTTTGCCCTTGTGTCCTACACTAAAAATGTTTCAATTCCTGGAGGATTTTTTGTCCTTCCTAATGCAATTACTAATCTGGGGATCTCTCATATAGAAGAGGAGAAAGGGAGTCCACAGTTTGTGTATAATTCTCTTTCATTCAAAGCTGCAGGTAAATACCTTTTTTCAGCCATACAGCTGTAGATACTTGGTCTTCATCAAACCTACCAGGGCCACGTGTGAATCAACAAGATCCAAGAGAAGACACAGAACCTCTGAAGGCCTCACTTTTCGTTGGAGCTGGTGACATTTTAGACTAAGGTAGCTCCAAGATGGCGTTCCCAATTCCTTGCAAATTTAGATCTACTTGAAAATACCTCATTATACACATTTTACCTGGAATTTACCCAGTAACTGGGCTTTACTGAATAACTGAAGGGTTCCTGACAGTATGTTGTCCTTTCTCACTACAAGCTTGTAATTTTGAAAATGTACCTTACAGCTAGGAAAGGTATTAGTGCTCTCAATTCCTAATTAATGAGTAAAAATCTATAGCAAATTAGCCATATAAATAGGAGATAGATAGCACCATAAATACCTTTGTAGACCTTGGGCTAAATCCTTTCTCTTCCACCATAAGTGAATGCTACCCTGTGCTCCACATTTATCTTCACAACTGTACCTAATGTGAGAGAACTTCATCAAATTCAGGCAATGAGTACAATTTTACAGTGAAAATTCATGAGAAGCCTGATTTAAGACCATGGACAGAAATTCAAAGGAAAATTTAGCTTGGATATCTGAAAACACTATATAAGAATTCTGTGAAACTGTGGATGAGTAGCTCCTCAGAAAGAAGAAAACAGGAGATTTAAAACTAGATTGGAGAAAACATCATTGCATTGAGAGAGAAGCCTGTGGTGAGGGGGAGGATGAGATAAGTAAATAAGGCTTTTTGTCCTGGATTCTTGTCCTCAGTGGAGGGGGAATGCCTTCCTGAGCTTACTGTGACAAAGAGAATGTTGCTGCAATCTCTCTTCATTTAAATTAGCAGGTCATCCTGGGAGATGCAGGGGGGAGGAGGAGGTAGAGGAGGGGACCTGCTTCAAATGACTAAAAGAAAAACAAGGGCATCTCAAAGGGTGAAGTGAATCACTCAGAAAATTGAGTTTGCTTACATACACCAACTTAGCATAAAAAGGCACTAAAACGCAGAAGTCCCTGAACAAAATACAGTGAATACAGCAAGTTGGAGATGTGGTCACAGGGAGTTTGCATCCAGGTGCTGGCTTAGTAATTGGGTCAATGTCTGCAGATTCATGAGTACAGGTGGTCCCATAGGGAAGAAACAGAGCATGCTTGTAACATACCCTCTATCTCCTGAATCCATCATCCATCCCCAGATAGCATAATTCATTTAGAAGAAAAAAAAAATCATTTGTTTCTAAACCCCAAATGAGGCAACAAATTTGACAGTGAAAGAGAGAGAGAGGCTGGCTGTGTGTCCTTGATAGGCTCTTTGCTTACCCAGGTAAGCTATGAAAGGTAGATAAAAAAAGAAAACTGTTGTCTCAGACTTGCCTCCCCACATTTTTCCCTTGTCATATCTATTCCATTCTGTTCTACAAGGGTTCCTGCAGTCTCTCTATATCTCTCTGAAAGAGCAGCCTTTACTAAGGCTGAAAGCAGTATGCATTTTGCCTCCTACCAGGATTCTGTTCACAACAGAGATCTCTCTAACTGCGCTGGACATGAGCAGTGTTTTCCCTAAAATATCAGTCCACTGGATAATGAAATTGTCTCTTCTTATTTGCACACACACTGAAATTGCGCACTCCAGTCTAAGGATTACAAGACAATGACTATTGTAAATGTAAGATCATGAACAGGGTCTACTATTTGTCTTCAAAGTAATTTTGCTATTAGAGAGAGGGAAGAAAACAAATCAAGCAAATTATATTTGTTTTAAAATGATCAATCTCTTCATCTGAGTCATTTGGCCAGTTTCCATACTTGTCAGGTGTGACTGCCTGCACGGTTCTCAACTGTTTCTAATGACCTGCTCAGACTCAGGTTAATTGATCCACTCAGATATCTTTCATTAGCATTCTTATTTTAATAAAAAGCAGTTGTGCTATTTATAAACACTAAGATGAATCAGGATAAAAAATACAGTTAAGTAAGGTTCTTATTTAGCTGCTTTTCCTATGATTTTGTCTAGGTAATGACTATGAGCAGGCAACTGGCAGTAAAGGAAGATATAGTGCAATGCAAAGGTTTCCTAATTGCTCCTCTGGTTACAAAGGATAAAGCACAGCCAATAGCTGCACGTTCATCAGAAGGGCATTAATTCAAAGTCCATTGTGTTCATGGCTATCTTGGATCAAGCTTGAGATCATTTAGAACCTGTTATAAATACCAGAAAAATGGATAATTAACAGTCTTTTATGAAGGTACTTCCTGGGCAGCCTGAAGCCATAGGTAGAGAAGCAAGAAATGTAATTCAGCACTGGAAAGCATGGGAGAGGCATTCAATATTTAACTCTCTTGCAAGCTGGGTGAACAACATTTAAATTAATAATGAACTCACTGACACCTGCAAACAAGACCAGTGGCTAGAAAGAAAAAACTCACATCAATTTCCCTTGAAATACCTGTTAGAGAAACACTGAATTCAGTCCAAATCCCTCCTGGAGTTCACTGAAACTTTTCACTCTCCAAAACTCCATGTTGGATGGGGAGGAATTCAAGATGCTTGCGTATTAGCTATGTGCACACACTACAGTAGCTCAGTAAGGACCTCTGGAATTGCACATAGCAAGCAAGATGTGAGCTCTCAAAGACTTTTCTCTGCAGGTGTCCAAGAGCTATGCTCAGCCCTGCTCAGCTTACCAGATGCTTGAACCTAGTGGCAGCTACAGAAGAGATGGTGGTTGTCTTTAAAGAGCATTGGATTGAGGGGGAGGGAAAAAGGTGATTAAGAAAGACAGACCAAAACCAAGCCTTTGTAAGACTTCAAGATAGCTCAACACATCCAGGTAATTGATGGGAATGTGGCCAGAATCTAGGCTTGATGAACATGTTCAGACCTTCTTATTCATTCAACCTCCTTTTCCTTTAATGCAATGCCTTATTCCTTGCTAAAAGGAATGCTCTTGGTTGGGCATGTATGGCAATTTAGAGAGCAGCGTAGATACAAGAGACACAACCATGTAGAGCCACCTGAGTGAGAGGGAGAAATACATCCAGGATATGCTGGCAAGGGCCTGCTTGCAATGACCCTGGGGAAGTCTGCAGCCAGCACTGCAGCTGTGACTGTCTTATTTATAAAGCAGGAACACTGTAAAAGACAGATGATCCAGAAGATGCTCTGGGATTAAAGAGAAAGCTTTGCAGAATTTTCCAAACACCATCAGATGCACATTAATATTGGCCAAATCTTCCTGGAGAAGAGTGAACAAATAATCTGGTGTAAAACAGTTCTTCCCATTTTGTCATATTTTTCTGCTTAGCTCTCAGTATTTTGGTGATTTTTTGATCTACCAAGCACAATTAAAGGGACTGGGAAGGGTGGGATTCTGTTCTCCTCCTCAGAGGTTGCACATTGAATTAGCTTGGTTTTCAAGTCAGTTTCTTTGTTTTAATAAGATTGCAGGCGTATGTTTATGGGTTTTATACGAACATAATTATGTATATGGATCAACAGAAATGCATATTATCACGTAGGTACACAAGTACACATTAAAAAAGATACATGTTTTTCATACGGCAATCATTACATACAGCTTAGCACTTTGGTGATTGACACAACATTATTATAACTAAATTAGAAAGCATCTTTTTCTGTAGCACCTGCCTTGCTATTTGCTGTGAAGAAGACGGATGTGAGATGTGATTCTCCCCACAGTATCCCTTCCCCTTAGATTTTGTGTTAGTGCTTTTACAGGAGTCACACCCCTATAGAGAGCAAGAGTGAGCAAATCTTAACTTGGAGTTTGCTTTTGGATGTCTTTATGCCACGTTATCGGTGCACCAAAGCATACTGAGCTGCAGAGCTTCTACCTACCCTGCATGTATTGATGGAAATCAGTGGGCACCAGGACATCCTCCTGAAGAAGAGGACACTACAGCTCCTGTGGAAGTGTGCCCTGACTGCTGGCAGGTACAACCTGTGACTCACTTCCACCTGGGTTCAGCAGTGCTTATTTTAGCCTGCTCTTTCTCCTTGCTGCAACTCCTCTCCGCCCTATCTGTTTCCAGCCAGTAGTATGGATGGCCATTTTGGCAGGGTTATCATTCTCTGTGGTACCCTGGAGCTTGGGATACATTTAGACACTGTAATAATACTGATAACGATAATAATAAATAAAGCTGGAATCTTGGGAGGACATTTATTTTAATGATTCCAGCTCTGCCTGCTGCATTTAGAGGTAATATCAGCTATCTGTCTACATCTTCTTTAATCTGGCCAACTAATTTGAGGTAATATTTATCACATAAAGGCTCTGGGTATTTGTGAACACTTCTGTCCATGCACAAGACTGAAAATTCAGATGTCCTGCAGCAGGCAGAAGATTCTCCGGGGTACCTAGCACAGTCTTGAGGCATTTTCAGCTTCAAGTTCTTTCCTACAAGTGCTGAGCAATCCTTATTCACTATTCCCAGCCTTCAAGGAGAATGGAGAGCACTTGATACGTAGTAAGATTCAGCCCTTCATAACCAGAAACAGGGTTGGACATCTGTTAAATTAAAGCCTGATGGGTCTGCAGTGTCTGGATTGTGATCTATGCCAAGATGCCATCACCACAGAGGACAACATGCCCTCTCTTTCCTTCCTAGTTATGTCTTGCACACGATCAACCAAAGCTGCTTTGAATGACGCAAGTGCTGTTTGCTCTCAAAGAGAAGCCAAAACCGGTGATGCATAAAAAGATATGAGAACACAACTATTCCTTCACTATTTACAAAAGTAATTCTTCCAACTATTCATGATTCAGGTATGTATTAAAATTGAGATGTGCCATCTTCCTACTAGGGGGAATCCTGCTATGAGCATGGTCATTTCCCTGAACCAACACATCCAGAATTCCCTGTGGGCAGTTTTCCCACAGCCTACACACACACCAGCGTGAGAACAACACCCCTGTGCTCACTCTGTGCTTGCTGAGCACTCCCCTCATTCATTGGCCCCTTTTTGCTGTCCTGGGAAAGACAGGGAGCACTCAGTCCCCAGAGCCTACAGAGATCACAGGGAAAAGATTTAAGTCTGGCAGCACCTCTGTGGGAAACTCACTGAGATCTCCTGCATCTTACAGCAGCCTCAGAAATATGTCGAGCAAAATTACTGGGCAACAACTCATCTGTGCTGTATCTCTTAAGAAGGATCTTGGTGAGTGGTTCAGAAACAAACATCTTTGGGAGGACTGAGGCTTTTTTGCCTGCAAGGTTGGGCTCTCACACTGTTTTTCTCTCACCTTGTCATCCAGTGCTATGACTCATGCAAATGAAGAGCATCTGAACTCAAGTAAGAAAAATCCCTCGGGACTATCAAAAGGCACAGAACCTGGGGAGAGGGAGGGGAAAATGTATTTGCATAGTCATCATGACAGTCATCAGAGCAACAAACAATTAGGTTTTTCCTAATTAACAGCGCTTCAGCTGTAGTATCTGCTTTGCAGTTTCTATCCAGGAGAGTCAGGCAGGCCTTCAGGTGTTTAACTAGCACTTGCAAAAATCCTCAGAAAGAGGGGAACTTCACTTAAGAGAGAGTCTGTCCTCCCTCGGGGTGTCCCTGGAGAGAGAACTCGACTCAGGCTTGGCTAATGAATGTCACTGCTATGGCAAAAACTCTTCAAGGTGAATGTGTCTGATGGGAACACACACAGATACTGAGCCATACAGAGGAAATTTTTGCTTCCCTCAGAAGAAAATAAAGGGGTGTACATGTATGGGAGAGGGCCCTTTCTTTTCCTTCATCCTCCCATCTCCCTTGCAAGATTGAACTCCCTGAATAAAAAGGGAAAGGGTTGAAACTGTGTCTTTAGATCTGCACATGCAGACTTGCTTATCAACACATAGCTAAAGAACTATTGAAAGAACTATTGAATCTTAATTAAATACCAACACTTAGAAATAAGCATCCATTGGCACGTACAGTTAGTTGTCATTTTTAACTAAGACTTTTTTGCTCCCTACCTCCAGTAAAATCACAGAATCATAGAATGGCTTGGATTGGAAGGGACTTCAAAGATCATTTAGTTCCAACATCCTACCACAAGCAAGGTTGCCAACCACTAAATCAGTCTGTAGTTCAGGATGTCCAGGGCCCCATCCAGCTTGGCCTTGAATACCTACAGAGATAGGTCATAATACTTACTCATCAAGAGTTTATTCATCCCCTCATCTCCTCACAGTGCAAAGGCAAGGGAACCTGTTATCTCCCAGTCTGCACAACCTCTGCTGATGGCATTAGCCAGGGAAAAACAGAGCTTGATTTTCCCCAGTCCAAAAAAGGGTTTCCAGTAACTACTCTTAAGGCTATACTCTGCCAGCCTGAGGACTTGGCTTTTCTAGCTCTGAGAATGGCCTGAATGAAGCTCAAGATCACGTCCCTCGTGGTGAATTTTCTTTGCTGCTGTTGCAGAATCCCTGGCCTCAGAGCAACAGATCCCTCTGCACATGAGCAGGGGCCACGCATGGGAGTGGGAAATGTGGAGATCCCTCTCTGGGGCTTCATGAGGTTCCTGGAATCCCAGACTAAACTCTAATGCACAATAGCGTCTCCAGAGAGCATCTCCTCTTAGAGAACGTGCTGCTTTAGGAAACTCCCCACAAACATGTAATATTTATCCATTTTAAGGTGGACCAGTGGCAGAATTAAAGAGCAAAGCAAAACTGAGAAATCTTTCCTGTCTCCTGGTATCTTTGCTACTTCATTGCTTTATAATAAATGCACATACCCAGCTGGCCTGAGGGTCCCTCTCTCGTGCCTGGGCAGAGGTGATATTCATTCACGGTTCACGGGGGAGGGAAAGAGTCATAGACTCTACTTTCACAGTGGATAGCCCAGAATCAAGAACTCCCCACTAGACACTATCTAATCAAAACTAGACACTCCCTGAGGGCACCATATACATTTAGGAAACAAAGACAGCCAGCCCTCCATGACCAAACTTCTCAGTGAAGGAAAGAATGATCCTTTTTCCACAGCAGTCCTCAAGCTTACTTGAAAAATAGAACATTTTCCAATCCTTTACCTTCCAAGTCCCAACACAAAAGCAAAGAGAGAACTAGCACTCTCACAGCTCTCCCTGGCAGAAACACTGCTCAGTGGATGCACTTCTCCCTTATTCCCTTCTCAAGACAAAGAGGCTCTGGACATAACAAATGCATTTCTTCCTGACTGTCCCATGGTGGGGCTGAACAAGGACACCCCCAAACAATGCACTGAGTGCTGCTAGTAAGAGAGCAAGACTCCTGAGTTTTGTTTCTGGTCCTCCCACTGGCTCACTGTGGGGAGTATGGATATGCCATGCTTATCTCCCTCCAATACAGTTTTTTTCATGCCATCTGGGTTTATTTTTGTGAAGTCTCAGGAAAATCCTGCTCTCATCCACTTTGTTAGTGCCTATGTGACAGATCACACATGTAAGGAAAGGTCACTTATGCCCATCCCCAAGGATTCATGATCCTTGCACATGACGAAAGATCCCTGGGATTGCTTATGGCCTCAGCATGTGGTCTGGGGATCCCAAAGACTGATGTGGGGATGTCTTTACTTTGTATCAGCAGGACAGTGTGTTTGTCCCAGGAATGACACCATGCAATCATCAGAGCCAACCCAAATGGAAAATGCATCAGTGTAAGCTGCAGGGCAGCTCCTGAGGGACAGGGAAAGGTGAGTCTGTCATGTCCAGCTTTGCTGAAAGGTTGACAAAGATGAGAAGATCTTGGGAGGAAAGTGATATTACTCCTCATTTTTCAATCATCCAAGGCATCACCTTCCAGCATCTAAGAGATGAGGAATGTGTTGTCCATGGGGTGATCCCAGAAGGACAACTTGATTTCAAAGCTGCCAGCTATAACTCACCTTCCAATGCTAAATCTCTTGGGCAGAGGCAGTCTTTTTGTTCTAGTTTATCTGTATCTAAGACTACAAAGGCTTTAAATCTTGATTGCAGCTTCTGAGTGCACCCACAGGACAGAGAGAAGCAGTAGTGCAAGGAGCAAAGCCAGCACCAGACTGTGAGAAGGAAAAGCCACTGAGAACAAGTAGTTAAAAATGATACGTTTTTCCCAAGAACATTTTTCCTGCTAAAGCAAAAGGGACAGTTGAGGTTGGACCTTAACTAGCTCAATGTAAAACACCATGAAATGGAGCATGCTGGCCCTGCCATCCCCCTCCCCTGGCCCTCAATGGAAACCCAAGGGCTTTTGCCATTCCTTCTCCATTTTCTATGGCTTCTGTTGCTTTGGGAGGCAAGGAAGGGGACAGCTCAAAATGGAAAGGAAAAGATTGAAAGGGATGAATATATGTGGGGATAAAAGAAAAAAACCCACTTTCCTCCTTACAAAGGGAAGCTGCTGGCTGATTGCTTTAGGCAATACACAGAGGTTGCTTTGTAACGCATGGCTTTCTATGCAAGGCCTTCTTTCAACTGCTGCAATAGAAGAGGAGGGAGAAAAGAAAGAATTGAAGTGGATTCAAGGCCTCTTTGCAGAGAAATGCCCATCCCACATTATAACACTTTTATCTAGTCTTGTAAAAAAAATAACTAGATATGGCTGAGGCTTATAGAGCTCCCCATTCTTATTGCTACAAACTGTCAGGCCCAGATGGCCAGCCCAGCTCACTCCAGAATCTACCAACCATCTCTTTTCCCTTCTCTCTCTTTCAGAAACTGGATTTTCTACTATTAGCCTTGCATGGATGCCACTGTGTCTGGTGAAACGTACATAGCTGGCCAGTGTCTCTCTGCATTGTGAGAAAACAGGCATATTTTTAATGCTACAGTCGCATAATCTAGCTAGAGAGGGCTAGAGGTGACATGTGGGATGAGGAGAGAAGAGCAGGAATGTATGAAGCATCAAGAAAGACAATGAGAAAGCTATGACAAAACCCGGGAGGGGTACTAGCTATGATGATGAGCAAAACACTCTTGGTTTTGAATGGTGTGACTCTCCATTGTCTTCTTCCATTCACCATCCCATGTTCCCAGCTTGGTCCTATAGGAAGCAGCCGTTAATTCTAGCCCTCCCTCAAGATGCTCCATGTCTCTCCAAAGAGATATTGCTCCACAATCTCCCATTCCCCACTTTGCGCTGAATCCTGTAGTTTCTACTACCACCCTTCTCACTGCCCACAGGTTTTCAGTTAAGATTTTGTCTGCTGGGAGTAGAAAAGGCACCTGGAGTAATGTTCTAATCATACACATGAACCCACGTTACCTCCTTTAGGATCTGCTCCAGGATCCCCAAATCCACCAGCCTGATTTTTAGTGTGTAATGATTCACAAATCTCCCCATTGTTTAACCTGTGGACTCTCTTTCCATCCTGTTATTTATTTCTGGAAGAAGGCTTTTTCTTCTGAATGATGTGAAAGCATTTGCCTGACATGATAGAAATTTATGAGCGTGACTCCCAGCTCCTCCCCCAGGGCCCATGAAAGCAATACGGAGGACAAGGAGGGGAGAGCAGTGTTTGCAGGCAGAACTGAATGGACACAGCTTCCTGGTGACAGGAGATATTTATATGTTCGCCAGCGTTTTAGTATAAAAATATGGAGAGTTACCGAAGTGTGTGTGGGAGTGCAGAAAGAACAGCAAACTAAAACACAGCCATCAATCTCCCGCTGCCCAGTTGGGATGTGAAGGACAGGCCTCAGTTACCTGTTTTTGCAAGCAACTAATTACATAAGGATGCAGATGATAGACTTTTTTCTTCCCCCTAGACTACTGCTTTTATTTCTTTCCATTTTTTCTCAAGGTCTTCTGCTGGGAAAAATGGCTTGAAGTGGATAAGATCTGCTGATGCTAAGATAGTATCAAGAGTGGTGCAGGAGCATGAACGGCATGGTTTAGTGGGCGGAGGGATGGATTGATGGTTGGACTTGATGATCTTAATGTTCTTTTCCAACATTAATGATTCTATGATTCTGTAGAGAGATGGGGTGGTGCTTTTCTGTGCAGAAAATGCATAAAAAAGAGAGCTCTTCAGGCTCTGTGATACCATTACTCCTTGGCCTTGGAGCACCAAGACTGGTGGGCGTTTTTGCCTAGTGGGTTATAGGCAGAGATTATCATCTGATTTCAAATTCACAGCACTATGTGGTTGTTAACTGGCAGCCTCTCACGCCAGCACTGTGTTTGATCCCATGAAATAAGTTGTTTGGGGCTACTTCCCTTCCATTTTTACTCTTTTGTTTTTTTTCTTTCTCCCTTGCTTCTTCCTTTCTTTCCCAGTGGTTTCTTTGTTCCTGAGCTATCACTGCAGACAAGGGCTGAAATTTCTGCCTTTCGGTTCCATTCTACATCAAAGGTCTCGCCCAGGTCAAGAGCCTCTCCAGCTGCATGGGGATGATACTGAGAGCACTTGAGGCTTTTATGGGCTAGGAGAACATCCTTGTTGATTCATGAATTGCTGTTTACATGCTCTGGCCTGGAATCCAGCTGTCCCTCCAGCAGCTGTGCAGTGTGTGTCCCCAGCAGCAGGTTTCTCCCTGAGTCTTTCGGGTGGGCAGTAACTCTGGTCCTGCACAGATGCAGCATCTTCTCAGCACCTCTGAGGGATGGGGTGATAGCACAGGAGGATCACCCGGGGTTCTGGGAAACTCAGTGCAACACAGTGAGGGTGCTATAAAGGGGAAATCATGGTGTCAAGGAAACTTGAAAGAGAACAAAAAGCATTGATTTTAACTATTTTTTTCTGAGATGTCTTCTTGTTTCTTCTGTTTTTTAATAGCTTCAGTAACAAACCTTTAAGCAATTGTCTGTACATGCATGTATTCACAAATTGTTTGTGGACAGTCATTTGGCTTGTACCATTTTGTGCTTTAATTTTAAAGAATGAGCATTTCAGCTTCTAGGCCATCCTGAGGATACAGCTGTCCTGTTGTCCACAATGTGCTACTGGTCTAGGAAGTCTTATGATTTTTATTTTATCTGTAGAACCAAAACATCCTTTTCCGAAAGCTGAAATGACTCAGGCACAAGAAGAGGATGCTGGGCATCCACATTTAGATGCAAGTACCTCCTCACTGCACCCTTCATGCTAGTGTTTTTGAGGAGCTGGATGAAAGATGCACAGACACGGGTCAGTCAATCCACCACTGCAGCTTCAAGACATCTCCGCCTACCATGTGTTGTGTTTGTCTGACAAAGCATCAGTCAGTTCCTGAAATCCCACATGTTCTCCTTAGGGATTCACAAACCAGTTGCTTGCATCCCGATGCACACGGCCTTGTCTTGCTGGCATAGCAGGAGAACAAAATCCCTCGACTGCAAGCTTTGTGTGATTAGCTCCCTGTGAGGGGCTGAGGAGAAGATGCTTACTGTGATGAACAGCACCCAGATAAAACGGATCAGCTCTCAACACTCTACACATTATTAATGTCCCTATTTTCACTTGGGCCGTGCATCCTGGAGGAGTGATGGACTGCCGGCTCAGTGGCTATGCTGCCCCTGCCATCCTCCCCTCCCACCCCTCTGTTCAAACCCGACCAGCTGTGTGCTGAAGACACAAATAACAGCTCAGAAGCGAGGAGATGGAGAGGAGGGTGGCTGTGTGGCAAACAGGGAATCGAGGCGTGCGGTTGCCACATGAGATCTGAAGCACGCCAGCTGTCGGGGCCCACCCCCACAATCTGCTGATGTGCACAGCACCGCAGCCAAGGGCTTTACAAAGGGAGGAAAGAAAACAGAGTAGCAGTAAAAAATTATTTACCTAAAGTTCAGGCACCTGTTATTAATGATTTCTCCAAGATCTGCATGCTAGCACTGTCAGGAGTGCCCACTCATTCTTTGCAGTGAATATGCAGCAAAGCATCGCATCATGAGCAGCATCTGAACCCCAGCATCGTGTCCCACTGCCCTTCCACTAGGAATATGGACAGGATGCATGCAGGACTGGAAACCTGTGTCCTTAAGTGCCCCTTCACGCTCTTCTGATTTGTGGCATCTCTCCCAGATTCCCAGCAGATGGACAAAAAACCTATAGAGTCCATAGATGGTAGTTATGGTCAACTCATATGGTGGGTACAAAAGTGGGCAAGCAAGATGCTAATTCCCTGGAAATTCTCCATCAGGTTTCTACAGCAAACACATTCAGATAAACCAGCACTGATGGACTCCTTTGATCCTCTAACTATCCTCTAACTCCTCATTAGATAGGGAACGTGATAAGTGATGAATTGGGCACATCTCAGCAGGGCTGTACTCTGGGATTCTGAGTCAGGAAGCTGCATCCCAAGGAGCCCAGTCCAACTGCTTATCTGACATGGGTGCTGGGCTGAATCTCACCTTGACCATGGTGCAGGTCTCCCCAAGGTAAAGATTTTACACACTCTGCACCCTACAAAGCTATCCTGCCAGTGGCCTGCAGGTTTCTTTCCTAGGGACAAAAAATCTTCTCTTTTGGAGTAATATTCTCTTGGCTGAGACTGCCACCCAGGAGTTGTCCTTATCATCATGTTTGTAGTTCCAGCCTGCCAAACAGGAACTGGATTTTAATCAACAATTTGTTTCCCTTCAGGGCATCGAGCAGTCCTGCTTAGACTTTGGGATGTGACCAACACTTCCCTACTATTCATTCATACAAATGAGCAGCGCCGTTGCTTAGTTGTGATTTCTAAGCAGCTACAAGTTAAAAGTGGTCATTTAAACAATTTTCTCTAAGAGTACAGGAGACAGAAGAGAAAAGCAGGACCAGCATTAAGGAAGGCAGGGAGATGGCAATAATCACTTTTCAGTTGGGATCTGATTTTTTTCACTCCCACTTCTCTTTAGGTTGGAAAAAACCTCTTAAGATCAACTAGTCCATCAGCCCTCCCCCACCATGCCCACTAACCCATGTCCCTGAGTGCCACATCTCCGTGGTTCTTGAGCACCTCCAAGGATGGTGACTCCACCACCTCTCTGGGCAGCCTGTGCCAGAGCCTCAGGAAGATTCATTCCATCTGGAGCACATTTCCCTGAAAATAGATGTAGACAAATCTAAGAATAGCACCATGAGACACGTCAGAGGGGATTACATCTGAGCCATTAATCAACAGATTGCACAGGCCAATACCTGCACAGCGCCACTCCCTCTGAATCACCTTGTTTCTAGGAGCAAAGTAAAGGTGATTACTGCTCTTTTTCTGGAGGGACATAGAGATGATTTTAGTTGTTTTCTGCAGCATCTTTCACAGATCGGCTTCCATGTGGAACACCCATTCCTCACTCCTGTCCCAGGAACTGGCCTGAAAGTCTCTCCATCTAATGCATCTATTTTGGTGATGTAGGTGACATTTCTGCCTCTTGCAAAGATATGATCACTCTTGCTCACATAGATTCTTCTTGTGCAAGGGGACTTGAGCCCTCACTGTGGCAGTGTGCCAATTCTCAGCCTTACTTTAAGCATCCTGGGTTTAATCTGAACTTTTCTGTGTAACACTAATGTTATGGAAAATCAGTTATAATAGACGAGGACCATTATTGTTCTTCAGGTCAAGCAATCAATGCAGTAATTTCCTTCCACTTTAATGCTATTATTTGGCTGTAATCATTTCCAGTTGAGTTTGCATGAAAATCAAGTTGAAACTGCTCCTGGTCACATTCACCTGGAAAATAGTCAAGACTCTCCTCTAGAAAATCAAGACTTTCTTCCAATGAGCTTTAATTAACAATGATCATGATTCTGCTGCTCTCTGAGGATTTCTTATCTTCTGGAGATGTCACCAAAGACACTCAGGGGATGGTGTAACTCACAGTGTATTTCTGTCTGAAATGGCCTTGGACTGCAGCCTGAACACATTTTTTGTTAGCTTTTAGCAACAAAGCTAAAACAGAAACAACCCCTGTCTTTTATGGACAGCCATATCAGCACTCAGAGATTAAGGAAGCCCAGAACAGTGCCTGGAAAGCAAGGCTCAAAACACTGCCAGTTTCCTTACATAAATCCTGTTCCTTAAACAACACATCCATATATAATAGTTTAAATAAAGCAAGGCCAGATGCTGTCCAGAAAAAGAGCGGATGCCATTATTTAGAGCCTTCCATAATGCAACTAGCATGGATTATGTATTGGTGAAGGGGTCTACAGTCCTTTAATTTTCCTGACAGGTTTATGCCCAGCTATCCCTTTGGAGGCTGCTTTTTGTTGCCCCTTTTGTACTGTGTGATATTGCAAAAGTCATGCAGACTGTCAGTACAGATCTCAGACTTTCCCCAAAATGTTCTAGTTTTGTTTGGCAAAAATTGAGTTATGATATACAACAAAGCTTGGTTCTTAAGTCATCAGGGACTGCTGTACATCTGGCTATGCATCTGATGTGATTCAAGTATCCACCAGATCTCCAACTAGCTGATGGCGAGAGGAAGAGGAACTTTGACCCAGTTTCTTAAAATTATCACAAAGATGTGCTCCAGCAGCATCCAAAGGCAGCAGCACTTGATAAAGACTATTGTTTTCTGAGATAGACTTGGCCTGGCATCCTTGTGCCTGTTAGAAAGTGCCTTCTGCATTGCGAGGATGGTGTCCAAAAGCCAAAGGGCTGGTGGAGCAGAAAATTTGAGGCACACTTGGAAAAGCATGGAGTTGACTTTGCTAACCAGGTTTCCCTTGTGCTTAGCAACAGCTCCAGTGGGCCCCTGGGAGTTTTCAGTAGTCAGAAGCCTTGTTCCTTGGCAGGAACATAATGTTGGCTGTTTAGCATGCTGCTGAACCTGTAATCTACAGCCAAGCAATAGCAACCATGGTAGCCAAGTGAACAGCAGGCTTGGAAGGGGTTTTTTTTGGAGGGCTGATTTCCTCTGCCATTTGCAAGAGGGCATCCTGCAGCCAGGCCATATGATTCAGGACTCTGCCTCACCATGGACGTGCTGCTTCAGTGCTCTGCATGTATGAAAACAGCAGCACACGTCAGTTTCAGGTGACATAAGGTGACTGTTCAGCAGGTGGGTAAGAGGCTCATTAAAATCAAAGAATATGCTGCCCAAAAGCACACACAGCCTTAAAGCATGCATAGTAAAACTAGATGCTGTGCATGCTTTTTTTCCCAACATGCTGACCGGTGCACAGATCTCTCAAGGTGCATTTAGCACATTATGCAACTGCATTTTGTCCTTCTCGTGTCACTGCAGCTGAACTTCCGCTCTATTCTGGCCACTTCTTTTCATTGGAACCATTTGTGGTTGTGTCCCACTTCAAGAACACACATCAGCACATCCAATATCACCATGGTCATGACCCACAACACCCCTCACTGCTCCTCTCCTGAGTAGTTTTGAAGCAATGGGTACCAATCACAATAAATTGCTCCAAATGGCACAACAGTTTGCTGGTTTGGAGAAATGATAAGCAGAAGAACTGTAGATTCATTTTCACTTGTACACTCAGCCCGAATTGATACAGACTAATGGCTATGGCAAACCAAGCAAATTCATTTTTGCCTGTGACCTCTGCCAGGATTTTAATACAGGAAGGTCTCCCACACTAAATCGTTACCAAAGGAGTATCTACGTTGTGTGGGCCCACATGAGTGCACAAGTTTTTGGAGAAGTGTGATGTGTACTTCTAATGTCGTCCAAACTTGGGGAAAATTTTTCGTTTTCCTCTCACCAAAAGCATGTCATGTTATTTGCATATGGTGAAAACAGGCACATCCTCTGCTTGTAGAGCTGCATTCCTCTCCTCCTCTCTCCCCACTGTGAAAAGTGAAGTTTCTCTTAGCACCATTCTCTGCTCTATTATGCCCATACTGCTGTGTGTTCTCACACCCGTTTCCCTTCCTGCCATTTCCAGCAGGGAATGGGGATCGCTTGTGCTAAGCTCTGCTGACAGAGGTAAGACCAAAATAAAATTAACTACATCATAATGCATTCAAAACAGAAAACATGGGCTTCCTTTTCAGCTTGTAGAACAAAAAGGCAGGATGCAGGTTCTTTTGGGATATTTTAGTCTGCCTCAATCATCTTTTTTTTCAGTTCCAGCTCCAAATGAGAGACTTCATGATGGGTATTTTGAGATAAAGAAGTATAAACTCTTCTGTCCTAGGTGTCCAGATAGTCTAAGGCTGCAAGACAGGCACTAAGCACATTGGAGAGCCAAGGAAAAAGGGAAGGGAAGGGAAGGGAAGGGAAGGGAAGGGAAGGGAAGGGAAGGGAAGGGAAGGGAAGGGAAGGGAAGGGAAGGGAAGGGAAGGGAAGGGAAGGGAAGGGAAGGGAAGGGAAGGGAAGGGAAATGTGTGTTGCACATTCAGGAGATGAAAATACATTCATAATGCTCCCTACTGTGATGGGGGATCTAAGCAAGAAGCATTTTGGCAACTCATTTGAGCAGCCTGGTGACACTGGTACCATCAGACTGTTCTGGTTCCCTTTCTCATGGAAGTGTCACTGAGACTGCCAGCAACTACTTGGTGTTCTGCCTTTATACTTGCAATTATGAACTGCATTGGGTGTTTTGGGACAACCTTCACATCAGTGCTATATACCTTGTGTGTCCTAAAGAAGCTAAATTGGGTCTGCAGATGGGAAAATACCTTGGTGCAGGCAGGCAAAATTCTCACTTGCTTCCTTGAGCTTGCATCCTCACACTTGTCCTTTTCACCCCTCCTTCTGTCTGTATGTCAAACTGGTCACTATCTCTGGAGTAAACTCCAGCTGACAGCCTGCTTGCAGTCTGACAGCATCACAGGTAACTGTTGGAGACCCACAGATTGCCCTTTAGCCCTTGTTAACATCTGTATTATGAGAAGCACTAATGGCAACATGACAAGCTGGAGACAGATGGAAGCAAACAAACTCCCAGCAATAACCATGGGAGAATTATTTGCATCATTATCTATTTCTTCATTACCTGCCAAGGATCAGGGCATTTATTTTTTCAGCACGTGCTGCTGGTCAATTTAGCAGATGCAGGTTTAATTCTCATCCTTTGTGGAAGAGGGGAAGAGAGAATACAGAAGGGCTTTGCCCTCATTTATAAGAAGGCTCAGAAAGGTTGAAAGCAAGCTGAAGATCATCCACAGCAGAGGTGCTACTCTGTTTATAGTCTATGACAGCAAGAAGCAGAAGCTTTCAAGCTAGAAACCAGTCTTCCTCTAAAAGACAGGAGTCACAGAAAACAGGTACTGGGGAAGCAAATGGTAAAGAAAATGAGATATGAATGAAGAAATTTATCCTCACTATCCTCACTAGCTGATGGGATACTCTGCTACTTATAAGGATGGAGTGTGGGGACGAGGACACTGTAAGAAGCATGATCAAGACATGAACGTCCTGTCTGTATGGTAGACCACTAGGCCAGTCTGCTAGTGGCAAGAATTAGATTGCAGGTCAGGAACTCAATGTCAAATTCTACACGGCCAGAAGCCAGGGGAATACTGGGTGAATCTACAATTAGATTTCCTTCAAACACTGAAGATATTACATTAGAAGTCTAGAAGGAGAGCCATTTCTGAAGAGAAGGTGAAGGGATAAGAAGAGGTTCCTGACTCACTCCTCAGTAGTGAATTTCTGTAAGAAAAGCTGTAAGAATATTTCACCCTTTGTATGCCATTCAGCCCTTGGCCTCTGCAGACTTTCAGCTATGCTGCCAGGCAGTGTGAATGTTGTTGGCTTTGACAAAATGTGCAGCTTTGTGCTGGAAGCTAGACAAAGGCCAGCAGTTCATTAGACACAGGCCAAAGAGCATCTGCAAAGGGACATATGCTAGAGTTTTGCTTGGCCCTTAAGCAATATCAACTGCTGATGGACGTAATAAGATACCTAGGGTGTAAAAGCACTACAGTCAAACCAAATTCTTGTACTGTTAAACGGTGCCGCTTCTTGCAGCCCCAGTTCCCCCATTTCTCCATATAGGTAGCCAAGGATATTTAATCCTGTAGTATATATGAACTAAATCCCTTACTGTTTTCTTGATCTTCAGGTCAACACTTTACATAGCTAGTGTTACCTTCCACCAGGCTCCTAAGTCGTGTCTTCAAAGATGTACCCAGAAACATCAAAGCCTGATTAGAAACAAACTTGCCCAACTCTGTCACCAATATGAATATCCCATGGAACCAGTTGCAATCCGGAAGCAATACACCATGGCATGTGATACAAATACATATTTTTATGAAGTCATGCCATCTGGATTTTTTAAGACATTTCCCTATAATACATCTTATCTCTCCCAAGCTTTTCATATTAGAAAACAAACAAGCAAAAAGCAGAGCAAAACAAACTACCAAACCTTAACACCTAAAGTACTGAGATTGCACGCAGGGAAAGGTTGAAGAGTTTCACAAAGAAAAGTAACAAACTCTTTATGAGCTATTCTGTGCTTTTTCGAAGGACTCCCAGGATTTTCTTCATTTAGGTTTATTAAAGGACAGCATATTGATTATGTAACTGCCACCTGAGGTTTAATAACATATACAAGAAATAAATGGAGTTGCTGAGGAGCTTAACTGATCTATAAATAGAGAGTGGCATCCCCATTAATTCATTAAAGGTATATGGGAAGTGTAAGGTATTCCAATTAACATTTCATAAAATTGTTGTAGCATGTTAGTTATGAACCAGCATTTGTCATTTTCTTTTTAGCAATTAAATGATATCTAATTCCCTTGCCAGGCTGGAGCTGTCACCTTTGATAGTTTTCAAAGTTCCTAGAGAGGGCATACAAAAAAGGTAAAGAGATTTCTCTTTCTCTCTTTTTCTTTCCTTCCCTTCTCTCTCTTTTTTTTCCCTTTCTCTTTCTCTTTCCCTTCTCTCTTTTTTTTCCCTTTCCCTTTCCCTTTCCCTTTCCCTTTCCCTTTCCCTTTCCCTTTCCCTTTCCCTTTCCCTTTCTCTTTCTCTTTCTCTTTCTCTCTTTCTTGCTTTCTTTCTCTCCCACTCTTTCTGTCTTTCTGCCAATTTTTCAGTTTTGCACTTTGCAGTCTGCATGGGCTTGTTCACTCATCATCCAGTTTAAATAACCACTAGCTAGATATATCTTCCTTAGCCGCAACAACTGGCCTGGTACCAGATGAGCTTGATATTTATTTAACAAACAGCACTGTCTTCATAGATCTAAATTAGAGCCTTATTTGAAATACTTTAAGTGTACCCATTACTGTTTGCCCTCAGTGAAAATCCAAGTTCTGGTTACGTCCCTGCTCACTAGGATTAGAACTGTCACAATATTTATTTAACAGGAAGAGGCATGATAAGCCATGCTGCAAACACTGCTGTGCCAATATGAAGAGGAACTTTCTGCTTTTACATCATTTCTTTCCCTATATGCTCTCCGTTTCCCCCACCTTTCCTTTTCTTGCTGTCCCTGCTGCCCTCCCCATGCTCTCCTGCCCCAGTGCCCTCCCTGATGGAGGGAAGTGAGCCATGCATGTCCTGTCCCCACCTCTCCTGGTACCCCCTGTGCCACAAATGATGTGATCAGGGACACAGGAGAACACACAGTCCTACCCTCTTGGCTCCTCACCCTTGTGGATCAGTCCACCTTTGGACCTCTCCAGTTAGCTGCTAGTCCAGATTAGTTGCCACAATAGTGGGGACTGGTTTGGATCTCTTCCAGTCTCACAGAAAAAAAAGCTCATTCCAAGTTGGAGTGGGTGTGGAGAGAGTATTTTTCTTCTGTTTCACTGGGCAATGTGAATTGCCATACCCCACAGGGAACGTGGAAGAAAATGCCCATGATATAAGTGCTAGGACAACCCAGTCATTTCCCATTCTTTCTGAAATAGAAAACACAGTTTCCTACCTCTGCTCTGTGTAGCCTGCTGAATTTCTAGAGCTAGGCAAAGGAAGAGGGCTGGGCTCATATCTCCAAGCCTCTAGATGTAGAGAAATACAAGGGACAGAAAAGCAGCAGTGGAAAGGTAGGAAGAAACCTGTGCTAAGCAGCATGCATATATTTTATGCCAATAGTCCTGAAAGAACAAAGTTGCTATCTCAAGATGTTAATATTTTTAGCCTGATTTCCTCTCCAATCATTCTGTCTGTCAGTTCCTCTCTAGTAACTTCAGAACCAGTTGGCCAATTTCAATTGAGTTTGACAGACAGTTGAGAGTCTGAACGGTACAAAGTTCCTGCAGGATTTACAAGTGTCAGTGCATACATCAAGGAGAGAAACCACATTCCCCTACTGAAGGAAGCACCCCATAAATGTTCAGCCTTCACAAAGCAATAGGGATGGACGCCATGGGCACAAAAAAGCTCTGTGCATGGTACCACTCTGTATGATATCCAGGTATATGGGTACGGCATAAAACGGAGTGGAACAGAGGAAGGGGAGAGATGAGGTTGGTGAGATGTCCTTTGGGATATTTAGGTTGTAGTGCAAGTGGAATAGCTTGAAGGAGCAATGTAGGATTTTGAGGAAGATGTGGAAAAAGCAGGAGGGAAACATGGTGAACACTACTGTATCACAAAAATTAGGGATGGAGAAAACACTCCCATTCAGTCTGCTGAGAGTATAATGAGGAAAGCAAATCCAACTGCTTTCAGATATCTCATCCTGCTCTCTGGGTGAGGAACGCTCCTTTCAAGGGCTGAATTCCAGAGCCAACAGACTTGTTAACAGTCAATTATCGTTACAGCTACAGATGGAAAAACCTGATAAAATGAATCCTGTATGGACAGAGGATTGAAACAGAGCTTGGGTAGGGATTGTAGCCAGGGAGAGATTAGTGACCGTAAATACATAAAAAGGAAAAGACTCTAAGACACATGCATAGCTCAGCAGAACACTACCATTTATAAACTTCTTTGTGTCCTAATTCATACCTCACCATTCATGGGCATAGTAGGAAAAGCTGCAGAACTCAGACTCTGAATCTGAATGAAGAAAGAAACTGTTTCATTTAATATTACTGCAGCTTTCAGAAATACTGTATTTTTATTTTTTTTCTTTTTCCAAGGCCATCCAAAGAAGCAGCCTTGCCTATTAAGATATTTTTCATACAGTGTGCTAAGCCCATGCTAGAGTTAACTTTGCTTCTGCATCTTCATCAGCAATGTGACATCCCTTACACCAATTTGATTTTACCTTGTCTGGGAGATGAAAGCAATTTATAAGTTTCAAAGAGCACAAACTGGCTGGGATCCAAACGCAGGAGTGTAGTGCTGAAAAGAGAATTGCTGGAGACTTTTATGTCTGGCATATGGTGTGCTAGTTCCCTTTCTAATCTGGATAATGAAGGTCAGTACAAAGTGCTGAGTTGGTCTTGTTGGCCAAGACGTTTGATGACCTGCTCACACAGATGGGGATTTCAAGTCCTGACCAGCATGAACTAGGAAAAAGAAATCTAATCACTCACTTCACTGACAACTTTGAAATAGGTGGATTTTTCCTCATTTCTGAGTACATATTTCTGTAGGCAAAGAGAGAAGTCATGAATGGGCTGCAGCAATGGAAGATTTCTACAAGCTATGCCACATGGGGCTGTTCAGTAGCACACCTGGTGGATCCCACTAGCATCTGTGACTAATTGAGAAGATAAATCCATTTTGCTGGAGTAGCTTAGATTTCCAAAAGTCCTTCACTGTATTCCAGCTGAGCTGATTAGAGTCCAGCTCACTGGGAGTCATTACTGTCAATCCCAACAGCTGGCCTGAATTTTGCAAGGGGAAAGAAACAAGAAGGAAAAAAAAACATTAAAAAAGAATAAATCTATATTTTATGACTTTATGCAAACTGATTTTCCCCAAAGGGGATCCTATTCCTAACACTGTCACATCTTTGTGATGCTCCTGGATGGCTTGGCTTGCTAGTGGAGCTTCTATAAAAAAGAGGAGAAGTATTTCAAGAGTTAAGTGTCAGAATCAATGAAA
The DNA here is from genome assembly GCA_016647715.1 of Pavo muticus. Taxonomy (NCBI): domain Eukaryota; kingdom Metazoa; phylum Chordata; class Aves; order Galliformes; family Phasianidae; genus Pavo; species Pavo muticus. Next base: position 1,385,979 of record JACDJE010000097.1, read on the forward strand.
TTAAGAGCGTTTTGGATATAGATGAGATAAGGGCGCATACAGCCTCTGGATATAGACACATGTAGAGGTAATGAATTCAATATCTAATGCACGATCTAAATTCTTGCATTCAGCCAAGTTATATTTATCACAGACTCTGCTTCTTAGAGTACAGTCATTGCTGGAGCATGATTGGAAGAGCAGTTCATTCCAGTTACCTCAGACTATTTAGCAGCTGTATTTGCCATATATTTATGCTTGTCTGCCAGTTCCTGGATTTTTCAGCATCTCTGTCACTTCTTTTGCAAAAAGAAGAATGGGTAACCATCTTTGGAGATAACTGTGCCAGCCTGAAAGCCTGGGAAAAAAACCCCACATCTTACAGAGAATCGTTTGGTCATTGCTGATTGTGATCCTGATGATCACTCACTCATCAGTGAAAGTGTGGGGAAAATCCTGGGGAGAAAAGATGTGCTGAACATGAAGGTAGTTTTTATTTCGATAAACTCAGGTCGTTTCCAAAGAGAGACCGACATTAGCGTGCCCTAAGGCACCTGTAGGACAAAACCTGTGAGACCATGGGTCTGCAACTTCTCAAGACTGTGAAAGAACTTGTTGAACACCTATTCCACCTTCCATGGCTGTCAGTATCAGAGTGGTATTTCTCTCATCTGTCTTTTGACAGTTGGCAGAGACATCTGGCAATGGGCTATCTCTAGTCCACCCCAACTCACGCGCAGAGTAGCAGTAGAAGCCCTTCTTGGAGCATCCAGCCCTGATCCAGTATGAAGACAGTTGCTTAGTTCATGAGAAAGATTGAGGAAGGAGAAAACACAAATATCTGTAGTTCTTTGTGAACCTGAGCAGAATATGCCCTTACTTGTGAACGTATTTGTTGTCTATAGGAAAAATGAGTGTACAAGTCTAAGCAGCAGTTTGGGGAAAAGGACTGAGAACTGGGGTAAGAACAACAATTTAAATACCTGCTTAGATCCATCTCCTCTGGTGCCACATATTCCTCCATCTTTACTGTGTATGAGTCTAACGTAAGTCCAGTGGATGCCAGCATGGGACTCAATTCTACTCCAGCACTGGTTTACATAATTCTTCCCTTTGTCTCAGACACTCCTTGCTAGTTCAACACAGGGATCTTCTATCAGCCCCATCCCCATCGCAGGAAGATGAGCCTCCATCAGTTCCAGAGAAAGGGTCAGGAATTTTTGCCACTCAATTTTCCTTTTTTCTTGTTCCCTTTTCCCTCTAGTAGTTTATTCAAGCCCATAGAAAGAGCTTAGGCCTTAGCTCATGTAGAGCTCTGATGTATGCAAATCCTCCTTGTGGCTCCCATGGCCCTTTTTTTTTTTTTTTTTTTTCTTTCCTTTTAATTCTAGATTTGAAAATAAAATGCGAGCTGGCTGCACAGAGATCTCTCATGTGTGCAACTTCCAATTGTGGCAAATTGGAACTGTGGATGCAAGCAGCTCAGATTTATTTATATATTTAAGAGGAAGGAGGGAGGAGAGGAAAGGGTTGGGGGGTGGGGGGGAGATGCTAGTAGTGGAAAGGAGAAAGAAAAAAAAACAGATCCAAGCAAAAAGGGATTTGAATCTCAAATACTGCTCCCTGGCCCATATTATCCAAATCCCTCCAGCCTTGTCTGTGACTGCTTCTTGCCTAGTTAAAAACAACAGGCAGAAGATCAAAAAACATGTTTTCCCCCACAACACTAAAAGTTGTTGAGTTTTTCAGCTGCCATGAGCCAACCAGAGTCTAACACCGAAACTGATGCAATTAATACTTGGTGCTTCAAGACATTAACATAGCTATTTATATAAATTAGTAACCTTAAGCCCAGGCGGTAGCATTATTACAGCATTACTAATTAAATCACAATAAGCTTAGTTTGCAGTAGTATTAATTATGAAGCTGACATGGTGATATTGGAGATCTGATTGGCCTATTGTCAGTCATTACCCGATCGGTAATGAACCAGACAGGCAATGAAAATCAAAGCTGCTGCTCCAGCAGCGCTGTTCACATTTCCTGGGAAGAAGGGCCACTGTTCCAGCAGAGAAACATCAACATCATCCATCAAAGCAGCCGTGCAGCACGCGGCATTTGGTTCTATGGGAAGGCACGAGGGGAGCCTGTTTCCTGCCATCTCTACAGTCCTCAGTCCCCAGGAGTGAAAGTTAGTCTTTTCTATGGCTAACAAAGAGGTTGTGGGTCTCTTTTGTCAGAGTGAGTGGTTGAACATGCCTTTGTCACCTCTAGTGGAGACTCTGAGTCCACTGGATTAAAGAACAGCCCTCAGAGATATTTTTTATGGTTGCTGTAGGGAACCAGGAAGCTGTTAGATCTGTTGTGGGTGCCTCTGCAATAATTTGCAATGGGCTTGTTATGAAAAGCTGTGAAAGATCTGTCAGGCACTGTTTCTGGCAGAAAGGGCAATGGGACAAAGCCAGCATCTAGGAAACTGTCCCATCATAAGCAAATGGCGCTGTGCCTGGGGGTGGAGGAAAGGATGGGGACCCTGTGCAGCTTGGAGGTCAACACAAACCTAAGAGTGCAAAAGGTTTCATAGAATCACGGAATCATTAAGGTTGGATAAGACCATCAAGTCCAAACATAAGCCTACCACCATCATGCCCACTAACCACGTCCCTCAGTGCCACGTCTTCACAGTTCTTGAGCACTCCAGGGACAGTGACTCCACCACTCCCTGTGCAGCAGCGCCAGTACATGACCAGGTTTATATACATCATGTTTGCAGGGAGAAACATACTAAAAAGAGCCTCTTTCAGACTTCTTCCGTGCTTCCATGTCCCAGTCAGACATCTAGTTGTCCTTTCTCCCATGTTACAGAAGGATACCTGCAAAGCCAGAGCTTCTTGGAGCAAAGATCCCATAAAGCAGAGCAAAAGTTCTCAGTGGCAGCCTATGTGTTAAAGAGAGAGTAAATGATTGACAAGGGCCAGTTCAGTCTGCATCTGACTCTCCTCTTTTTGATAGACCTAAAATGATGAGAAATGCAGGTAAGCCTGTTGTCTTCCACTCCTGTTATCCATGACAGCAATTCAAAGCAACAGAACACTCAGACTTGAGAAAGGGATGGCAGATCCTGCTCTCTGCCTCAGAGGTATCATCCACAAAATGGATTTTTTTTTTTCTCTGAAAAACAGAGCAGAATAATATCATATAATCATAGAATGGCTTAGATTGGAAAGGACCTTAAAGGTCATTGAGCTCCAACCCCCCTGCTATCTGCAGGGTTGCCAACCACTAATATAGAGTTGATCTTCCAAGCAGATGGAAGATCACTATACAAGATCTAGTGCCATGGAAAGATGGAATTGGAGAAGAGAGAAAATATTTTGTTTCTGCACCAGTTAAATAATTTCTCAGGTCCTGAGCAATGGGGGATCACCTCCAGCCATCAGCAGGACAGGAGATACCAGTTAGCAGATTTCTTCTCCATCTCAGGGGGAGCTCTTTCTTCCTTTGAAGATGAGCAGAGGGATGCTTCAGGCTGTGTTTCTGTCCCAAACTGCTTCCTGTGTGATGCCCTGGTGAGACTCCCTACCCCAAATCCCTGGGTGTTTTGCAAGGATTAGGGTATGCACACTAGCTGTGCAAGGAAGAACAGATACACTCAGTCTATAAGTCCTGACTCTGAGGCTTACGTTCCTGTTGTTGCATAGGTCAGCAGATGGCACTGCTACATTTAGACTTACAAGGTTTTTTTCCTCTTAGCGCGCAAACGTGTTTTTGGTCCTAGAAGAAATGCTGCATTGCTGTTATCGTCTCCTCATCGCTGTTTGACTGCTGAAAACCCAGTGCTCCCCTGGCTGCTCAGAGCTCCCTGAGCACACACCACTGCTGATAGCTATGTGATGGAACTAGACTGGGACAGTCTGGAAGTACAGGTTGATTTTGGTCTGTTCCAGGGTGGATAGAAAGACTATTATGCCAAGCAGGTTTCTTTTTCAGAGTTGCCACTTGATAACGGTGCACTGTGCAGAAACAGTACCTTTAGCATAGCAGGAGGTTGGGGCAACACCTGAGCAGCTATGCAAGTCACCCCAGCACAGCATCTGCTCTCTAACAGTGAGAAGAAGCAAGTGCTTAGGAGCAAAACATGGATGACACATTTCCCCTTAATTGTCCCCACACCATTTTTACCCAAGGGTTATCGTAAGACAGATGTCCTCTCTCTGTCATACCCTTTTCCAGTTTCCCCTGAAGCCCTTCTGTCTGATGGCACTCACAATATCCTTTATAAAGGGCCCTCACTGCTGAACAATCTGTTGCATGATGAGTACCCCTCTTTATATTTGCTGTGAGCTTGACTCCTGTTAGCTTCATAACATGGACTTCTGGGGCACCTAATGTTATTGGGGGTGACTGATCAGAGCCATCCTGCTCAAGCCACCGGCAGCCCTTTGTCATTTATTCCCCATTGGTTTCTGAAGAAACAAAGGGCTTGGAGGAGAGGGGGGAGGACAAGGGAAGGCAAGCTGAAGCAATGAGATAAGCAGCCCAAACGCAGGTACCCGAGCTGATCTCAGCTCCCTGTAGCCATGCCTTTTAGCAGGCTCTGTCCTCTCCCAGTGATGAGGTGGCTGACGGAGTCAAAAAAGGCAGGGAATGGGTCTGGGTGAGATAGGGCTCCTCGTTATGACCCACATGGATAAGAAGCCACTTTGCTGCAAGGTTTGCCTGGCCAGCCAGCAGTGTGGCCCAAATCCAGGGCTGCTTGAAACATGAGGATATGCCTGAAGACATTGTAAAGAGGCAAAGACTAAGGGCGAAGTAGAACAGAATCCCAGGGGAGAGGCTTAAAGTGCAGTTAAGCTTAATTTAGATGGGAAGGTGAGGAGACCCTGGAGGGATACCTGCTCTGGCAATTCATAAACTACAGCCAAAATCCAGAAGAGCTGCTTCTTATCTAGGGCTGTGCTGGGAGCAGTTGGAGGCCAAGGAAGTTGGTAAGTAGCTATCAATGAGCACAGAGAGCCCTTGAGGGGGAAGGGACACTGGAAAGCAGCAAAGGCAACGTGTTTGGAAGGAAGCCTCAGCCTCTCGATAAATTTTGTGTTCTTTCCACTTTATGGTCAAGGAGTTGCTTTCACCCCAGAGAGCAGGGAGAGCCAGCTGCTCTCTGAGAGCTGGTGCAGGTGGGGAGGCAGATCCAGGCTGCTGCAGATGCAGAGCTCTTCAGCGAGCATGTTGCAGTAATGTGATGCGATATAAGCATTCACGGTACCCAGGCTGGCAGCAGGGTCTTTGTGGCTAAAAAATTGGTAGCTGAGCTAATCTCTCACAAACTGTGGAGACCTAGGGAGTAGGAGTACACTATGATCCTTTTTCTCTCAAAAGAGATTGCTCTGGAATGAGATATCTGAGGCCTTTGCTTTACAATTCTGGCAAGCTGAGTGAATGCCCAGGCACTTGCCCTGAGCTGTGTAGACATCTGCTCAAGGGCAGGGGCTGCAGCATCACAGGGAGGTACTGCTCTGCTCAGAGGTCTGGAAAGTGGAAACAAGGATTTAAATGAGAAGAGAGGTCTTGCAATGAGTGTGAGAAAACACATCTCCTGATATCAGAGGGGTGAATATGAAGGATGGTTTAGATCCGCCTCAGGCAAAGGCAGAGTTCTGGGTGCATGGGAAGAGCCCCTCTCACAAGCCTATATTTAAAACAGCTCTGCCGTGTCACTGCTAAGTCATGTGCCCAGGGACACCATGCAAAGCCCTGCTTGGAGCATCTGTAGGTTTCTGAGGAACATCACACATTATGACATTCTTAAGGTGCCAAATAGCAAACGGACACACCTCGATGCCTTGGATGTGGAAGTATGTTCAAAACTCCCTCTGATTACTCTGAAGGTCCTTCCTCCCCTCTCCCACTGCCTTCCTGTTTTAATTTGCAGATTATAGGAGCAGGAGGGAGTACAGGAGCCAAAGGATTTTGTCAGGCTGAGTTGAAAGCAGCAGCAGCCGCTGTACCAGCAGGCAGAGCCCAACCAGAAATGACCTCACCAAGCTGCTCATCTTCCTCGTTCATTTTCATCCCTGGCAAAAGCCCTGCAAAGCCAGAGTGTTCACTGAAAAGGCCAAACGAGAACATCCAGCCCAAAGGAGGAACCCACCATCATTGCGCTATCACAGCTGCTCCTCGTGTGCTCATTATAACCAGGAGATGAGGCTGAACAGAGGAGCCAGGGCTATTTTTAAGCACCCTGGGCAGATCTTAGAAAATGCAAGGTGGTCATAAAAGCTTGTACCATATTTTCGCAGATGATTAGTTATGAATCAGGCCGGTGAATGAAAGAAGGCAGAGGCTGTGATGTTAAATGAAAGGCTGCAGAGAGAAGCATTGCCCAGCAGAAATAGTCTTGGAGTACCTGGAAAACTTAGTTGGTTTTATTCCTCCCAGTGGATTTTTACAAGAAAGAAAATGTTGCTTTGCTTTGGTTTCTTTTCCCTGGAGTTGGAATCCAGATGCAATGCTAGAATCTGGATTTTAACCAGCCTGGCATTTTGGGCAATCTCTTCTGAAAAAGCTGCAGTTGTTGGAAGCTAGATCCAGACTTGGACCTGAATACTCAGCTCCGAATACAGTGTTAGAAGGGAGGTTTGGTTTATTGCCAACATGCAGGGAAGCATGGAGGATAGCAACAAGGCAAATCCATCAGAAAAAATGTGGCTACAGATTTAAATTCATCTTTGGCCCTGAGACTTTGAAAATAGGGTTTAAAGCAACCATAGTTTGGGTTAAAAAGACAATGAAAAATGTGAAGAAAATGTCAAAAACAATAGGGAACTACAAGCCAGTTCTCCAAGAAGAAGATAAAGAGGATATGGAGGGCTGAAGCTTGAGTATTTGCATCTTATCACAAAATCAGTAGTCGTGTTCATGTTATGGAGTAGGAACACTGGAGTCCATGCCATAGCAGTCCTTATTTCCCACTCATCCAGAACACGAAACCTCATAGGGCATTCAATCTGATCTTCTTAGGGTGCTGGGCAACTCTTGGGTCCCCCGTGTTAAATAGTCCCAGTGTAAGAACACCAATCCTCAGCAAAGACCTGTGCCCAGACAAGCTGTGATGCCCTAAAGCACAGCGCATGATCAAAAGATTACTAAAACAGGACAAGATATAACACAGGTCGTGGCAAGGCAGCTGCCAGCTTTTGACAAAACCATGGGTAAGCTGATGCTGGGTGAAATTTCCCAAACCTCCACCCAAATGTCAAGCTTCAACTTGGGAAAAATATGAACCCCTAGATGTAAAGACTGGGAAGTGGAGGATGTGATGGGAATGGGAAGGCATGACAGGTTAAGAAGTGAGTTTATAAAAAAGGAGATAGACCACAGACTGATGGGGAAAGATGATTCAGGTTGGATATTAGATGAAATTTCTTCTCACAAAGAGTGGTGATGCACTGGCACTGCTGCTCAGGGAGTGGTGGAGTCACCATCCCTGGGGGTGTTCAAGAAACATGGAGATGTGGCACTGAGGGACGTGCGGGGATGGGATGATGTTTGGACTTGGTGATCTAATGATCTTTTCCAACCTTAATGATTCTGTGATTCTATGACTCTATGATGATCAGATTAGCGAGTAAGAGGCAAGGAAAACAGCATCATGTTTTGGGGTAGTCTTTCACCGAACTGTAAAATTCCTGGAAGTATGGCATACGATACTAAACTGTCCTCCCAGCATATAGACACCTTCACCACTCTTTTAACCCCTCTGGTAGCATGCTGTCCCTTTAGAGGTCTGCCTGTCTCACCCCAGCAGTGTCACACCACCTGCACAGACCCTCACCCTCCTTCCAGCAAAGCAATTCAAGTGAGTGCCCAAAGTCAAGAGGGAAGCAAGGAAGGAAGGGCAATGGGAGAGAGATTATTTCAGCCTTTTTTCAAAGCAGGACAAGCACATATTGTTAATATGCAGAATGCCTGTATATCTCAATTATACACCTCCCACAGGAGCCTATTACAGCTACCCTGGGCAGCCAACATGTGTCAGCAGAGCAAACATCGAAGACTATCCCAACATACTCCAAAAATAAAAAGCAGAGAAAGCAGGACATGTGCCTGTCATCAGCTGCTGATATTTTTTCCACTGCGCCAGTGCCATGTGGTTTTCGGATCTAGCTGCCAGACCTATGCCTTATCATTTTAATGTGTGGAAACTGGGAAATCAGCATTGCTCCTTCACAGCTTATACTGGTTCATATTACAAGTTAAAACTTTTATTTATTTATTTATGTGGAAGGGAAGAATAAGGTTTTCCCAGTAAAAGAATGTACTTCCAACATGCACGTTATTCCAAAGGCCTGGATACCTAAAAGAAAAAAAAAGAAGAAAAAAAAAAAGAGAGAAAAAAAACAATCCTTAACAGACCTTACCCTTGACAGAAGACAAAGCAAAAAGTCCAAGCTGCCTGTAGAGTTCTGTGCTTTAGTTCTGAAGTTTTACTTCACCAGTGCTCAGAAACAGCTATGGTAGAAAACAACACAAACCCAGAAAAGAATCAATTTGGCAAAGTGGGTGCTGGAATTGATCACCCACTTTACTCTTATGAAAACACTTTTTACTCCTGTATCTTCTCCTGTCTATTACTGTCACGTCCCATAGACCTTTGTGCAGGCTTTGAGTAGATCTCACATCTTCTACTGTTGCTTTAGCCATGGAAAAGCACTGTGTTTGGATGGCACTGCCAAGAAACTGCCATTTGAGCACTGCTGAAATGTACTCGTAGAGGCATGGCTGATGTCATTCCAGTGGTGAAAGGGTTAAAGTGGAAGGGATGCTGTGGAAGAGAAGCTGGGGAATTGTGTGTCTTTTCTGTTTTAAACTTGATTTCCTGTGATTGAGCCAAGGAGAAAAACATTCAGAATTACTGCAAATAAGTGCAGAATGTTTTGAAGTCCCTGAAGAAGGACCTGGTCACAGAGCAGCCTGTTGACTTTATGTGGCCCAGAAATAGCTCCTGCCTTCATAGATGTTTTCCTGACATATCATCCTCCATGTATTACTTCACCTTCTTGGAACTATCTTGTTTGTCCTTTCACTGTTTGCTGTTGTATCTCTCCATCATCTGAGAGCATTGTATTGTAACCATTAGACTGACGGTTATCCACTCTTTGCCTTCCTTTTTTTATCTTACCTAGCCCGACTGCATTTCCTACCAAGCAGGAGAATATTTGCTGGCATGAAGAGTTCTTTCTGCCTATCATGTTTTGCACTTTTCATTTGCAGGTTCTGTTGGACAGAAAGTGTTTTCTTTCTGTTACTTGACAAATGTGGAAGGCTGAGACAGGAAAAAGAGGTGAGCTTTGCTGTGGGTTAATGCCCAAGGGTCAGTTTTAGGCTATTAAGTAACAAGCACTTCTTTATATCTCCTTGTTGTCATATTCCCTAATTCAAAGCACTGAGCACTCTTGAAAATCTGATTTATTCTAAGTGTCTTATGGTGAGGCAGAAGAAAGTATGGCAGCCTCCATGAAAAGTAGAAACTGGTTGATTTTACTCTGCTGTACCTTCCCCCTAATCTGGAACAAGAAGAGAGAAGAAAACAGTCAGACTTGTGCTAACCACCACAAAGACAAGCTATGTTGCCCCACCCAACAGTGCCCACAGGTTGTGGAGAAGGTGTCCCCAGGGATGAGTGCCATGAGATGCCACCTCCTGGTGCCCAGCTTGGTTGCCACCAAATCAGTTCATCATCAACATCTATGTATATAAGCCTAAAGTACTAATGAGCCCCACGTGCCCTATCGGTGGTAAGTGGATAGTTGGACTAGATGATCTCAGAGGTCTTTTCCACCGTTAATGAATTTATGCTTATGTGCTACACACACGACCAGCAGCGTATCTTCTACCTTATGTCAGCCACAGGAATCTCAGCCTCAGAAAATGGTTTCCAACCTGAAGATGCTACAATACCCTTTCATAAGACTGCTAACAGTGCTTATATTACCCCAAATCTCATTATTTCCTCTATCAATTTCCTCTTCCTTGTATAAATTAGAGTGAATTACACTATTCATTCGGAATAATGTATAGCCATGAACAAATTCACATCAGTCGGAGAGGGTACATTTATTCATGAACACTCGAGTGTTTATTTCAAGAATATTAGTGGGGATAAATGAGCTTCAGAGATACTGATGCTGTTAAGTAGCTGGAGTATTCCTCCTGGAAGTGTACTTGAAGACTTTTTGAACAGCTCCTATTTATTACTCGCACAATGGATTAGCTGAGCAGTTCCACATGCCTCCAGCCATTTTTATTTTTTTTTAAAGCAATTCTTTCCTTTTAGAATGTCCCTCCCTTACATCCCAGGAGTAGAAACAAGACTGCGCAACATGGATGACCACATGTACAGCATGAGTAGTAAACCAGAAATAGCTCTTACTCATCGCGAGCCATTTGTAATTGCAGCGGCATTTAAATTTGGCTGCACCAACTGTAGTTTGAACAGTTGTGAAACTGCAAGTAATCAACACTTTAATAAAACTCATGATCTGTTTGCAGATAGTCTGGCAAAGAGAGAACTGCTAAAGGAGCTAAATCATTTGCAGGAACCACTTTCAGAGGATGATTTGACCAACTCTAGCAAGATGGTATTCATGTGCAAAAAAAAGCTCTGGAAAATCCTTCATGAATGGCCAAAAAAAAAAATGACTACAGAAGATTCCTCATTGCTATTGATCAGAAAGAAAGTACCCGTCTGCGCAGACCACTGAGCTTCCTCTGTTCCATGAGGATGACTGGCTTTGCAGCACTGCATCAAGGTTTTATACAAGGTCTCTAAGTTTCAGGCATGCACTTGTAGTTCAGGTGGGTTGTGCAATCACATTCATTTATTTCTATACTGAGTTATATTCTGCTTGAAGTCTGTAGAGTTATACGAGGCTACACCCAGCAGAGTCTCTTCTTCAAAATACTTAGTTAATAGTTTACAGGGTGACTTAATAATTTAAGAGGATTAGTAGCTGGAAATGAAGCCTTGCAGCTATGCATAGCTTATTTAGTTCCACTCCAAATTTACAATTATCTGATGGTTGTTTGGTGACCTAGGTGAACTGAATTACCACCTTCAGCCCATTTTGTAGAAGACTGCTGTGTACTTATCACAGGCACCATATCCCCATCATGAATGGTTTGGCAATGTAACAGCTGAAAAAATACACCTAGCTTCCAAGTACTGACTATTTGAGCACTCATCTCTCTGCTAAGACTGCACATGCAAAAGCTGTGCATGAGAAGGTTTTATGGTGGGGCCCCAAGATGAGGACCCCCTGGTCTATTACTCAGGTATTTCCAACTGTAGTGGAAATGCTAAGTCACGGCTTGAAACAATGATTGAGCACCTGATGGGAAGGCAGGGCCAACCCAGGGGAACTCAGGTGCATGCAATGCAATACAATACAGTGCACCTGAGTGGCGGGAAGGGGTGCAGCCAGGATCCACCCCTTCCCAGACCTCATTTAGGGGTTGGCAGTGGTAGCACAGGTATCTTGCTGGAGATTCCTGCATATTTGAGATCTTCTCTGGGTGAGCAGATTTTTTTTTTCCTTTGTTTCTGTGTCTACAGCTGCTGTATTTGGGTACATCCTCATTTGCTGTAGCCTAGTACTTTGCTATGCTGCTGCATTACTCCAACCCTCTTTGCAATCTTTGTTTGCAGCATTAGTTTTATTATAACACCCTATTACAGCAGGCAAATTTTATTAATATGCTTTACTACTACCTTGACCTTTTCAGTGCTCCTTTGCTTGATTGACTATCCCCATACAACACCTTCTAAGTGTTCTGCTCTTTCCATTCAGCACATCAAGGCACAACCTTTGAAAAAGGTTGGCATGGAAGGACATGCTGCTGCAAATCCCATGTCCCTGGAGATACCCAAGGTCAGGCTGGATGGGCTTTGAGCTCCTGATGGAGCTGTAGGTGTCCCTGTTCATTGTAGGGAGGATGGACTGGATGGCCTTTAAGGGTATTGGTAAAGTGTGCCCAGACCAGGTCTAAGCAGGGGACAGCTTTGGACAATGATGCTGATCATGTTACTGGAAAGCAGGTCTGGGACAGCAAAGAACCTGCAGAGAGGGCTACAGAATAAACAAAAAGCATCAAGGTTGCAAAAGCTAGGAACAACAGATGATCCCAGAGATGGGTGCTAGGAGCTGTGTGGGCAGCCCCACTGGGGCTTTCTTCAGTTTAAAGCTGCTGAACCTTTTCATTTCTATTTTATGGCTACAGACAAGGAAAAATAAAACTAAAATGTTTCTTCTAAGGCATTCACACCCACTGACTCTAGTGAAGTGATATTAAAAAGGCAAGGGAAAACCAATAAAGTAAAAAATAAAAATCCATTAAAATCACATTTGCTTTTGTACGTAGCACTTATTTGCAGGAGGTGAGTAGTAAGAGCCAAAGACTATAATCGTATGGCATATGCAATTCTGTGATGAGAGGACACCAATCCTGTCCCAGTGTCAGAGTGACAAATAGCAACTGCTGTTAAGGCAGCAGAACTCCCTTCTGGGAGAGGACAGCCTTCCTCCAGTGCTGGCTTTTCAGGGCAGCCTTTTCTGCCTCCTGCCCTTAGAAACTGGTCCTTGCTGTTGGTCAGGTGCTGACTGCAAAGTGTTCTCAAAATTCACCTGGTCTATAATATCTCCCTCAGCATCCGTGCTGCTTACTCCTTGCTCAAACAGTCATGGTCTTGGGTACATCAATTCAGTGGCTGTGCGGTGACCCATCACTCATCGCAGGGCTGGAGAGATTCTTCCCCTCTAGAAGCCCTCTGGATGGTTTTCTTACTGATATTTAAATCCCATTTACACCACAGAAGCAATTCAGGAAGGACTCAACAACGGTCGGAGCTGAGCTACTGAATATTTGTAGCTCCAGGCGCTTTAGCCAGAGCTGAGTCCAGGATGCATCTAAGCTGTGATGCTCTAAAACACCTCTTGGCTGTTTCAGGCCTCAGGAGGGCTATTTAGGTTGTCTTCAGCCGTCTACTCTGACAGTGATGAGGTGTCAGCAGCCATTTCAGAACTCATCTGGTGGCAAGAAAGGGGCTAATTGCTGACCCTCACTTACTGAAGACCTTCTCTCACTGTTAAACAAAACCTCTACGTGTCTCAAAGTGGCACAGCCCCTTTTTCTCCACCTGTTCTTCACTGCATGAGAGCAGGTTTTAGGGAAAATAACCTCCAGCAATGCAGAAAATGACAGTTCCTTTTACTTGTGCTGAAACACTCTATATGCCATTTTCCTTTTTTTCCTTTAAAGATGTGAATTGGCATTTTCTACCGAACTTTGTGCAAGACAAAAGACACCCAGCCACCTTAGGCAGTGGTCCTTCCAAAGGCCACTCCTTGAGAGCACCACAGGAACTAGAGCACATACCTGAAGTGGTGTGGTGATGGGCTGACATCTATAGAATAATTCAGGTTGGAAAAGATGACTAAGATCACCAAGTCCAACCCACCCCCACCATGCCCATAGCCATGTCCCTCAGTGCCACATCTTCACATTTCTTGAACATCTCCAGGGGCAATGTCTCCACCTCTTCCTTGGGCAGCCTGTGCCAGTGCCTGACCACTCTTTACCTCCTTCAGCCCTGGTCCCTTCTTACCTCCATCCTACAAGTGCTGGAAATACAGAACTGGTCAGTAAGGCACTTCTTGGTTAAAGAGATTAAACTAAGAGCTCATGTCATTGCCTCCTGTTCAATGCACTCTCTCTAAGGATGTCTGCAGCCTTCAACAAGATTTTCCAAGGAACTTTTTTGCCTCAGGGCATGGGCTTTGGGGACCCTTGCCCAAACTAAGCACTTGACATGGCTGCATGGCGGTCCTGGCCCTACCTTCCACTCCTTGCACCACCTGAGGATGCCTCCGGCTGTTGTTCGCTCCTTTTCTCATTCATCACTCCCTAGAGGACAATAGCACTTTAGAAATGGATTTAGGGATTCTCTGCAAGGAGAAAACAAGGAAACCCAGCGACAACAACCTAATCAGCAAACAGCTGAGCCAGGGATAAATTCACATGGAAAGCCTGTGTTTGTTTATTACTAATGGGTAACGGAGATGATAACCTTTTAATCCAAAACCATAATGAAATATGCATATTTGTTAATGTGCAACTATAAAATGCAAATCTAGCAAACACAATGAGGAAGGGCAAAGAAAGCACTCGGCACCAATCCTAATTTATTCCTTTGGCTTCAGACGTTTATCCAAATTGAGTTGTGTATGTAATATAAAGTCAAATGAATATGTAATTGTAATGTATATGTATAACCATTTTCATCTCAAATATGCCAACTGTTTTTCATAATAGGAAGTAATACATATTTTGCCAAATAAAAGGTTACCTATTAAAATATTTTTATACCCTTCCCACCCCAAGCTTTTGTGCTCTGTGTAAAAGCCCTATTTACATAGAAACAATTTGTGATTTTTCCCTTTTCCAGCCCCGCTACCCAAATTCAAAAGATTTGAAAGATTAACGAAGTAGAATAAGGAAGATTTCTACAAGAAGTTCTCTTCTTTGTCACTCTCCTCCTTTTCAAACAGCACAGAGATTGTACTCCTAAATATCAATTTAAGACAACAGCTAAAAAGCCAGGCTATTTCCCCCTTTTATTTCCAGTCCCCAAAGAAACAGCTTTCCCCTCTTGCTGTCAGAGCAACTGCGTATTCATCTACATATTCATGCAGTAGCAACTAATCTTTATTGCTAGTCCTGGTCATCACTGCTTTTGTAAATCATCTCTAGCAGACTGAGAACCAGAACCACCTTCACGCACTGTATGTGAGAAGAGCTGTATCAGTCTGTGAATACTGTGACTTGGGAAGAGACCAGGAAAGTAAAGATTCAAGACAAATCATCTTTTCCAAAGCTCACCTGAAATTAAACCACTTCCTGCGATGGAGAAGTTCAGGTAGTTTTTCTTTCTTCAGTGGGACCATCAGGCTTGTGGTTCCCAGGCTATTGTGTGGTGAGGAGTATTTTTGACTGAAATGTATTATGGCTTAATTGTCTGAAATATGAATGCGCTGCCAGGAAGTCAGTAGCGATGTTTCCATTGGCTTCAGTGAGCAGCAGACCAGGGGAGCTGAGACAAAGCACAAAGGATTTTGTAATCAACATCCACCCATTGCTTCTTCTGTCCCTTCTGACTCCTTTATTCATTTTTCTATATTCATATTTCTATAACCTGCATTTATTTAGTCCTGCCCAAAGCATTTGCCAGTTTCCTCTCATCTTCTAAACAAAGCGTTCGCACCTCTTTGTGTTTTCTGACCCTCCTGAGGACTGGAGCAGTGTACTGATGGCCGAAAGAGCAGAGCAAATCCCATTTCTTATAGCCACAAATTCTAGAAATTTAGGAGTTTTGGAGAAACACCCGAAGTCCTGGTGACGTTAAAGCCAAATAGTTCTCTGTTCACAGAATTGTTTGAGTTGGAAGAGACCCTTAAAGGCCATTTGGTTCAACAGCCCTGCAACGAACAGAGACACCTACCACTCCATCAGGTGCTCAGAGACCATCCAGCCTGACCTAGGCTGTCTCCAGGGATGGGCACCATCACCTCTCTCTGGGCAGTC
Source organism: Pavo muticus (assembly GCA_016647715.1). Lineage (NCBI taxonomy): Eukaryota > Metazoa > Chordata > Aves > Galliformes > Phasianidae > Pavo > Pavo muticus. The sequence goes on from JACDJE010000097.1 coordinate 1,401,597, forward strand.
TGTGCCCACCAGCCAGTGCCTCACCACCTTACTGTAAAAAAAACTTCTTTCTTATATCCAGTCTAAATCTCCCTCTTTTAGTTTGACACCACTTCCGCTTGTCCTATCCCAGCTGACCCTGGCAAAGAGCCTGTATCCTTCTTTAGATACTGATTCTCTTTAAACATACTCCTGAAACGTAAAGGAAAAAATAATTTTGATTGTAGGGTTATAAGAGTCTCATGAAATAAGTACGGGGAGCCTGCAGATCTGCTCTTTTCTCCTTTCCCTTGAGCTGGACTAAAGTAGCCTAACACACCCCAAAACGTCATCTACCCATGGGCTTGTGGCCCCATCTCCTTGGCCTGAATCCAACAGCAACTGGAGCCAGAGCACAGCCACAGACCTTGCAGAGGAGCTACCAGAGGTCTTTGGAATGTAGCCCCGTTTCTCCCGAGCGTTTATCTGCTTCTCAAATCATTAATGAGGAAAGCAGCCAGGAAGCACCATGCTTAACCTCCTTCTCCCTGCCGGGACGATCCAGGGAGATGATGCGCTGCAGAAGGGCAGAATGGGAGCAGAGACCCATTTGCTCATGAAGAAGGCAAGTGAAGGGGCAGGGGAAGAAAGGCAGCAGGCCAAATGAGAAACGCTCCTCTAGACGTCTTCCATCATTTCAGACTCATAAATCACAATGCAGATTAATGAGAAATTAATGCAGTGCAGAAATTACTGGGGGTGAGGAGCTGTCGGTCAGCAGCAGGAGTGACTGCGTGTGAGACAAAACGGTGAAGATCTCCAAAAAGAGAGAGGGCTCGGCAGCCCAGACGTGTTCTTTAATGAGGGAAGACAGAGAGGTCAGCATGGGAACAAGATAGCACGCAGCTGCATCTGGGAGACAAGGGGCACTATTTAAAAATCCTGTCAAAAGGCTCTCCGGACTGATTTGTATTAAAGCCTCTTCCACATTTACTAATGAAAAATCCTCCTGCATCAAATCATAATGTATAAGCTTTAAAAGAGAGAGAGGAAAAAATCAAAGGGGAAGAGGTTAATTTCAGTATGTGCCTCCTCTGTTTGGGGAAAAAATTAACACAGATGAGGAAAATAGCCTACTTTACCTCCTCTTCTTTCCTCTTCGATCCTCCCATGGCATTATTTTAAGCATTTAACTTTCTGATAGCAGTTTGGTTACATTTCCTCTCCATTTAGTGGTGAGGTTGGAGCACATCATTTAGTTCTGCAGCGAGAGTGATGGAGCGGGCACGTGATGGATGGTTCCCTTTGCTGGTGCTCAGGCTTAGGGCTAACAGGTAGCTCAGTGCGTTGTTGGTTCGAGCGCTTGGAAGCTCTCTGCAAAGCAGAGCATGCAAAGATAGAGAGTGAAAGCTGACCTTCCTCCTCATTATTTTATACTGAAGGAGGTGAGTGCTGTTATCTTCTAAGGTAAATTTTCTCTCTTTTCTCCACTGTAAAAAGTGTTCTCACTGTGAATTCAAGCCAAGAAAGTATAAACTGAGCCCTGATGTCCAAGCCTATCCATGTAAATTTGCAGCAGCGGTGACAGAAACTCGTGGGAGTCATTTTGGAGAATGTGGACGTTCCTCAGCAGGTAGGGAGTCTTTATGCAAATGCCGCAGTGGTACTTTCATTTATGGCTCCTGTTGATCCCACCACCCTCAGGATGCCTGTAACCATAGCAATGGGCTCAGATAGGAAGGTTCTCTATTGTGCATAGAATAGACAGTGGCAGCTGATGGTATCAGCAGAAAGAAGTATCCAGACAGAGCCACTGTGGATGATGAGTAGATAATAGGAGAGCAACTCATAGCTGAGGCAGATGATAATCCTTAACAATCGTGGCCAGTCAGGTAGACAGCAGTGCTCAGACACCATGGGGATGGGCATAAGGAAGGAACAGAAAGGGAAGTGAGGAGAAATAAGGAGAAATGTTCAGCTAGCTCAAACGTGAATACGTCCAGCTGTCACTATGCACCACAGCTGATAGAGCTATATGCGCACAGTCCTAACTCTTGCTCAGGGTGTGCAGGTCCTTCAGCTCAGCAATGCAAACCCTGGTTCCATCTTTTAACGTATTTGGGGAGTGCAGTGAATGAAATCCTTGGTGTTCCCAAGAGACATGAATGGTCCCAAGATATAGTCAGGAGATGTTGCCTTTCTTTGTGCAGGCACCTGAGGACATGGCAAACTGTATGCCAAAGCATACAGATTTTATTATAGGCATTTTCTAATGCAGTATGACATTCCTACCAACAATGACCTCCTAACGTCTCTTATATACTCTAGCTCTTATATCCTCAGAGGTGTGGTGACCTTAGAGGTAAAATCAACTTTCTTCGTGCCTAGGTGCACCACAAGTCCCTTAGACACCAGTGTGTTCATGCAGGTATCCAAACTGGCAGCTTCTTTGGCTCTTAAGAGATGTATTCTTTAATATTGCGCCATTTGGTGGAAATTTTCTTTTAATCTGCTCACATGCTCACACAAAGGATGAAATACAAGTGGAGGAAAAAGAAATCATGAGAAGGACCCTATTTATCAAAAAAACAATGGCTCAGTAGTAGCGGTGAAATAGAGATGTTGTTACTTAGCGATAATAAGGGAAAACAGCTATTGTCAAAATGATAAGGCCATTTCAGTTGTCTCCCCTAGTGATAATATCTCTGCTACCACTAGTGCCTGAGTATTGTCACAATGTTTCATGGAAGGTGTTAGACAGAATAAGTTATATGCTAAGCCCACAGCTAACTCCAGAGCCTCCAACCTCACCTCCCCCATATCTCTGTTGATACAACAGCCTCTTCTTTAATACCATTGCAGCGGTGGTTTCTATTCCCCATGGCTTTTCTTCTGCTTCCTTTTAAATATAACGCTGCTCCTGAGTCGGTTGACAAGGTACGTTTCACTGATAAGCAGCCCAACTTTGTCTTGTGATAGGCCATCAGAAAACCAGACTAACACATCTTAAAAAACGTAGGAAATGCTGTTCAAAATGCCAGCCCAATGAGTTGGAGTAAGGTTAAAAAAAGGGGAAAAAAAGTAATAACACTGAAACAAGAATACAGAGATCTGCTGAAGATCTCTGGCAGAAGCCCTGATGTTCTTATAGAGTCTAGAGATAAAATTTACCCATCTGATCAGAGGTAGATATTTTCCTCTTGCTGGGATTTGACATGAGTACGCCTTCAGAAGGACAACGTGTCATTGCAAGAGGGAAGAGCCAGTCTTAAGGTGACCCCAAGCTCACATCATCTCCAGCCCCACAGCAAATTAAACATAATTTCCTTTCCTTTATATATATATCATCATATATCATATGCATTGAATATCTCTATATATCATCATTCTGCTCTTGTTCTGGAGCAACCATGCTGCCATGAGCTGTGCCTTGGAGGGATGGGACAGGAGAACACTGGTGTCCCGGACATGAGGCACGAGGATTGTATCTTGGGCCATTCCTAAAGTCTGGGATGGCAAAGTATCCAGAAGAGTTCTTTCCAACACTGGGAAAAGGTCTGTTCTTCAAAATTATCCACCAGAAGATACACAGCAACTTGCCAAACTTTTAAGTGCACCCTACAGTCAGTAAGGAAAAACCCAAATCCTGTTCAAACTGTCATGTTTGGACAGTCAACATCTAGCATTTCACTAAGAAGCAGCGATTCAAATATGGAGTCATTCTCCCAGCTTTTTTCTCCTTTGCTTGAAGATACAGAAACAGAGCTCCTGGTGCACTTTCTGTGCGTCTCACTTCAAAAAGCCTTTGTTAAAGGTGGATCCTTGCCCTGTCCTCTACACAAACACGAACAGCCCCAGGCAAGCAAAATGCAGATATTAGTGGGATGGCCAGAGTGCAGCCAGCAATGGCATGGGACGTGGCTGTTCATCAGCCACCAGTGCATGGCCAAAGAACTGTGTCTGGGCACACATGGCAGGCATCTATGAATTACTTCCTCAAATGTCTTTGCCCCCTTCTTTGGAAGCTGCAAGAGTGACGCTGCCAGAAAGAAATACATAAACAAACAGAACAGCGTCCCAAGAGTTCCCTGTGGAAAGTGATGTGAGAAGTTTCAGCAATGAGGGCTGTGAAGGAAATAGGTTGGAGAGGGTTTGTGGGTTTTTTTTTCCTTTTTAAAATAAATATTTGAGGCACACCACGGGAGCTGAGCAGCAGTGTGGTAAGTATATCAAACACAGAGAATCCCCAGATTATCCGCTCAGAAGGCATTAGCTGGCTGCTGAACACAGCCATCTTGAACCTGCGGAGTGAAGGTGCAAAAATATGGAAAAGTAAACAAATAGAGTGTGAAGCAGCACCAGGAATTAAGCCATTCCAGGCAAGCCATCTGAATAAACAAGGTGAGGGAAATCAGTATTTCTGCTGCTCTCTATCTGTCCATCTCTCTTCTGCGGTCCTTTACTCTCCTCCCTTTCCTGTGCCTTTACCTGCTTTAAAAGCAAGGTGATGGAGAGCTACACTGCTAATCAGGGTGGGGGCAGCTTCTTTCTTCAAACAATTTCTTCAGTGCTTTGCCGAAGTCATCCATCTCCTCTTTGTCTCCGCTTCGCCTCTTCGGAAGGCCTTTAAAGATTGGGGTATAACACGTGGAGCCGAGCAGTTGGCAAATGCTGATTTTAAGTGCGTTTGTATTTTTGCTGATTGATCCCAGAATGATCAAAGATAAATAATCTCCCCGGTGCTCCTCTGTAAAACTAATGAAACCTGGGGGGGGAGAGGGAGGGGGTAGTGGGAAGCAGTGTTCACGTTTCTGGGATTTTTTTTATCACTTCATTGTAATTACTATAACAATTTTTCCCACCCATTACCCCTTCCTGGCACCCTCATCTCCACTAAATACATTTACTAATAATTAGACCCTCTGCATGTATCCTGACCGAGCAGCCTAACCTCAAGAGTTCTCTCACTGCAGCACTCCCTGCGTTGACTGTCTGTGTCCATCTCATTTATAGCGAATGAGCACGGGTGACCTTTAGGAAAGCAAAAGCTTTGTTTGCCCTCCCTCTGGTGCTCCCCATACCCAGGGACATAGGCAGGATCAAGCAGGGAAAGGGAAGCCCCTAAAGCAGCCTTTGCTGCCCATCAGTGTAATCACAGCGTGTGCCAATGCTGTTTGCATTGGACACATTCAGCACAGTCCCTGGATATTAAATAAAACCACAAAATTCATGGCGGTATTAATGCCATCCGTGGGATGAATAAAAGGTCTGAAGGGAACCTTTGGTTGGCTGTTTTAGCCTGCAGCCCTTCCTGACATCTCTGGGTTACCTATCCTGTTCGTATAGCACTGGTAATGAGCATCATTTCCAGCTCGGCCATAAGGGGCACTGAAGTATATCTTCTCAAAGTTCATGCTACTCTCTTAGCTTTGCTAATTCATTAAGCAGAAGGCAGACAGAAATATTGCTTGGAGAACAACTATGAAAGATTACAAACCTGTGAATTTAAAGGGTTTCTGCTCCAAACTTCTAGCAATTTTGTAGTGTTCATAGGCTGTGTGTGTCCAGGCAGACTCTATGCTCACATATATCTCTATATAAAATACACATAATAGCTTTCGCTCTGCCTTTCACACAAGGAAGAGACTCATAGGACAAGAAGTATTGGCCTTAAATTGCACCAGGGGAAGTTCAGGTTAAATACTGAGACAATATTTCTCCAAAAGAGTGGTCAGGCCCTTGGAACAGACTGCCCAGGAAGGTGGTGGAGTCACCATCCCTGGAGGTGCTCAAGGAAAGGGTAGGTGTGGCACCGAGAGACATGGGCTACAGTGGTCACAGGCAAAGGTTGATGGTTGGACTAGATGATCTTATTGGTCTTTTCAACCCTAATGATTCTATGAGTCTATAAATAGGAAATTTGCAACCAGAGCACTCTCAGTCGTCCCCAGTCTCTGTTCTCCATCAGCATCTGAAGCTACCACAACTAAGACAACGTAAGAACCAAACCCTGGCAGCAGCACAGCACACTCATTTTTCCCTGTGAGCTGCTCCCAACTGCAAAGAACACACGACAGTGCTAGCATTCACAGAGCTGAATTAAGGCTTGAAGCTGGCACGTGAGCTCACCATCGTGTTCATTCACTGTCACATTTCCATGACATAAAGAATTCACGTTAGTGCCTTTCTCGCCAAAGCAGCAGCAGACGCAACCCAAAGTGTCTGATCCTGTGGATTGTGATAACTGTTCAGACTCTACAAACATGCCCAGCGCTTTGGTCTCTGTTGGATTTGGTAGATGTTATCCAAACTTCAGAAATCATCCCTGAATATTGATAAGGAGGTTTTAGTGGGAGCATTCAGCTAAAAACAAGCCAGCAGAAGACAGGAAAGAAAACATAAGAAAGGGTCACGGCTGGATTTGCTGAACAAATGAGCTCTCTTGTGACTAAAAGATCTCATCATACTCCTCTCAATTTTGTTGTAGGAAGCAGCATAAGACAATGACTGACCTTCAAATACAGGGTGGGAATATGCAGGCTGACTCTCAACAAGAAAACCCACCTAAAAGGGTATAATCAGGCTTCCCCACAGGAGATCTTTTCCTACGTTGCTGTTTAATCCCTCCTACCATACAGCTGTGTGCTCTTTTAAAACAGATCGATGGCTCATTAAAAACAAACCAAAATGGACAAAATCAACAACGAAAATACAAGAGGATATTATGATTTTGTCTGTAACATGAAATCAGCTGGAGTGGAGGAGGGGATCAGAAGCACTCAGCTGGCCTACAAAATCCTTAAGCTCTCTGGTTGCAGGCGATAGATGCAATACAGCTATGGATACACGTGAACCTGCATGCTGAGCATCCTACCAGCTATGTGCAGCTGGCCCTTCCAGAACCTTCTCATTGCATTGACGTTGCTTGGATCATAACAGCACGTCAAGGCCATGAGGCTGCATGTGAGCAGAGAGGGATGTGATCCCCTCCCCCAGGGTTTTGCTATCAAATCCAACAGGGCAAGTGATGGTGGGAAGGTTAACATCAGCTAAGGTCTGGAGAGAGAGAATCATAGATCAGAATGGAATGGCATGGCATGGGCAGGTGAATCATTTCCACAAAAGAGTTTTGCAGAAGAGCTGAGAAATGAACCCAAATTTACCCCAGTTTACTCCAGACCCCAAACCACAAGGCCACAGTCATCCAAGAGATGTCATTTCCTCCAAGGTCAGGAGTGACCCACCCTTTTAAACACTTAGAACACTGGATCCTAACCCCCTAGCCCCTCTGTCTCAGCACAGAGCCTTTTATCCAGGTCCCTTAGAGTTTAATTTTCACCCCAACTTCCAAGTGAGGAGGAGGACTGCGGCAGGAGGAGCTTGTGGGCTGGGCCTCTCTCAAATCTCTTTTATCAATTGCATTCACCTCTGACATAAAAATGATAAGGCAGTGAACAATTAAAAATTAAATCTCAGGCTTGTCAGTGCAGGATCAGACAGAAACACTGTCTAACTTTACTCACTGTGGTTTATAGCTTTTTTTTCTTGTTGTCTCCCTGCAAGCAGGTCCCTGGGCTATTTGATTTATACTTTGCCATCTGAAATGCATAAAAGATGAGGCACTTTCTCTCCCCCATGAATCTTCCGCATTTTTGTTCAAAATTTTACTGAAGGTGACATGACAAATTACTGCCAGAGTCAATTTGTGCTGGAGGAGGGCATCATTAAAAAAAACCAGAAGAATAGGGACAAAAAAAAAAGGGTAAAGGGAAAATGGGGGAAAAAATGAGCTTGTGACCCCTTTGAATATGTCGTGCTCCAAAGCAGCACTACCAGAATGAGACTGGCAGACTAATTATCCACACGGCAGATTCATGAATTCAGGAGAAAGGGAGAACTCAAAAGCTCATTTGACCCATTCATTAGGGCTACTCTGCTTCTTGTCATCTATTCTGGAGGAGGCATAGGGGAAGAAAGAGGCAGGACATTACACAGTGTTGCTCAGCACTCATCCTCTCCAACCTTTTTTGTGTCCCCATCATGGTGTCTGTGCCCCAATCCCCTCTGCTGGCAATCTCTTCTCATAGTACCATCTGACTCCAACTCCCAAACTTATCAGGCAGGTAAGAGACGATTTGTTTGTGGCAGGTGTTTCATTGTTTGCACTGTGTGAAGAAGGCTTTGGTCTTTGGTTCAGCTCAGAGCAGCCAAGTAGCAACAGGTTATTTGATACACTAAAATGAATGTGCAACACCTTGAGGTTTTCAGGTTTGTTTCAGTTTTGTTTGTTGGTTTTTTTTTTTCCCAAGGAAAAGCACTGTAGTAAGCAGTATTATAATGAATCGTGATGCCATGTGTTACTTCTCCCACATCTTCACAAAGGTGTTGGAAGGGGAGTTTGTTTGTGCAGTGAATAGTGTCCCTGGTGTTTACTTCTGTATGTTATTTCAACACTTCTGCAGGCAGAAATCTTGCCTCCTTTTTGCAGATCTGGGGACATTTTTCTTTGCAAACAACCATTTTCACCACAAATGCCAAGGTATCAGCTGGGATCAAATTCTGAAGTACTTGTGAAAGTACCTGTTTTCATACATGGCTGCAAGCAAAGTAAACATTCATGAGGTTATGCACAGTACTGGGTAATACTGGATCTGGTATGTTTGGTCTTTATTGGTTCTGCAGGAATTTTACTCTATTTATTTTTTCTACATCCACAGCTTTTTGATTCCTCATCTAGAGCCAATTCATTTCAGGGGTGACTTTATCCTTTCCCTTTCATTTCCTGAGAATATCTGTCACAGACGCTACTTTAGCACACAGATTACGTTACAACAATTAAAAGATCCCGGGTATTATTTCTGTTTATACTTGCCTAACTGGCAAAACCAAATGCGAAAGAACACATGGGTTTCAGCAGAAGTAAAGTCTAGTGATTTTCATAAATCCCTGCACCAGGCTTAGCAGATGCATCCTGCCTAGATGCACCTGGAGAGCTGCTGAATTTACAATACAGAGTATGTCTGGCTTAAAAAAGTCTTTTATTCTTTTAGGTGTGCTGACTGCAGGACACAGCTGCCATGCTCACAAACACATCCACTGCACCTTTATGGGTATGGTCTGTTGTGCAACCAGCCTCTGGCCAGGTATGAGACAGCCAGGTTCACAACCACGCATCCAAGCAACACGATGTTAAACTGCAGCACACAGCCAGGTGATGTCCATGGATGCTTCCTCTGGAAAGCTCTGCAAAGTGCAGTGGATCCCAAAAACTTCTGGATATCATGGGATCTAACAGCATTCCCAGTTAGATATCCTTGGGCCTTTTTAGCTGATTGCTGATTTTTAAAGGATTTTATCTGGAAAGGACTTTCTGAACCACCAAGTCTCCTGTTACTGCAAGCAGCAAGATGTTCAGCACCTCTATCAGACTTTGGTCTCAGCATATCTTTTGAAAAGAAGGTGATACCATAACATGGTGTATCAAATGACCAGAACCTCCTGGCTGCCATCCTACATCTATCTGTAGGTGGTTGGTAACTTATTTTCCCCTTTAGAAGATGTTTCTAGGACTTTTTTTTTTGAGCAATTTGATTCCCCTTTGTGATGTACATCTCTTAGATGTCACCTCCTGTAAGAAAAGAATAGCCCAGAAAATGAAGTAGTAAGTCACGACGGAATCAAAGCTAATGCCAATTGCAAAACAGCAGGCAGGGATTTGATGGGAAATCTGGAATCTATGGGGAGAGAACTTCATCCTGCTTTTTGCAGCTGGAAAGAGGCTGCTCTGGAATTCCTGGCTGAGATGAGCTCTGTCTGGGGCTCAGGCTGGCAGTGTCCAAGCCTGCCCATCATGGGCTAGCGGCTGTCTCCTCCATACATCTTCATCTGATCAGATCTCCCCCTCCGTGATTGCTGCCCCTCCATCTCTGCCTTGCAGCCAATCGTGACACACAGCCATTGCCTCCCTTCATCACACCAAGCACCCTCTGATCTTGAATTCCTTTTTCTGTGAGCAGCATTTGGGGATGCAGATTGACTGAAAGCTGTGATACCAGAAATAGATTCCGAATGACCCACCAGGAGCCTAGTACCCACTGAAGAATTGGAAACACTTTTCTCACTCTTTTTCAAGGAAAAAGAAGCCACCTGCTTTTGTACACTCGCAGCAAGCGCTGTCTGATAGGGCTATCCTCAGCAACCTGCCTTGCTGCAAAGCTTCTGATCTATCTGTCTTCAAAGCTGCTAGACCCATGATGTGTCCATCTCTAACTGCTGATGGTGTGCATCTCCCTTACCATCTTGGATGTCATCTCCTCTCCACCATGTCACTGGAAGGGGCTATAGTCTTCCAAGACTCTGTTGTTTTAGTGGAAGTAATATTCCTCATCTTTTCCAGGCTCCTCCTACCTTGTGTTATCTATTCTATATACATGCTGCTCTCTAATAACTGCAGTGCAAGCCCAGTAGTAGAGAGCTGTAGATAAGATATCAGGCGCAAAGGGCAACAAAACTGTGTACTTGGGATTTTTGGTGATTTTCCACTGCCCGCCTTCCATGCAGGCTTCTAGAAATGAATTCCTGTCAACGCATCTCACTTCACTTTATCATTAAGATAAGAGATGATGAACAAGTCATCCACTCCTTATTTCCTTTCTCTACTTCACTAAGGATGCATGCATTACAAAGCACTTTGAGGACGGAGAGATGTCTAGATAGGCTCCTTTCACTTAGGTTTATACCTACAGCATCTTCTAAAGGAACAAAAAAAAAAAAAAAGGAAAAAAAAAAACAAACAAGAAAAAAAAAAAAAATAGAAAAAACCAAAAAAAAAAACAAAAAAAACCTTTTTCCTGGGCTCAAATACATGCCCCCTCTCCAGAAGTTCAAGGGTATTGAAATCAGATGTTTTGCCTGACCTCATTATATGTAGAGGGACCATCTGCCAAAGCTCAGATCTGGCTCAAGCTTCTTCCAAGCCCAAGTCTGGGATTTTGACTTGAACCTCTGCCTAACTTATTCAACCTCTGCCAGGACACAATGAAAGCATGGTGCAAGATACCAAGAATCCTTTCGTTAGTAGAAGTGCTGGACCAGATTTTCAGCAAAGCTCAGATCCTACTCTGAACTCCAATTTCTGGACTGCCTTCAGATGTGGCCAACATCCTACAGCTCTCCTGCAAACCCCGGCCTCTCCTTCCTTGCCTATTTCACACCCATCTGCCATGTTATGGAACCCATCCAAACGCCTATTAATAGAGAATATAAACCTGACATGCAATGCCTGGTAATGTATATATTGACCATCTCCACTTGCAAAGGTATGTTGCAAGTGATCCCTTCCCAAGGGGATGTGGTAGATCAACAGATTCTGCACACTCCCAGATTCCCTGTAGGTCTTACACAGGCAAAACATTTCATAAACACTGAGCTGCCTTGACAAGAAGACTTTTCTCTTTCCTTTCCTTATGAAAAAAGAAATGCATCTTTGAGATCCCATTGACAGCCATTCTCCCTTAACAATCTGCTTGACTCAACACAGGCCATGCTCTCGAGACTTGTTAAGGGAGGGTTGGGGAAGACATCTCTACACTGTTCTCTTCTTTCCTCCTTTCTTTAATCAAAGAAAGAAAACAGGGAAAGAAAAAAAAAAGAGGAGGAGGAGGTGGGGTGTGGGGGAAACCAGTAGTGCCCTCCTCCCTATTCCTTGGTTTTCTTCTCTGTCTTCCCAGCTGTCAGATGCTCCAACATTCCTTGCACGTAAGTGTTTTGCTTCAAAAGTTAGAAGAAGAGAGCGAAAAAGAGAAACTGCATTGCACAGTCCCTGTTGATAAGGTTCAAAGCAGACAGAGACGCCTCAGAAGCACATGCAGCCTCTCCCTCTCCCTGCTACAAGGAAAGAAAAAAAAAAAGAGCTAAATTCCATGGCAGAATTTGCTTTTTCCTGCTGCTGTTATCTTTCCTTGCACACAGGCTGGAGGTAGGGGGAAGATAGATGCTGTCCTGTTTACCTTGCAATTTCTCTCCACCCCCAGCCCCCTTTGAAATGCCAGCTCTAAGCTGCTTTTGCACTCCCCATTTGTAATGGCATTTTAAAAAAGAAAGATGTCCGGACACATTTGTGTGCTGAGTTGCATTTTTTTCTTGCTGTTGTTTTAAAACTTTCAAGAAGCCAGGCTGAGCCCAGCTGAGGTTACTCAAAGCAAAACCCTGCCAAAAGTCTTCCTTGCTGCTAATATTTCCCCAACCTTGTCATTATCTGAATTTCCCCTTCCTCTACTCCTTGATATATCCCTCTAATTTTGTCTCCCCGCTCAGCACTGGAGCAGCAAGGAAACACCACTAAAAGTTATCACCATATTATTCATCTGAGAAATCCAGCCAAGAATTCTTTGGCCTAGCAGAACAGTCACAGCCATCTGTCTGTCTGTTGTGCTAGAGAAGAAACAAGCACACAAAAAGTAACCAAGAAATGCACACTCACATTTACTATATAGAAAGAAACCCAAGAGCCATGAAAGTCAGAAACTAGCCACTGGAACCGGCAGTCGCAGGGAATATTAAGATAGAGTTTCAGTCACTTCACTGAGACATTTCAGATGAGCCTGGTGAGCTAAAAGCCCTCCCTTTATTGCTTTCAAAAGGGAATTAAAATAGCTAAGAGGTTGGAATAGGGAAGTCAGTAAAAGTTAAAGAGCTCATCAGACTGTCCCCTCACTTCCCATCTGCCTAATAGGAGCATCAATCTGCTCAAGGCACAGTGTCCCCACAAGGGCGCCCTCGGACAGGTCCAGCTGGCAAATGAGGTTAATTGATGCTTTCTCATTGAGGTGCTTAGGACTCAGGTGTTGCGTGGGTTCCTTCTTCCCTCTTCTCAAGCAATGTAAAGTCTTCTGGCAGCAGCTTGGTTCTCGCTGGCCGCAAGCAGTTTATACCAAATGCCAAATGCTGACAGTCAGGAACTAATGCTAGAAATGTAGAGTATTCCTTGCAATGCAGTGCAGTGCTCCAGGAGGGCGATGGGGGCTGCAGGCTGCTCGGAGCAGAGCAGGGAGGGAGGGCTATCAATGGAAAGCAATAAAATAGTCCCAACTGCTCCCACCTGGAGTTGGTCCCAGCACATTGAAAAGCTCTTCTCTCCCTTTCTTAGTGTTTTCGAGCCAAAAGACAAGAAACTGAAAACTCTAAGAGGTGAAGATCCATTCCAGCTTTTACTTGGCCTGAATGCCTGAAGAGATAAGAGACCTAAGCTCTCCTCTGTTAATAGATAAAGGGCGTTGTTACTGTTGAGCTCTCTCCAAGTTCGTGGATTTCATTTGTGTGACAAAGAGTATCACATGTGCTGGATATCATTTAATGTTTCCCTAGCCCAGACTTCCCCAGGAGTGCTGCTGAGGAATGACTTTACACTGAAAACAGCCTCATATTCTTCATAGGAAGACTCCGTTGTGGAGAGCAGTGGATGGTTTTCTCAATAGGCCAACTCATGCTTCATGAAAATATTCACAAATGTTTGCAGTGTCGAGGTTTATGTCAGTTATGGCCATCAAAAGTCATTTCCTCATGAGAAAGAGGAACAGATGAAAAAAGAGAGACCAGGATGTGCTGGAGATGACTCTGCAATGCCTGTGGTGCGTCAAAAGAAGGGCTTTGCATAGCCAGCAGAGCTATCCTTCCCCAAGGCATAGCTGATATATCCCCTTGCCTGGGAGACCTGGCAAGTGAGTCTGACATCATTTCATAGCTACCTGCATGCCTTTCCTTTTTAATTCACTGGCATGGGAGTTCACGTGGAAACTCCAAAGATGTAATGGAACAATGTGGGAAAATACATATATAAGCCACAATTCAGAATCTAGTTCCACATGTGCCCATCTCAGACTCTCTGCTAGAAAAGAAACATTTGGGGCAGAAGAAGTTACTTGAGAATAATGAAAGGAACAGACTTATACTTTGCCTCACTGAAAAAATTGAGTTTCCTTACCAAACAGTGGAATAGCAATAAACTTCCCAGTAGGTAAAAGCAAACCCATGCTGGTTACCGCTGTATATTCACAGCCGGCCTCACCTACCCTATCCTGCCTGTGGGCATGAGATCAGTTTGTTCCACGAGTCACCTAGATCTTGGTGCCAAAAAACTAAAGTTCCTGCCCATCACATCTGAGGCAGACATTTCAAAGTTAAACACCTAGTCTGTTTTCAATTTTTCCTTCAAATACCAGAAGAGATTGCACCACATTATGGGCTAATCGCCTGTCAAATTTAATTTCTTAAGCTGAGGCTGCTTTAGAGCCAAGTGAATGAAAAGGAAAAAATATCCTGTCCAAATCCACTAAATTATTATTTTTTATGCCTGTGTAGTTACCTAGAAATAGGAGCTTTTTCTTAACCTTTTTGTTAAACTTTATGGCAAATATGTTACTGACAGACTAGGGCACTACATGCAAAATTAGATCTTCAGATAGGTCTTCATGTCTAAATTGTGATGAACTGAATTTCATGAAAGTAGCTCTAGGTCCAGCTAGGAGCAAAGTCCTCCTCTGTAATTATTACTGAAGATCAAACACAGACCTTCGACTTTGCTCTGCTGGAGCAAGACTTCTCGCTTCACATATATCACCATCCACCCAAGGATCGCATAGTGACATAAAGGTTTAATGCTGATCAATCCTAGGAAGGGGTCTTGCTGATTTATCTGCCTGGTGTCCATCACAGCATGATAAATGTCATTAACACAGAGAGAACCAGGGCCTGAGGTGGATTTTGTTGCAAACCTAAAACTAAGGTCAAACCCAAGTTCTCATTCCTCAAAATTTTGGTGGGTAGGTTTCAAATTTTGACAGGAGGATGATGGAAGGACATGTGGCTATAAATCCACACATAACTGGAAAAAAGCTAAGAGTCTCCGTCTACCAGTCTTGGGTGTGAATGCATTGTAGCTCAGTTGTTAAAATATCTAAAAAATGGGTCTGAGCATGGCTTAGCCTCTTGGTCCTGAGACTGTAAGAGCAAGGAGGACAAGAAATGGAGAAAATGGGAAACTGAGACCAGAGCCCTTGAGAAGCTGGAATGAGAAGGGAAACCTAAGGCTTCCTAAGGAAACTTTAATTGAAACAGAAGTAAAATCAGAGGCTTCCAGTAAAGATAGTAGCCATACAGCTATCAATAACTATGATAGCTTTGGGGTAGGGGCTATATCAGCGAATCTAAAATTTCCAAATTTCCAATCCAAGTAGGTATTGATGGCATTACTTTTTTTTCTTTTTAGCTTGTTGAAGAAAACACAATACAAAAGCTAGAAAAATTACTTGGAAGGAAACATCTCTATCAAAAAGGAATTTATTTTGGAGAAATGCCAAAAAGAAAGAGGAAAACAAAAATTAAGATTGCCTGCAAACCAACTGAAAACCTTTGATGTAAGTGTAATTATTCTTGATATAATATCAGAGAGACCAAGTCCAGCTCTGATTTGCTAGTGTTTTTCATCTGAAGATCCCAATGTGCTTTATAGCCTCCCACTGCCTTCTTTCCTGTAGGAAAGTAGAAGAGAAATTTGTGACGGCTGAGCGCCTTGAGTCATACAGCCAATCAGTGACTGACAGCTACCAAGAGTCCTACCTCCCAGATGCAGTCTAAGTTATTAATTTTCTCATGTGAGTGTAGCCTGTAGCAAATGAAAACTATGAAAAAAATTGATTCCCATCTTCCACCGCCTTCCAGAAGTGTCCTCCCCATTTTGTCAGTGGTCATCTGCCCCGAAGTCTCTCTCATTTCCACCTTGCATATCTTGGTTGGCTCAGTCCTCTCTGCTCACTGCTGATTTAACTGCCTTCCATTGCACTGAGCATTGTAGCAACACTTTGCGTAGCCAGAGGTGCAAGTATTTAATGGGGAATGGGGTGGGTGTTTCTGAAATGATAAGAATAATTGTAAAATCTGCAGTTATTTTTTGAAACTATCATTGGTAAACAGGCTACCAGTCAAGAGCACGAGACCTAAATAAGCCATGCAGACATGGCCAAAAAGAAAGGCTTGAGGGAATTTTACAACATTCTTCAAACATTTTAAGAGATAATGGGCTGCACCTGAACACAGTGGCTTCACACATGTTAACCTATGCACAGTGAGATAAAGTTTTACACTCATGTTGGAATAGTAGACCAATACTGCCGAAGTCTCTACCATACCCACACTCCTCCTGCGCCCACTCTGCTTTCATGTGCAGCTCACCCACACAAGGAAGGAAAAGCACAAAACTTTCCCTTCTTGTCACCTGGAGAGAGGCTGCAGAAATGGTTGGACCTTGTTCAGCATCTGTCCCTGATAAATTCATTCTGCTGGTGTACATTCATCTGTCCATTCAGATCTACCACCTTTGTCGAAGCAGGTCTTACAGTATAGTTTTCAGGTGAAGGAATTGGTTACGCTGCTTAAGGCTTTGAGCAGCTCAGCACAGCAGGATTTTGGAGAGCAGCTTTGCAGCAGGAAGGGCAGTGGTGTCAGGTGAAACACAAAGCGTGCTCACCAAACAAGCCCGGTAATACAACTGCCCTCCTCCCCTGTCCTCCCCCCTTTCCTATTTCAACACACAGAAACGCCAGTTTTAACAGAGCCGACTTAGAAAGGCAGCAAGCATAGCAAGCATGAAGGTCTGAGTATTAATCTGGAAATAAGATGAATAAATAGCCTTGGGAGAATGCTTGACTGCTATCTCTCCAGCCACAGCTTCTTGCCTCTCTGGGGAATTGCTGCTCCATGTACAAATCAGTTACTCCACTGAAATTATTTCCCTTCTCCATGGGCCCAGCCTCCAGGGCCCATGCCACCTCCTGAATCCACATCCCGAGCCAGACCTGAAGAAGGAACCTGGGTCCCAGGCAGCACAGGGCCACCCTTCCCTCCAGTAGGTCTCCAAAGTGGACAGCCAAGGACATAGGTGTCACTGCAGGGTCTCAGTGTTCCCACCCCAACGTGGACATAGCCAGCGCCTGTTTTCTCTTTAGTCTCTGTTTTCCTTTTGACTCCTCTGAGAGGTTCATCAAGTGTCTCAGGGTCAGGCTGGAAGACAGAAAATAGGAGAACAACCTTCAAGCCAGTGCCTTAAAAGAAAGGTTTGAGCTTCTGAGAATTAGGATAATGGAAATACCTGCAATCAGACAGCTCCAGAGAGAAACTGCTCGAGAGAAATCAAGGCTCAGAGGATGGACTGGTGTCAACAGTCCTATCATCAGCAAGAGAATCCTTCTGAAACCGCTCATTCACCTCTGCAGGAAAACTGGTCCTCTAAAGGTTAGTGTGAAAGGAAAGGGAGGGTGGGGATGCTCTATATATAAACCCAGGCATCTTTCCTGAGTGTGAGAGAAACGCCCATTCACTTCAAAGCCAGGCTTGTTTGCATCTTCCTTTGAGAGAAGGGAGCCCCAAGGAAGCATCTTTTTTCAGGGTGCTCCAGAGAGCCATTCTGTGATGAGTGGAGAGGAGCAACAGGCCAGGAATCAGGGACTGGTTGCTAATGCCAGCGCTACAATTAGGCGTAGTGGGTCTTGCATGGTACCAGGGCCAATTGAGAAGGGATTGGGAAAAGTTACCATAAATACTTTGTAATGAACAATCTCCTGCCAGCCCCCAGGGAACCAAGGGGAGGTGGGAAACCAGTTGATCCCTAATAGGTTTTTTCCATCTCTGATTTCTGTGATGTGCCGTACACAAAGCAAGGAGCAGCAGCTAAAATCAATGCACAGCCCAAGCTGAGCGGAGAGGTTTTAATCAATCTGAGAAGCCATTTATTGTGAGGATCCAACAAAGCAACAGATATTATCACTATTACACATGAAACTGGAACATGGAAAACAAAAAAGGAGCATTGAGCTCTTGCTTTGAGGGGGCTGGAAAGCGTACCTGTTGTTTCTCTCTTAGACTTAATAGTAGCATAGCAAGAGACGATAAATCAAGGAGGGGAGATTGGGGATGATTCAGTCCCAACTACTCATCAATGCCGAGTTTAGAACAGGAATGAATTTGCTTCCCTAAGCTTAGGAAGGGGAAGACAGTGCAGCCCTTAAGGTGAGTGATGTTTTCCATTGAGAGACCTGGGTGAAATATGGAGGAGCTGCGAGCAGGTTGGCCTCAGGCTGGAAGGACAGTGTATGAGGGCAGATATTTGGGGCATGGAAGGAAGAGTAAATAAATATCTTATGTATCCATCTGAGCTGCAAGAGAGAACTGGCCATTTTTCTTTCTTTCTCAGTGGGGTTTTGAGAGACTGGAGCTTCAAGATATTTGCTATAAATGCACTTCTTCCAGAGAGAGACACCCACTGAATTTCTGTCCCGTTCTGTAGGGGATTTGCCTGGCCCAGCTGGACACTGGCCTCACAACAGCAAAACATCTTCTGATTACTTTGACCCAACCAATCTAGGATTTCAGTGATCAGCATCCCTTGCACCAAGTGCCAGAAACAAGTTAAGACTCTCGTTGTCAGTGTTCCATTTTATAACAGCAGTACCTGCAGCTTGGAGAAATAAAGAAAGGCCGCATTGTCCTGTTGAGCCCTTATATTCACTTCAGCTTGCTGCATCACAATGGGCTGCTGCATATAGAGGACAGCAATATATGGAAGACTGACCCTAATCCTAGCCCTAACCCTAACCCTGCTGGTAGATATGTGGGCAGGAAGGAGAAGAGAGGTGCTTTAGAAGCTCAGCTGGACATGTTTGGGGCAGATCCATTTCCTGTCTTTTTGGTCTGCTTTGGTGCCGAGCAGGACCTAAGTCCTCTTTATACAAATTATGTAGGGAAAGTCATGCTGGATCTCCTTGCATTAAACACTGGAAATGAGGTGCAACAGGACCTGCTACCTTGCTGCCTTTCTGTCCTGTGTTGACTCCTGTCAGCACGTATGTATTTTCTGTCCTCATTTTCACTCCAAATCTTTCTCCAAAACCATGGCTGTGAGAAACGAACAGATTGAACAAGCACATGAGAACTGCAGAAAACCCAAACACAACAAAACAGTCATTAATCTCTCTTTAAGGTATCTTTTCCCCCATACCCTCCCCAAAACAGGAGCAAGGAGGAGGGAAGATCCCAGAAGAACAGCCTAACGATAAAAATATAAGTGCGGTTGCTAAAAGCCCAATCTATTTTCAAATGATGTGCTCTAATGGAATGTTGCTGTACATCTTTTGATGAGACAGGAGTCTATTTAAAAAGACAGGCGCTTTCGTATGTGCTTTTAAACCCCGTCTGTCAATTAGAACAACATCAAGGGTTCAGTGGCTGGGAAAAAAGATGACAGTAATGAAAAGCTGGGAGGGCAGCAGAAGAAAAGAAAGATAAAGACAAAAAAAAAAAAAAAGTAGAAAAAAGAAGACAGGAGGAAAAGAAAGAAATCTGTATTAAAAAGACAGAAAATAGGAGAACAACCTTCAAGCCAGTGCCTTAAAAGAAAGGTTTGAGCTTCTGAGAATTAGGATAATGGAAATACCTGCAATCAGACAGCTCCAGAGAGAAACTGCTCGAGAGAAATCAAGGCTCAGAGGATGGACTGGTGTCAACAGTCCTATCATCAGCAAGAGAATCCTTCTGAAACCGCTCATTCACCTCTGCAGGAAAACTGGTCCTCTAAAGGTTAGTGTGAAAGGAAAGGGAGGGTGGGGATGCTCTATATATAAACCCAGGCATCTTTCCTGAGTGTGAGAGAAACGCCCATTCACTTCAAAGCCAGGCTTGTTTGCATCTTCCTTTGAGAGAAGGGAGCCCCAAGGAAGCATCTTTTTTCAGGGTGCTCCAGAGAGCCATTCTGTGATGNAAGAAGACAGGAGGAAAAGAAAGAAATCTGTATTAAAAAAAAAAATGGTAATGAAAGCAGAGCAGAATGAAGATTCACAAAGATTAGGGCAGAATAAAGATCCATGGAACAAGATTGCACTCATTTGTTCCCCCCAAATTATATATTCGTTCATAACCAAGAAGGATGCTGAACACAGGGAAAGCAGCAAACACAATGCCTCTCAAAATCTGATTCTCTGCATTACTCAGCATCTCAAGAGCAGGGGAAGAAAATGGTGCTCAGCCCCTCCCTGGATGGATCCTGTGCTCGAGGCTTTCCCTGCAGCCCCACTAAAGATGCACGCAAATATAGGGGGATAATTTAATCTCTGAGAGGCACTCAGACATTAAGGTGAGGAGCACTGTAGGGAAAAAGCCCGTGAGGAAATGTATAACTGGTATTAAGCCTAGGAGTGGGAGAGCAGTAAATAAGGCACTGGGCCACAAACTGAGCACAAGAGGAAACAAAACACTGGGATGGTGCTCCTTGGAGAAGAGGTCAGGCAATGCAACGCTGTGGGTGGGCACAGTGTTGGAGGTGGCTGCAGTGCACAGCCACCTCTGGGCATGAGGAGCAGCTCCTGCCATGCTAATGGTGCTTCTAAAATACTTGTGAACATAGCAGTTCCATCATTAAGAAAATAAATTTAAAAAAAAAAGTAGGAAACCCCAGAAATTCCATCATTTAACACCATTTTGCCTCCCCCTCCCAGCCTTGGGTCACTGGCATGCTGAAAGCCTTTCGATCCGACACACCGACCTCTGTCACTTGGGCTAATGACAGAGATGGATAGCAGTAATAAGCTGCTCAGTCTGCCTGGGTAAGGACCACGGGGAGGTGGCACATACACACTGCCTTTAACCCAACTGCCTGCAGCTGTTCCCAGTGTGCTCCCTGAGCTCCATCACCTCAGCACTCCAATGCAGTACGATGGAATCCATCTTGCCTGGATGTTCTCAGGGCCATGACCATATTGGTGGCTCCATCCTCCTCCTTGAGCTGTTGGTGGCTATGAGCTGAGATGTCCTCAGGGTGGTCACTGAGCTCATGCACTGGCTGCTTGAGCTGTGCGCAGCACCAAACCCCATGCAGCACAGTACATACACATCACAGGTTTGCGATTGCACCCTACTGCCTCATTCACACCTGAGGCAATCTGTCTTGCAAGAAAAACAGAGTTTTCAGCAGAACAAGTTGAGTTTTTCACCTTTTGCATTGCAACAAAGGAGAAGCACTCGCCTATAAGTAGTCCTGAGCTCTCACTCCTCTGTCTGGGATTTAGAGACTTCTGTTTAGTTAGTTTCTATGACTATACGTTGTTTATCAACACGGTTGCAGTGAGCCTTTAAAAAGTCACAACATTTAACACAACCCACTTTCCCATGAAACTAAATAAGGCTCTCCCCTCTTCCACTTTGCTGCCAGTGGAGCTATTCTCAAAAGCCAGGGCACTGTTTCTCCCAGTTTAATCTCAGCAGACCACAATGGCCCTGCTGGAAGCCATAGGGATACAGTAACCCAACGGCTTGGGGAGGACACAGGGCACAGTGCAGAGGTGGAGATTAGCCCATTAAACCAGCATGATGAGGGAACCTCTCACAGATTAGACTGAACTGGACAGGCACACCTTGATGAGCAAAGCTGGGGGTTTTGCATGGCTTTACTCACACAGTATCTAGAGAAAGGCACTTGCAGTCTCTCTTTTGTGTGCTATCCCACAGTTCCGGTGTAATTAGCCTGCAGGGAGAGAGGTAATAAAAGGAATATGCTAATGTGAAATACTTTGTATTTTTATGCAGAATTGGCTGATGTATGGTAACTTGTTACCTTTCCTTGTATCCTTCTTATATACTTAAATCCTCTTTCTGCATAAAACTGTGCTTGTTCACCACGTGTCTCCTTAAAAAAAAAACTGCTTTGCAAGTACTAGCCTTATGAAGATATTAATTGGTGTTAAATATTGGGGCTGGGGTTTTCCATGGCAGACATGGGAACCGAGAGCCCCAAAGGCCTTTATAACTAATTCCCTTACATCTAGCTCTATATACATAACAAAAACACCACCAGGAAACAATTAATGGCAGAGCTGACTGCCGCAGAAAGCTCACAGCCTCAGCAGCACGAACCTTTTCTTAGACCTTAGTGCCTGAAGGAAATCCTTCATGTTCACCAAAGGCTGCCCAGTCAGCCCTGATGTTCCAGGTGCACCTGCAGAAAAATGAGCATGGCTTGTTGTATGGAGGCCAATCCCCGCTTGCTGTCCCCGTGACAGAGGCCACTGCCCCATCCCTTGAGGACTGGGCTTTTTCTGCATAAGAGTTCAGTCTCATTGTGCTGGGGAGAAGGGGACTGCATGGGGTTGGTTATGCCAGTTTGGGATGCAGGATCCCACTAATGTGTGTGGGTGATGGGCTTGGGATGCTCAGGGGAATGGGGCCTATCTGTCCTTGAGCTCTCCTTCCCACACAGACCAGGGGCACCCACTCTTCTATTGCAAAGCTGAGATTTCTTCTCCCTGCTTGGAGATAAATGCGACACAGGCCATGAGGTGCTCAGACACTCTGGCAGAGAGGACCACGTAAGTACCTCAGCAGAGTGGGTATGTTTAAGCAGCCACAGCTCAGATCTTCAGTCATCATTACCCAGAGAAACCAGCTGTTCTTCTGCTATTTATGATCCCCCCTTTAAATCTACCCTCCCTATGACTCAACCCACAGCCTTTAAAGTGTGCAGTGTATTGACATTTATATAGTACATTTCATACACTTCCTCTCAAAGCTTTTTACAAAGCCATGAATTACATACCTGTCACCCACTGAATTCATTCATCCAAAAAAGAAGCAGTCATTACGCACTCGGCAATAAGCCTCATAACACCACCCGCCATTGAGTTTGTGTATGTGTGCACCAAAGAGATAAAGTTACTTTAATGCCATCTCTGCTATTAATGCAAAAGAGAGCAAGGAAAGGGAAGGGTGGGAGGGGGATGGGAGATGTGATGGGTGGGAGGGCCTGGGTCTTTCTCCATACCTAAATGTGGAGATGTGGAATATATTCACTTCTTAAGAGGCTGCAGCTGCAAGGAAGTAATTATGTGAGAGGCAAGGTGCCTTCATTCCAGTCTATGGGGGTAATAATAAAACAATACTTTGCATTTGTTTTCTCCATTCATTCTGGGATCCCAAAGCACTTTTTAGACATTAATTAATTCTCATTTAAAAAAAGATAAAAGAAAAACAACACCACACTACTACTCCGGAGCAGATCTCGTTTTGGAGATGGAGGCACTGATAGGATGAAGGAAGGTTAACGCTGAGGTAAAAGTTTGCTTAGGAATAACATACCACAGGGCTTATTCTTTTAGGAAGAAACTCAGGACATGATCAAATATGGGACCATTTGCAGGTGTTACCTGTTTTATAGTCATGGAAGCTTGGAGCAACTCAGAGTATTGAGAGGTTAATGATTCTCATGTGCCCAGTCCTGATCTTTCTTTTTTTAATCTAAGACCTTTAATACATTTATCTTCTCTGTAATATCAAATTCTCACAAGATTTCTACCTCTAACAGACAGAATCATCTCTGCTCATTGCAAGCAATGGCTTGTGCAAGAGTCACCACACCACGCTTGCATCAGAGTCTTTGTGTTCTATTGAATTCCAATTCATAGGATAAATACAATCATCCTTCTTTAGAGGACAGTATGTCTCTTTATCTGAGAGAGCTGAGCAATCAACACACAGTGCTAAGTGAGAAAACATTTTGATAGTCAAAATCCAGTCACATCCCTCAGTGGAAAGGGGCTAACCCTGTCTAGAGCATGTGAAGAAGATAGGGATGGGGAGCAGCGTATATATTCAGCTCCATTCAATGAGGCAGTGGATCAAAGTACCAATCCAAGTCTTAAGAGTTTAATTTGATTGAGGAACTAAAACTGAACTGTAGTAATGTGATAGTCCTGGTCTTATTCAGCCTCTCCAGTCTCAAAAAGATCCTAAAGCCAGGCTGAATGAAGGAAGTCAGTTAAACTAGGGAACGTAATTTAATGTTTTCATCCTCATTTTTCTTCTCCTTGTGTGGTTATTGTAATAAGAACTCTCACTAGACTAAATACAAGTATCCCCACGTTCAACCCCCAGGCATACTCAAGGACATGTAAAATGTTGCTGCAGAAATGAAAGAGTAGAAAATAAACTGTGGGAAAAGCAATCCACCTCCATCCTCACCTTTCTTATTCAAAGAGATGGTAAGATGAAAAGTGATGGTTTTTTGCCTGGTATCACCATTGGTTAGGTATTACAGATGGGCAGGAACAGCTTTACATTGCAATACAGTCAGTCCTAAGAAATCCTGAGAAATACACTGTAGAAATACCATCAGCTCAAGATTTCCAGTCCATTTCCTAGACTGTTTTGTCACTGGTTGGAAAGGATGTGTGCGCATCCATGATGGCTTCTCAGGAGAGCTGTGTCTTTGCCCAGTACTGCCCAGGCCTCTTACCAATTTCTGCAGTCAACAATAATGAAGGTCATCCAGATTATGAAATGTTGAACATTTCTGGTAAGTAATGAAGGGACCAAAATAGCAAGCCATCTTTGCATTTTCTGAGTGTCTCCTTGCTCGGAACACAACCTGCCAAGCACTCTCCCGGCTCTGATATCTTCCAGGTGACACCACCACTCAGCCTATATCAAAGCACCCATGAGGACTGATTAGACAGACAATCCAGGAGAAGGTTAGGTGTACAGACAGGTAAATGAGAATATGCAGAGTCTTATTAACATCCCATCCTCTGTATCATTGCCTGCAGTGTGGTATCATCATTCATTTCTAAGGGATTTCTGCTCTGTGCCAGGTAGATGAAGCAGCTATTGTTCATTCAAGGTCTCGCTGTGTTATACGCTGATAGAGATTGTGTATAGTCACAGTGATGACAAACCCCTTTTAGAGAAGTATCCTGTCTCGTTGGGTATGACTCAAGCCCAGGATTTGTAAGTTCATTTGCAAACACTATGTGGTTTCTCAATGAAAGCCTCTTTCAAAATTCAAGTCATTAATTTATTAGCATTAGTATCATTTAAGCCCTCCTCCCTATCTTCCTCCAGGCTCTGGCCAAAGTTGAATGGTGCCACACTAACGTGAACAGTGTGTTTATAAGGCTGCAAAACTCATCTGGGAATCAAACACACTGGTGTCCAAATGCCATCTTCTCCCATTCTCAACCCAAAGGCCCCCAGAGAACAAGCAGGATCCAAATTGCTGACCCTCATTTACATTCCAAAGCACCAACATTCTGTCTGGAGAAGTAACTTTCCTCTGCCCGCATCCATTGAAAAGCACAAATGTGGAATTCTTTTGCCTCTGTGCACCAAATCGCACTTCTCAGTGGTGTTTTGGAGATTAAATACTTTCAAAATCTCTCAACAAATAGCAAAATAGAACACGAAACAACAAAGAGGGCATTGCTTTAAATCTAGCTAGATTGCGGTTATTACAAAAAAAGATATTTTACATTTCTTTACGGCAAAGCATTCAGCAGGCTACTGCTGAGATTTTAAAAGCAATATGTTGGATTATATGCCTAATACCCACTAATTTAAATGAAAAATAGAGATAGGCATTTAAATCTCTATATATTCCATCTCTCCCCAGCACAGACAGGCGCAGACTCACATGCACACAGAAATCCCTTTGGCCATGTGGTGGTTTCTGTAGTAGAACTGCTGAGCTGGCTTTTTGGAAAGATCAAAGCATCGTTGCCAACTGGCAGTCAAGAAGCATAAGTTCTCTAACTGGAAATGCTGGAAAAAAAAAAGGAGAACACCCATGCCCTAAAAAGGACACCACAGTTTCTTTGGGAGTTAAGATTTTGGGGTTGTTTGGACTCACCCTTTGTTATCTCCTTGAGAGAAGGATACACCATCCCACGTTTGGCCAGCCCACATCTCAGCCATGACCACAATTTCAGCCTTCACATCTGTATCAGTGCCACTGGGGATTCCCAAAAGCCCATCTCACAGTTCAGGTCAGGCTAATCCCACCTGTAAGCACATTGCACGTCGAGTGCTGTGCAAAGGAGAAAGCAGCTGCGTGAGGCATGGTGTGTTGTAGATGAGGGCAGAGGGGGCTGAAAATTGTAGGAAATTTAAACCTGGTTCCAGTTCACAGTGATGTCAAACCACAGGAAATGAAAGCAGAAAGTGGAGATTTATGAAAAAAGTGGCAGGAGTCATTATTATGTGTGTTGTATTGATTGAAGAGGATCGCGTTGCCCCCAAATCGAAATGGCTTTTACGTGTTTGGGCCCATCCTGACAAAAACACTTTCTTCTCTGTTGATGAGGCCATGTTGCAATGGCGATGCAGGGCTGGATGCTTGGCAAAAGCACGTTTCGATAAGGCAGGTCTAATGGATATATTTTCACAACATTCACAGTTCCTTTCTGCTCATTTTCTCCTGAGCAGACTCGTCCACATCTTCCATTTTGCCACTTGATGAAAAAATATCTTTTTAATCTTTTAATTTAGCTTAGATTTCCCTCCCTCCAGCATCAGAGCTTGGCAATTAAACTACTTATCTGAGATGCTCCACACCAAGGCCAAGTGCCTGCTTTTCATTATCAGGTTGGGTGGCTTGTTTTCACTTTCCATCCTCCATGTCTGGACCTCCTTGCTGCTTGCTGTATGTTACAGATGCTGAGATATAGAGAGCATATAGTTTCATGCCCTTGCTACTGGAAGAGGCTTTGAGTTCATCTCTTCTCCAGGAGAGCTTTTTTGAAATGCTTGGGCCATAAAGCAATATTATATTGGCTGGAGCATACGCCAGGCCCTGTGTTTTCCAAAACCAGGGTATTGATGCAGTGCTATCAAGAACAGAGAAAGAGTTAAACATTTTTTATACACAAATACACACATTCCCCCACACAAACAAGTTATTTCATATTCTTGATTACCCAAGGTGTGACAGATAAATGGTGAGCAGGGGGCTTTTGCCTCTGTGACTTAGGTGCCTGTTGCATTTCCATTTGAACATATTTTGCTCATTCTTTCTATTTCAATGTCTCTTGACCAACTTCAGGAATCTGAGTTTTCTTTGCAGGAATAGCCAATAGGAATATTTGCTAGAAATAATGCTTACAGAAACATCTTATTTGAATGTAAAGAACACTTTGAAAAGATACTTTCAAATACTGAATTTAAAAAAAACACCATATATTTATCCCACGTAATCCATTTATGCCATGTGGCCTCTGTGACCAATTAAAACTAGTCAGCCCTTTTTGAATTGGCAATGCTATTAATGAAGTTCTGCTGAAGAAAAGAGCAGACCAAGGAGTATTTGCATCAGCAAAGAATTTCAAACAACCAATTAGCTGAAGAAATCAACACTGCAAGCATAAAAAATTCACAAACATTAAAAGAGGCAAAATTCATCCAATAAATTATTCATTATGAATTATTTGTCCAGTTTCCTTTGGATTTGGTTTCAGTTATTACTAATTAGTTATGGGGCCCTTTACTTACTAGGTCAGACTTGGTTGGGAAGTGGTGGAAAACCATTATCTCAAGCAGTGATTTAATGGCAGCTCCTGGGAGCTGGTAACTCAAAGCTTGCATCACCAAGTGACTCTTACGAGCTCTCTTGTTCCAGCTGTCACCAACACAGCATGATTTTCAATGGTGACAGTCATCAAACAGTGCATTCATCTTTCCCTTCCCAAGTCAGGACCGAGATGATGTTGGGTCAATATTTTGGAGTCGTCATTGTTCAGTGCATTCAGTGAGTGCCCCAGGGACTGCAGCCTCTAGGGCTGTCAGTCAGACTTGTTGCAAAGCTTGGGATGTTTCTTTGTGCTTTTGTACATGCTAGCGGTCTTGGAAAAAGAAAACACAAAACGAGATTAAGTATCATAGGGTTCCTTGTTTCTTTGGCTTTGCCTCTATCTGGGCAGTATGTTGTATAAAAGGGCTTTGGCCCAGGACGTGGGCTGTGATATGTGAGGCAAATCCAGTAAAGGAATAATCATCTAATAAGCAAATTCATTTCATCTCCTCATGCTTCAATTTTCCCATCCACAAGACACTGCTAATGATACTTCCCCTGCTCTAAGATCTTTGGATGAAGGGAGCTGCATATGTGAAAAAAAATAGAAGAAAAGAAAAAAAAACCCACAGCATTAACTCTTTAACAAGGCTAATCCTCTTTGTCTGCTCTAGCCATAGAAGCATGCAAAGCCTGGCGTTAGATGTGCTTCTGCAGTGCAGAAGAACTATAATTGGGAGCTCAGAAAGGTACAGGGGAGCAGAAGCAAAGACAGCCAGCAGCAGAAAATAGCTCTAGTAGGAGGATAGATGAGGTGGAATCCCATGGATCAGAACGCCCATCCCAAGGGCGGGATGTCTTGAGGTCTACAGGACAATGGGTGGTGCAAAGGCAGTGGAACAGGAGCACTCATTCCCCATGTTGCATGGTATAGAATGATCTGGTGGCAGGTTCAAGACACAGCTAGGATTCTCACTCTGGGGAGAATTGCAGGCTACCCCTGCTTCAATCCATCCCTAGGATAAATGGCATATTTTGCTTGGTTTTGAAGACTTGTGCACAGCTCTCTCCTAAGTAGCAGAAGTTTGCAGCCACACATATATGCCTAGCAGGGAGACAACACCAAAATTGAGAAGACATCCTGTTAACAGACCATTTGCATCTTCAGCCACGTACAACCAGGGCTAAACACACAATTTATTTTGGTTACTTTGCTGATTATAGGATGGGAGGCTGAAAAGAAGATCTGAGTACAATGAAGCCTTCCTTGTAGATTTTCTCTGTGGAGTTTCCACGTGGTCACGCTTCATTGATAAAATGAGTCCCAGGAAGGTTTATTCATTTTGCTGCTTATTGTTTTCTCTAACAGGTGTGATCACTATAATTAGATCTGTACAGCAGCATTTTCTTGTTACTTGAATTCCTTCTGTCTCTCGCGGATGCTCCTGGCTATAGCACTACAGTGGCTGCTGCTTAGAGAAGGAGTAAAAGTGAATTGTTTTCTTTCCCTCCTTTTTCTTCATTCATCCACATTAAGCCAGGAGAAATATAGCCTCTGCCTCTCACAGATCATTGGCTCCTTTCCTTCCTTGGGCTCAAAATATGCTTTGGTGGCCATGGTGGTGATGGATGGATGGTTGGACTGGATGAGCTTAGTGGTCCTTTCCAACCTAAATGATTTTAAGGTGACACCAAATGCCCTCACTCATAGCTGAGATAGGCATGTCCCTTGGAAGCACAGCGTGGACCAACAGTAGGAACACTCACAAGTGCACAGGAGCAGAGCTGGGGAGAGGCTGATGTCCAACGGGTATTCACCAGATCTTTTGCTCATTTAAAAGATGCTTGTCTGTCTTTCCAATATAACACATCAAACAAGTGTTATAGGTAGTGTCCATTTGAAATATTTGGAAATATATGGTGCAGTCAGTGTAACCAGCAACAATCAATCCTTTCTCAAGGCCTCCACCAAGCATCCTCCCCCTCAAAAGCAGTCAGTCTGCCCAGAAAACAGGGGAACGCACAGCTCTTTTGGCACCATACAGAAGTGGGATATTTTCTGTCATTTTCTACCTCCATTATATCTGTAAATTCACATCATGCTGCAGAGTGGGGTCTTTCTGGGAATGACAGGGTTGCATTTTGGCAGCAGCCTTGAGGCCAGATCAGTTTGAGGCTACAAGAAGCAACAACGCACTGAGAAAATGAGGCTCTCAAGATAACAAGCGAGGGGCATGCACTGCTTTCAGTCAATCAAGACCAAATTCAGCCACAGAGCAATCAAGCTCAATTCAAACGACTTCTGCATTATTATTGTTATTATTTATCACTTGAATTATTGGAGCACCTTGAGTAGGCAACTGAAATGAGAGTGGAGAGGACTGGTGCTGTACAAAGATATAATGAGAGCATGGCAGCCCAGGCAAGTACACAGACTGCAGAGATGGGGCCAGCGACCAGCAGAAGAGAGGTGGGGCTGCAACTGGGCATTAGCAAGATCAGCCTCAGCAGGTTTTGGGTAGGCTACTCAGTATCCAACAAGCTCAAGTCTCCCTCCATAACTGGTAGAGATAGAAATATAACGCAGAGCTGCAGTCCAATATAGGTCCTCTGTGGAGCTGAGTGCTCCTCACTGGTGAGCAGCATGGGGACACCACCTCCTGGAGGGCCAGACAACAAACACAGAATCACAGAATCGTAGAATCATAAAATTTGGAAACTGTCAAGCCATCCCCACCATGCCCACCAACCATGGCCCTGAGTGCCTTCTCCACAGTTCTTGAACACCTTCAAGGATGGTGACTCCACCACCTCCCTGGGCAGCCTGTTCTAATGTATCGTCACTCTTTCTGAGGATTAGTTTTTTCCTCGTATCCAACCTGAACCTCCCCTGGCACACTGTCACTTCGGAGAAGAGGCCAACCTCCCACCTCGTCACCACCTCCTTACTGTAGAGAGTGATAAGGTCTCCCCTGAGCCTCCTCTTCTCCAGACAGAAACATCCCATTCTCTCAGCCACTCCCCATAAGATTTGTGCTCCATATCCTTCACAGCTCTGTTGCCCTTCTCTGGACATGCTCTAGGGCCTCAATTTCTTCCTTGTAGTGAGGGGCCCAAAACTGAATACAGTACATCACCCCAAGCTCAGTGCAAGCCAGTAGTCTTCATAGCCCTGATACACAAAGCACTTGTTTCCATCCAATATTCTACATGCACGGACACACATTCATATCATGCTCCACCAGCCCTTCATCTTTGCCATTGCTCGGCTACAGACTGACACATATCACTAAATTCATTGTCGGCTGTGTGCCTGACCCAGAGCTTTCCCCAGCATCCACGCCTCTCAGAGCTGAAGCCAAGGATCCCGTGGCACATGGACCAGGGTCTGTCCAAATGAGCAGGAGTCAAGTCCCTTCCATCTACCTGGCTGCCTTGTGCACACCAGCTGTCATCTGTAAGTAATATGCTAGGCATGTTTCTTTTTTCAGTAAAAAAAAAAAAAGTAATTTATTTTCTAATTACAAAAGAATATAGGGGAAAAAAAAAAAAGAAAGAAAGAAAGAAAAGAAAAGAAATTATGACTACCAGATGGCAAATCACCATTTAGCGGGAGCAGGCAAAAAGAAGACTCAGTCAATCACGGGGTAAGTGATAAGACACCAGAGTGAACCACCGAAAAGAAAGGCAGCTCATTACACAAAGCACTAAATTATTCTTCCTGGGACTTCTCCTCATTTTTTCCCCCTTCTATTTTTTATTCTGAGCCATAAAGCAAGTAATTCCACTGAGACCCTCTTTTAAATGATTAACATTTCCATTTTAACTTTTGTTTTTGATTGTGTCCCTGCCATTAATCTTTCTGTCTTTTCGTGTGCCCTGCTGTTCAACCTCATCTTCTACCTTTCCCTTTTGCTGGCCCATCTCCCCCCACCACCAAAGTTAGCCTTTTTGCTGGGGAGGATCAGGACAAGGCTGGGGCTCCACTCCATGAGACATTATCTGAGGCCTGTCAGCACTGCAGCCAGCAACAGAGACTCCATCCCTCCAGCAAGGCATCTAGCTGAGATGAGCACCTTGTATGTGCTTATGTATCTGTTTGAAGGCAATTTA
Source organism: Pavo muticus (assembly GCA_016647715.1). Lineage (NCBI taxonomy): Eukaryota > Metazoa > Chordata > Aves > Galliformes > Phasianidae > Pavo > Pavo muticus. The sequence goes on from JACDJE010000097.1 coordinate 1,433,041, forward strand.
AAAATCCCAGGTAAAGTGATAATCCTGAGATAAACCTGGCCAGCAATCCCTACCCGACTGTGATGGGAGCTGATGATAACCATGGCCAGCTGAGAGCTATTTCTGGCTCTGTTCCCTTCCAGCAAGCAGCTAATTCATCACTTGCATGGCTCTGAAAAGTTTTGAACAGCACAGTGCCTTTGGCCAGGAACACAATGGTGTCTGCTGCTGCTGTTGTTGTGCCAGGGGAAGTTCAGGTTCGATATTAGGAAAAAATTACTTCTCTGAAAGTGAAAAGGCACTGGCAGGGAGTGGTGGAGTCACCATCCCTGGAGGTGTTCAAGAAGTGTGGAGATGTAGCACTGAGGGACATGGTTATGGGCATGGTGAAGATGGGTAGTGTATGGGAACTGCTGAGTCACAGCCTAAAACACTGTTTGAGCACCTGGAGAAAAGACCCAGTCAGCCCTGGGAGCACAGGTGAAAGTAATTCACCTGTGCTACCAAAAGGGGTGGAGCCTGGCTCTACTCTTAGACCTCATTTAAGGGCTGATGGCCACTGAGGAAGGATCTTCTGTTAGAGATCTCTCTTCTGTGGAGTTTTAATGTGAGCCTAGATCTTCAGAGACAGGTGAGCATTCTTTTTGTAACATCTTGTGCTGGTGCTGTTACAGGTAGACAATTGGACTTTGTGATATGGAGGACTTTTCCCACCTTAATGATTCTGTTTCTCATCCTGCTGCCTAAGGAGGCTGGATCCAGGAATGGTGCTGGGCAGAAGGTGGTAGGATATGTGCATCTCTGCAGCTATCTGGGTAAACCAGGCAGTTGGGGGAGTGCAGGTTAATCACTGATGGAATCACTTGTTTTGCTATCAGTCCCAAAGAGCTGTGGGTCATATCCTAAGTGGCATCTCTTTAGGGTTGCAGGCACCTTGTCTGTGCTGGACCCAACAACAACCAGGGGCAGTGATGTCATGGGGCAAGAGACAGACTCCTCATCCTGCCTCATTCCTCAAGCTTTTCTCAGCCAGGGAGACCGGTCCATGAAGGAAACTTTCTCCCCAGCAAGATGTTGTGTTTTTGTAGATGCTCCCTGCCTCTGTTTCTTAAAGGAAGCCTGAGAAGAACAAGCACTGCTGACCTACTGGCACCAGCAGCAGGAGGAGCAGCCCTGTGTTTCCCTGGTGAGGTGCAGTTTGAAGCTGAGGGTTTTGTGAGTGCATAAATCCCTTCCCACTATGCGCTTTCTTGCCCTGTTGGCATTTATGGCTTGTTGATGTGTTTGAGGAGCATTAAGCAAAATACAGATAGCCTGGCATTTTATTACTCATATTTCTCTGCTCTTAATGACTGAGTGGAGCACAACTTGCTAATGAACTAGGCTGAAATGAATGCATTTGTGGCGCTAATTGAAATACACCCAAGGTCTGGCTTTCAAAAAGGAGTGAAATCTCCAGCACTCTCAAAAGAGCCTTTTTTCCTTTAACCCCTTCCTGCTGTCTTTCACTACAGCTGCATTTGGGTGTAATAGAACACGGCAGCCTACACCTACAAGAGCCAGGGGCTCGAGGTGCAGGGTGCTGGGGAAAGGGCTTGGTGGTGCTCCTCGCCTTGCCTATAGAAGCAGCTCAATGGGTACAGCACCGCCCTCAGGTGGCAGAGGGTAAGGAGTGGTGGGAAGGTGGTCTGGGAGTGTGAGGCTGGAGGGAGGTCAGGCTTCTCCCAGCTTGTAGGCTGCATGTATCCATGAGGAGACTAGTAATTCTGTGATGCAGGTTGGTATTTTCTAGAAGCTGTGTAGGCAAAAGAGGAGGTTTCAGTCAATACATGAAGTACTTATAGCAAAACAGGGAGAGTGTTAGCTTTTAGCAGTGCAGGGACACTGCTTAATTGTAGGTGCTTACAAACATGGATGCTTGCTTGTCAATAAAAACCAAATCTTGCACTTGAAGAGAAAACAAATTAAAATTAATTAATCAGTGGAAAACACTTCATTTGAACTGGGAAAAGCAGATGCAACTAGCAAGTCTAGGTGGACAAACAAGATAATCAAATCAATACCCCCACTTTTCTGACTGGCTCACAGCCACAGGCTACAAAGTGAGAGCAGGCATGTGGATCCACTTCATTTCTATTATATTTCTATTCTACAGCTGGTTCTGTAATTAAGTGGAATTTAAGCCTGCTGGGGGGTTTATTGCCCTGTCCCTGGGTGGATCTGCCTCTGTGAGGGCAGCAGCTCATCTGTGCTGCTGGTATTCCTAGCACTCTTCTTGCTTCTGCATAGATCTCTTTCTTTCTCTCCTACCCAATGTGGAGCTTGTTGTAAATTGGAGGAGGGTGGTGGACTGGGTTTCTTCTCTCCAGCATCCATTGCTGTAGTTAGTAATCAGTGCAATTGTCAACAGGAATAGCTGTAAATGAGTAGGGCCAGGTGTAAGGTTTAGTTAATAATGCTCTAATTGAGACTAGATTAGTGTGTCTTGACACGGACAGGAATGGGGAATGCTTTCATTTCTGGTTTTTGTTGCTGTTGACAATTTAAATATGTTTCTTAGATTTTACAGATGACAGTTATGCTGCTTGTATGCTGAAATCGCCCTCTGTGGGGATGTTGAACTCAGGCTGGATATTAGGAAGAACTTCTCAGAGAGGTAATGCATTGGCACTACTGCCCAGAGAGTGGTGGTGGAGTCACCATCCCTGGAGGTGTTCAAGAACTGTGGAGATGTGGCACTGAGGGATGTAGCTATGGGAGTGGTGGTGGGTTGGGATTGGATGTGATGGTCCTGGTGATCTTTCCTAATCTTCATGATTCTGTGGGTCTCATCCACACAGCCCCAGCAGTGCACCTGCTCCTGGGGGCTGGAAGCAATGTTGCTTTTAACTGGCTAATGTTGCCCTATAAAAACTTGAGCTTTAAGACTTGGAAACCTGATAGCAGCTTGGAGTTCCCTTGGAAATCACCAGAGATGGCCCAAGAGCACCTAAAAGGAAGAGAGTGTAAGTTCTGTTTTCTTTAATTGAATTTTTAATTATTATTTGATATTTGCTCTCTGCAAGAAGAAGCTAACTTTGTCCTCGGCCTGGCTAGATGCTGAGGAAAAGGCTTATAAATATTCATTTGAAACTGTTGCAAATTAATTCCACTGCAGTTCTTTGTGGTTTTGCTTCTCACAAGCATTCAAGTGAATGTATTTTGGTATAAGGGGTGGTAAACAGAAAAGGCAATTTTAAAAAAAGAAAAAAAATAGCAAATATTTGCCAAAATAATAAAAAGACAAGTTATTCACTTTGAAATTACAAGCAGATTCAAATCAGAGCAGGAAGAACTGCTGTCACCCCACTGGGACCAGCCAATATGATGCATCACCTGAATATCCAAGTGGGTCACACTGCACATTTCCAAGCAGCAGAAGTGACTCAGAAGTCAAACAAATGGCTTGGAAATTCACTGGAAAATTTTAACCAAAAAAATAGAGAAATGAGCAGCAGAACAGCAGCAGTTCTTCCTGGATTCTGCTGGTGAATACTTAGCTTTTCTCTGTTGCTTCTACTTTTTTTGCCTCTTTTTTAGTTACACTTCAAGCTTTTTGTTTAGGCAGCTGAAATATGTATTTCACCTGCAGTATTTCTTTTTCCAGAGGTGAATGTGGATCTGTTCTGAGGCTGGAAAAAAAACACTATTGCTGTGAGATTCAGGGTCTGTCTGCTATTCCAAAAGCTTAGAAAGAAGAAAAGTTGAGTCCTGATGATCAGCATTGCATACATGTGTTTGCATTCACACCTTAAAGTGCATTGCAATGGTTTCTGTTCCCTCCTCACCCCCCCCTGCTTCCTCCACCCAAGGTCTAATTAAAACAAGATTGCACTGGGCTGCCTCTTGCTCTGTTTCATCTGCTGATATTTTTTATGTTAAATCCACCAAGGAAATCTCCTGCAGGCTTTGAAGTCTTGGGGCGTGTGAATAAAGATGTCACAATGCTAGACTTGAGGCTTCTTAATGAGGACAGAAGGTTTGATGTTGGAACACTTCAGTGCCCAAAGGAAAGAGATGCTCTCCAACAAGCTCCCTTTCTTGCTCTCTTTTTTTGTATTCTTGTTGCAAAGGCCAAAGTTTTCTTTCTCTCCTGTATCTTTTATTCTTTCTTCATCCTTCAATGAGGAAGGGGAAGAATGAGGAGGAAACGCAGTTTCATAGAATAATTTGACCTGGAAAGGACCATTAAAGGCCAGCTGCAATGAACAGGGCCACCTACAGTTCCATCAGGTGCTCAGAGCCTGACCTTGCCTGTCTGCAGCAATGGGGCACCACCACCTCTCCGGGCAGTCTGTGCCAGTGCCCAGTTCTATGAATCCCATTGTTATTCATATCACTATTTCTTTACCCAGACTCCTGCTCCCCCTTTCCCATCTGGGCCAGTGTAACATACCCTCCTTCTGCATCTGCCTTCCTCTCATCTTAAAAGATCTGACTTAGGGAAGGAAAGTTTGCTTTACTTAGACAAGAGTGAGTCAGTGGGAACAGTAGGATGTCATTAAAGCAGAGCTGAGTATTCTTTTGGCCATGTAACTTTTTTGGTGGAGAAAACTTCCAGGTTTCTTGGGAAGAGGTGTTTCCTACATGTGGGATGTGCCTGTCAGAGCCAGGCATCCCCTTCCTTTGGGCTACGCAATTCTCTGAGGGGACATTGTGTTGTCAGAAGTTTGTGCCTACATGAGAGATCAGGAGAACTTTTCTTTGTAATAGAGAAAGAAAAGTTTGGGGCAACGCTGTAAATCCAACCCAGTGGCAGCAGAAGACAATTTAGCTCCTAAGGATACAGTCTGTGTACTTTTTCATTAAGCTCAAGCATAGCTGGAGTTTTTGCTGCAAACCTCAGAATTCAAGCTCAGCATGAGTCAGTCCTAAAGTGCTGAAATATTTAAACTTGGTTTTTGTTTTTGTTTTTCACTCAGGAGCTGGATTTATTGACACCAAATGAGCTGTATCATTTCTCTTCTCAGAAAATCCTGATGTTTGGTGTTTGTTGGTAGTGATGATAATGCTGGTTTGAAATTAAGCTCTTTCTTTTCATTGACTAGCCACACCTACTCAGTTCCAAATAAGACACACTCTTTCTTCTCCATCAGGACTCCTCCTCAAAGCCTATAGCCTTCTTGCTTCCTTGGGTAATGCTAATGCATTTTAATAGGGACATGGGTACATGCTCACTTCATTAGTTTGAACTTTGATGCAATTGTCCAGGACTGTAGGCTGCTGGGAGATGGCTGGAGGAGAGAGGAGGGGTGCCAGGTTGTAAAATACATGAGCAGGGGCAAAGATGGGTGCTCTTGTAGCAAGGGGAAAATGAATGCTTTTGCTTTGCAACTTTGCAAAGAGTTGTCAGCCCTTCCCTTCAGAGCAAATCACAGTTGGTTGTTGGTTGTTTTTTTTGTGTGGGTTTTTTTTTTTTTTTATGATTTTAAACAAAGTGTATAGCCTCATGTGATTCATTCTAAGGGTGTATATTGCTCACCCTGGTGGAGACTTGTGCTGGAAAATTTCTCAGCCTCCTATTTACTGAGCAAACTTGCTGCAGCAACCAAAGGTACCCACTGTTGCCCTGTGTGATGAGTGTGGATCCAGGCAGGGAGGCAGCTGTTCTGGAGTTGCTGCAGAAGTTCTGCCTGGGCTTGAGTGCTCAAATGAAACCCCTCACTGCCTGCTGAGCTCCAAACTTGTTGTCATGATCTGACCTTAGACCGGGGCCCTGACTTCATGCTCAAGACTGTACATTCAGCAATGTCAAGTTAAGTTAAGCTGTTTGCTCAGGGGCTGGCTGTTTTTAAGTAAGCATTAAGTATGAGAGTATAACTGAGAGTACAACTAAGAGCATAGGTTGCCCTCTACTTGTATATATTTTCCAACTCCTTTGTCAGAGCACCTCAAAAACATACATATTTGTAAACCCAGTAAAATCCCAAGGAAGCACAGGGCCAAACCCCAATACCCCAGAGACTGCCTGACCTGGTCTCTGGATATGACCATTCTTTGAATTGGATGGCACTTGTCTGGATCCCTACCACTATTATACCAAAAGCATCCTTTCCACAGTCAGAGGATTAAGCCCTGCTCAGGTTTAAGGTCTCCTGCTCTCCCTGTCTGCATTAAGCCATCTGGTTTGTGTGCCACTGACCTTTGTCAGCTCACATTAATTCGCAAGGGTTGATGAAAGAGTTCCAAGCTGCAGAGCTATGAGTCACTGCTGGGAGCTAGATGGGTAATGAAAAAGCTGTTCCATTTTGTTTTGAATTCCAGATCTTCACAAATAAATCTCTGGATCCAATCAGATTTCTATAAAATTCCCTTCCTATTACACTAATCTGTTTGCTGGCATCTTGAGCTCCACAGCCTAGCCACCAGCTGCAGGCTGGGATTCTGTATCACCTTCCCCATCACTGTGTGCCATCTTCCTTCATTTTCCACGTGCTCCTGAACACTTGGGCATCTTTCCCAAAGTCAACATCTATGCAAGCATTCCCCTCTCTTTCTTACAGCAAACCCAAGCAGCTCAATGTCTCTGCATCAGTGCATCTAACCAAAATGTGTTAGCAATGGGCATATCTTGCACAACCAGGCCAGGCAGCTGGGGATGCATCCAGAACTACTCAGCCTTTTCACATATGGAGCCCAGGTCACTGCAGCAGCACAAATGCCATCCAACAGCCCCAGTTCGGCTTGCTGAACACCAAGGGGCCTGTTGGTATTCAAAGAAATACCCACAGTTTCTCCAATTCATTCTGGAAAGTATTTTCTTTCCTGCTTTGTTCGTTGGGTGATTGTTCAGTTTATTCTGCTGTTCTGTCAGGCAGCCACAGAGGTAAAGGTTTTCCATGTGACCAGCCCTCTGCCATCCAGAAAGAAAAGCAAATCATTGCAGTAAGCAGCATGCTAGCTCTCCTTCATGGGGAAGTTAGCTATTTGAGCTTGACTTTGTGAATAGCATCCCTGGGGGCTGGGAACACTTTTCAATGAAAGGCTTCCCTCATCTGGACTGTCAGTTTGGGAAATCCCATTTGGTATGCTCCCATCTCAGCTCCTTCTGCTGTCCTTTGTGCCTCCCCAAAGCATTACTCCAGGGAGAGATAGGAGAGCTGCATCTCTTGGCTGGATCTGCAGAGATGCATGATTGCAGTGCACCAACTCAGGTGTCAGAGATATGGATGGGGGATCAGAGGTCAGGGTCTCCCAGGGGGCTGACCTGCAACCTCTGTTATTACAACAGATGAAAGTGCAAGCAGCCTTGATTACATCATTTGTAATTAGCCAGCAACATTGACATGGAAGTAAATAATAGGAAAGTGCTTAAATGAGATGGGAAAAGCCAAGTTACTCAGGGCTGGCTGTGCTACTACCTTCCTTCTTTGCTTCTCTGTAAGCAAATAGTTTTGAGGAGGATAGCCAAAGCACACCCACTGGGTTTCCTAAGACAGCATAGATGCATCCCAGCTTAGATCTCCCTGTTCTTCCCAGGATCTATAAAGCAGGTGAAGGAGAAACATTTACCAGGCTTTGAAGTATGTGGAGCAAACCACAGCAGCACCCCTTGCATGTCAATAATCAAGTGCAGCTGAAGCCATTGCAGCCTCTCTGTGGGTGAATGCTTTCAAAGCAGCCACAGACCTTGCAGCAGTGAGAATTTGTCCCTGAGGAGGATTTCAGTAACCACAGGTTGTCCAAGATCCTTTAGTGCAGCATACAACTGAGTGTCCATCTGCCAAATCCTCTAGCACAAGCTTCTTAGAGATTATGATGTTGGGATCAGGTGGGCTGGCAGAAATGGTGCACGTTCAGCAAAATTCAGCATCCCTCTTTCCCCCTATAGAAATTACTGCCATTTGAAGTACCCACCAGTGGCACTGTGAGCCAGACCAGCTGTGTCTGCTTAATTAACTCAATGCACAGATGAGGTTGATTCACAGAAACAGGGTGGAAGGGATGAGTCAGTTGAGGTTTTCACCAAAATTTTTTTCAAACTGTGCTGCTCTGAAGAATTTTGACCAACATCTCCTCAAAGAACCGCATGCATAACATAAGAAGGCTTGAGAGATTTACCCTTGGTGCGACCTCAAAGTAAGCATTGTACTGACATCAGCATCTGTGTGAGGAGTAAACAAGAAACATCACACAGGGAAACCAGCTCTCAGCAGTGAGTTCCAGCAAGCATCGTGATGAGCTTGCTTGGTGTTGGAAAGGATGCCACAGCCATAAAGCACCCGTTTAGGTCTGCATTGGATTGGATTGCTACTCATGCCTTAGCTTTCTGGCCTAGAAATACTCAAAAGCAAATGCAGTATACATTGCTTCTACTGCGCGTGTTTCTTTCCACACAGCATGACCAGTTTCCCGTTCTTCATCTTGGCCCTGGTTAGCACATCTCGTGCCAGAGGCTGACCCAGCTGAAATCTGCATTTCCAGCTCTGTAGAGAGAATCACACATCTTCAGCTTTTTTGTTGCTACTGCCTTTTCAGGAGCAGGATACTTTAAAAATTCTAGTGTTCTTAAAACCTAGCTAAGTCCTAAGTGATGAGCAATGACCCATGAAGGTCAAAGCAGCAATGATTCTTGGAGGATGTTCTACTTAATGGAGCCAGTAATTCCCCTGACACACAGCACAAGAGTTGGATTGCCTTCCATACAGCAAACATACACATTGCCAGATCACAGTCTTGATTATATCTATATCAACCTGCTTAAAATACCATTGGCTGCAATTAAAGTACAGACATAGACCAGATGCTGCAAGCTGTGCCTGATAGTTCCTGCTTCCAACACAGAACTGCTTCTGCTTCAAAACTTACCCCTTGTCTTCCTCTTCTCTTTCTGACATCCTCTGTGAATGAAAACAATACATTTTCTGCTAACTTCACTGTTGTTTTCCTCTAACTTGCCTGCAACTTCTGATGGTCTGGTTCAGGCCTACCCCACTGCACCATCATTCCCTTAAATCTAAAAGCGGGATGCTCATTTCAGCACATCTGTCACTCGGCCTTTTCTCTCTCTGAGAATCAAATAAGCAATATCCCACATTCCTCCTCCTCTGGTGAGCAGAGCTTCTGATGCTTGGCCTGGGGTTAATTGTAGGGCTAACCAAGTCATGAAAAAAATATTCTGGGAAAATGCAGAAGATTTCTCGCTTGGTTGGACCAAGCAATCTTTCTTTTTTAAATTCATTGTCACAGGACAGCCAAACAGATCTCTGACACAAGATATGCTTCTCCTTCCTTGCAACTTCAGACCAAAGCAGACATGCACTTTGCTCTGGCCCTTTCAGAAAGTTGGCTCAACTTACGCTTTGCTCCAGTGGTGAGTCAGGGGAGGCCAATCAGCAAGATCCAGAGCACTTCTGCACTCTCTGTACCTTGTCAGCTCAGACTGTAAGTGCACCCTCAGAAGGGGCAAAAGGCACTTTCCTTCTGCATCACTTCCATCTTGCTGATGATCATAAAATCATTTGAGCTGGAAGGAACCCTTAAAAGCCATCTGGTCCCACTCCCCTGCAATGAACAAGGACACCTACAGCTCCATCAGGTGCTCAGAGACCGTTCAGCCTGACCTTGGCTGTCTCTAGGGATGGGGCACCACCACCTCTCTTCACAACTATAACAATCAGAAAGATCAGTGCAACAGAATGGTGTTACAGGAGACATAATGACAAGGGAACCAGTGTGATGGAAAGGTGTTACAAAGGAAAAGTACTCACCTATCTCTGATGATCTAGGCTCATAAGGGAAACTCCACAAAGGAGGAATCTCCAACCAGAAATCCTTCCAGCATGGCAGTCAACCCTTAAATGAGGTCTAAGAGAGGTGCAGCCATGCTCCACCCTTCCTGTCTCACAGCTGAATTGCCTTCACCTGTGCTCCCAGGGCTGACCGGGTCCTTTCCCCAGGTGCTCAATCCGTGATTCAGGCTGTGACTCAACAGTTACCATACAGCAACATGTGCCAAAGCTTCACTGCCCTCATTGTAAAAAACTTCTTCCTTATATCCAATCTGAATCTCCACTCTTTCAGTTTGAAGTGATCATTGAAGTAGGAAACCGCAGCCAGAGATTTCCTAGTGCTTCTGGCCCAGTAATGTACCCTGAAAAATCCAGTTAAAGACTAAATCTGATGGAGCATCCCCTACTGCCCAACTACCCTCTGAAATCCCATTACTGCCTTCCTAATTTTTCCCTATAGCAGAACTGTTCTGACTTCTGCTCCCCCTCATTCCTGTTCACCCTGCCCATGCCTTCACCCATCCTTGGGGAGGATGCACCATGCAGGAGGGGAGGATCCCCTGTTGTGTCTTACAGGTACATGTGGGCCAGTATGCTCCACTGGGAGAATCAGTGAACACAGTTTTAAACAGAGGGTATGTTAGAGGGAAGAAAAAACAAGAGGAGCAATAACAATGCTGCTGATTTTTGGCATCCTGACGCTGTAATGGCCCAGAGGGCTCATGACAAGCCCCCTGCATGCACTGCTGAGCTGCTGGCACAGTGAGGAGCCCAGCTGCCCCACGGTGTTTGCACACAATGGGGCAAAGCCCCCTTTTAGAGCACAGAAAATGCTGTAGAGAGCTACTCCTCTCCAAAATGACATCAGTTTTAAAGGCCATGTGATAGAAGCTGATTCTTCACATCAGCACTTTTAAACCACCTGCTGCTCATCAGCTGTTGGTGAAGAGATGGCCAGACCCATCCTTCTACCCTGTCCCCTGTTCTGCTATGCTGCCGGACACTGCACTGCAGGGAGGGCTCTCTTCTAGGGAGCGGGGTCGATGTTGGGGTTTCAAACTGCTTTATAAACTTCTCAGTTAAAAGCCATTGGAGGAATGTAAAATATTAGTGGTATTTTAAGAAAGCGTGTGGGTGTGTAGACACAATTAATTTTCCTTTTTATAGGCCTACGTGGAATATCTCCACCTCCAAGGAAGATGTCTAGGACTGTGCATAGCTGGCATCCCAGAGCAGGGCACCGTTAACAGAAAACACCATTGAAATTAACAGTGTGGTCAGGCAGTGTCATCCCGATAAATGATCGCACGTGTGAGAGGCGTCAGGCTGAGAGCCTCTCTGTCCTTCCCAGGCTGAAGCAGCTCGTTCTTCCTCGTTAAATGCACACGGTAGCAGTCGTAAGGGATTTTTGTCACGTTAGTCCCCTAAGATCAGAGAGGAGCTGATGCGACTGCGTAGGATTAAACAGCAGAGGGTATGCGCGCTCGTGTACATGCAGGCAGTGTCTGCTCTCGTGCTATGTATTGTTATTGACACACTGCACCTTAATGGCTATAATGTCAATGGGCACTTTGGGACCTTTACTTGTGGATTATTAATGCATTAGTCCATAGCTTTTATGGGTTATCGTGTCAAGAGTGGTAGGAGTGGATGCCTGCAGTATATGGGCAGAATAAAGATATTTCTTAATCAGAGCTGTGTACATAGCACAGCTGTGTGCTAAACCTTAGAAGTCCCATTTGCTTCTGTGCCGTACCTGCTCCCAGCATGGAAACAATGACACCAATGAGGAAAAGGGGCTGGAAAAGCACTCCGGGGAAAGGAAGAGAACTCACGCTGTAACGAGGCGGTTGCGCATTGCTGTCCCAGGCTGGGGGAGATTATTTCCTGATACCCTGCAGCATGAAGATTAATAGGCTCTTTATTTGATTGTTAGGAAGTGCAGGTGCTGCTTTTATTTATATAAACGTGCGCTGCTCTCTTGGCTGCGGGCTCAGCCCAGAACCAGCCCTCCCATAGGACTTTGGGGAGAGGAACTTTCTCACGCCGTTCCTGCCCAAAGCCAATGTCACGCCGCATTTGAATGCGTGTCCTTTTGAATATGATGGAAATTGCAGGTGCTCGAGGGCTGGATCCTGCTATTTTAAAGGGCCTTTTTGAACACAGCATGATTTGCAGGGGAGAGTGACGTCTGGGTGCAAGAGGCTGCAACCACGCTCTCTGGATGGTCTCTTCTTGGTACATAGAGTATGTATGAGGGCTGCTCCAAAAGTAATGCCTCTCATTTCATTTCATTATGTTGGCCCATAACGTCGCAGGAGGATGTTGGTGACATGGCAGCAGAGTTTGAACCTTCCCACCAATATTCTCTTACATTTTGTTGCCTTGAGACAAACGGCAGCAGAGGAATAGTCTGACAAAACGGAGTCTGATGTGGAAGTGCATATGAAGCAAAGGTGTGTCATTGCATTCCTCAGTATGGAAAAAACGGCACCCATTGACATTCATTGACTCTGAAGGTTTATGGAGACCAAAGAGTGGATGTGAGCACAGTGATACAGTGGGTGGTGCATTTCAGCAGTGGAAAGATGTGCCATGTTCCAGACAGCCATGCAGATTTTTTTGAGCACGGCATGAAAGATCTCATTCATAAATGGTGAAAATACATAGCTAATGGGGGTGACTGTGTTGAAAAATAGTATTTTGTGGCTGAGAATTTGCTCTATCAAATAGTGTTATTGTGCTCTTTCTATCTGTTGTAATTTTTATGGAAATAAATAGGAGGCAGTACTTTCGGAGCAATCTACATATATTTGCAAAGCCTTGTTTGACAAAATGCAGTGTTTAAAGCTGCAGGTGAAGAAGTCTAATGTGCTAAGGCTCTGTGAAAGGAGCCCTGATGTGCTAGTGGAGCAGGAGAAGGACAGAGACCCACCAGCAGTGAGGACACACGAACATGGCCAGAAATGTCCTGGCTGACATTTAACAATGCGGTTGCATCCAGGACAGGACATTGGCGCAGTGAGTGATGGGCAGCTCACCTGCAGTTATACAAGTGAATGTAAACGGGTTTGCTTCTGGCAGGAGTTGCCTTCCTTTTGTAGTTACTACTGCTCCTCTATGATGAGACCTGGAGGAATTATCTGCATAACCAAACTGTTGGGCAATAGAAGAGCCATAATCAGCCAATACCAGAAACCAAAACCACATCACAGGTGGTTTTCCTTCTCATGGGAGGAGAAGATACCGCTAACACATGGGCTGCAATGCCAAGGAGAAAGAAGGAGGCACTGTGGTCTGATCCCAGGGATTGCTGTTCTGAAGAGCTGGAGGTGAGTGGTGCCATGACCTGGGGGGAAATCTCTTGTTTGCAAACTGGGCCACATCCTTCAGTTTCTCAGCTTCTCATTCCCTCGGCTTCACATCTCAAGGAGGCAAAGAAATCCCTCTGTTTTCCTGACGGTGCTGAATAGAATTTGAGTTTCCATCATGTCATATTTGGGCCATGGAAAGGCCCCTGCTTTTATTGTGTGACGACACGGAAATTACCGAGTAATTACAGGATTATGCAGCACCCTGTAAATTAAATGTTACCTCTTTACCTTTTATAGAACAAAAAATAACCATGTAATTACCTGGTGAATTAAGCTGTTAAGGTCTCGTGGTAATTATACATGGAGTCAAAAGCTCTGAGTTCTTCTGGTAGTTACAACTAAAGAATTATCTTTCATTTTTAAACATATGTTGCCGTTGGATCCCAAAGCCTGCACATTTCCATTTTAATAACACTATGGCCTGCCCAAATGAGAAGAGGCATATGTCTCCCATCTGAGTGTGCAAATAGAGTGAGCATATATATATAAAATAGATTGGACATATGCAAAAGTGACCCAGGTTCATACCAGAGAAATTATATGGACTGAAATGGAATAGCAACACGATTAGTTGGATGATAACGTTTAAAATTGTGTTTAGTTTCCTAGCACTGGAACCTGTTTTCACAGGAAGCAAGTCAGCATGATGCTATTTTTAATATCCACATGTGATTGTATTTTGAAAACAGACAATCAAAGCAGCCATTGGGAAGCTCTGTCCCCTAAAGGGAGGCTGGGGACTTGCAGCGTGCATGGCTTTGCTGTGGGGCTGAACACCTCCCAGCACTGCTGGGAACATACCAGAAAGGTGCCTGCAGCTGCTGAAATACAGGTCAGGCTTTTACTTGGCATGAGGATTTGCAGCACATATCAATTGCCAGTTTTATTCCGTATATCTTCAGCTCTGGTCAGCGGCTACAAATGCCTTTTCAATATTTTAAGATTCAGGTGTTTATTTCAACTGCTCTACATAACTTCTTTCTTCTTTAATTTTTAACCAGAAAATAAAAGCAGGCTGAAGTGTTTCAGATTTTCTTCTCCTTCAGCTTTTCTCCTTCCAGGTTCATAGGAACAGTGTTCAGAAAAATCCCAATGAACTTCAGCGATGAAATAATAACTGTGTCCTCTCTCTGTGTCTCTCTCTCCTATGCGTGTCCTCTCAGATTAAAAATAGGCATTTTTATAGGACCCAGAATCAGATTCTTTGGCTTTGTAATTTTAGATCCCGAAATCAGAAGCAGGGGATATTACAGTATTCTGAGCACCATCTGAAAGGTGCTGCATGCTCACCTCCAGCTCTGCAAAGAGGCATTACGTGCACTTCCTAGCTAATTTTATAACTGGCTTTGAAATATGCAGCATGTTACATAAGTGCTCACTGTGGTAATCATGGAAGAAAATACCGAACCAAGTTTGGAGCTGGGTTTCTCTTTTAATGAAGCTTAGCACTGACATTTTAACTATTAACATTGTGACTACAGTTTCTATTGCAGACCTAACTATTTCACCTACAAGTCATCTCTAATCCAAACAGTAATTGCTCCAGGTACAAAATGAATTGAAGTAATTATCTTCTAATCTATTTTTTCTTATTATGCATTTATTCTCATTTTGGTTTCAATGTGATCAGCAATTCCCTCTGCTTTGCCGTGTTTAAATCCTGCAGTAATGCTGCATGCTGAACACAGTAACATGCATTTGCTTCAAAGAGTCATTTGTATCCCCTGTAAGCAGGCAGGTTCTGCTGGAGAGATGCAGTGTTTCAGTGCAAACGAGCTTTTTAAAATGTTTGTTGCATGACATTTTTTCTCCTTGTGTCCAGTGTTTGTAGTTGCAAATATTACAAAGAACCCCTTGGGATTAGATGAGAAAACGTGGGGGTAGGGGGGGAGGGGGAGAAAAAATCACACTGCATCTCATTCCTGGTCTCTTGCGTAACATCCCTTCATCCTGACACAGATTACTGCAAGCATTGTGCTCGCCGGTTCCTCTGCCTTAATAGCCTTACGTCTCATTCCGAGAGAGATCAAAGGGAGAGAAGTACCAAAGGGCTTACATTCAATTAACAGGAAAGGGGCAGGCTTTCGACGTGCTCAGCAGAAGCTCTGATTGCAACAAACTGCTGACTGCATATCATGTACTATCGCTATCAGCATGT
Source organism: Pavo muticus (assembly GCA_016647715.1). Taxonomy (NCBI): domain Eukaryota; kingdom Metazoa; phylum Chordata; class Aves; order Galliformes; family Phasianidae; genus Pavo; species Pavo muticus. The sequence goes on from JACDJE010000097.1 coordinate 1,448,322, forward strand.
GTAACGCCAGCCCTTTCCCTGCCATGCTGGAAGGTGGTCTGGAAAGGCAAATGGCATTTCTGTGCTCTTTTAAGCTGCATGGGGATGGAGGAGGCTGGCGTGACCCACACCACTTTGCAGGGTTGCTCAGGAGCTGCTTTATTTTCTGAGAGCTCCAGAATGGAAACTGTCAGCCCCTGACCAATGCATTGGACAAACTGAATGTTTAACGATGAGCTATTCCCTTCTGCCCTCTTACACAGATCTCAGAGTTGGTGGCTTAGCCCACAGCAATCAGAAATCCTAGGGCAACAGCAGAGACTTTTGACCCTTACTGTATATTTAGAGTGTAGTGCAATGCTATAAAGCCCCTCTTGTTTCTCAGAGCAAACTGCCTCCTTCTTTCCCCTCTCTGGGTATCTGTGACATCCACAAAATCCAAATGAGCATCTGACAGCTGCCTTGTACGCCAGTGATCAGGAGGAAATGGAGGAAAGGGGCTGTCCTATGTTGGCCCTTTGCACAGAGAAACTGGGACTAGACTCTGCCACCAAGATGTTGTATCGTGAGGATCCGAAACCTCTCGTTATGGCAGCCCCAGGACGCTACACTGATGGCGGCCCGGTTTTACGACTTTTCCATTTTACCTCATTAAAGGCAGAAGAGAGAACTGCAGAACGTGCAGCTGGATCGTAAACACCAGGAAGGAAGTAAACAAGTGCATAAAAAAGATGGGGCATGGAGCATAGGGATTTTACTCTTTGAGCATCGTGATTGCACATCCCATCTACTACACTATCTGGGCTCACTGCTATTAACTCCAGATACATCACAGAATCATGGAATGGCTTAGACTGGAAAGAACCAACCCCGTGCTGTGGGGTGGTTGCCACCCACCAGATGAGGCTGCCCAGGGCCACATCCAACCTGGCCTTGACCACCTCCAGGGATGGGGGAACACTGAGATCCGTCTTTTCCCCTAGTTCTGCATCTGGGTTCTAGGAAAGACCCACGTTCTGAGTTTTATGTTACTTCTGGAATTTTTGTAGTATTATTTTTTTAGAGCTCTGAGACAGCACGGATTCCTGTGGGTATTAGAGCACCCTCTGCACCAAGCTGATTTCTGGGATAACCTGCAGGCAGAGCTGCCTCCAGCCCTGCTTTGCATCCTCTTTACTTTCCTTCTAACACAAACACTGGAAGATACACGTACACACAAATCATCAGTTCCAAGGGATTCCGTACCTGCTCTTGCCAGGAATATTCACTGCTACTTTAACCTTTCAAAATTTCCTGCTTTACTGTGGGAAATGACCACTTCACACATTTCTCACAGGTTAACAGTGCTATAAAGAGCTCAGCTGGTCAGCAGAGTCAGAAAACGCTGAAAAGGTCAAAGCATGCAAGTGCTACAGTGGTTTCCCTCTAATTTAGAGCAGCCTGTGACCTTCACTTAACTCCTACTTTAAATGATTGCAAATTAAGTTGGGCAACTTAACCTGAGCTTTAAAAATCTAAATGAATTGAAAGATGAAACTCTATCAAGCAGCTTTCCATCAATGTCAGACAGTGTCCTCCAACACACGTACACCAGACAGACACTTCTGCCTGTGAGCCTTACTCACGCAGCTGAGATATATTCAAATAAAGCCCCATTAACTCCCCCAGCACTAAATGACATCCATGCATTAGTACCGCTGCATAGTTGTCCTCGTGAACAAAGGCATATCCTACCGGAGCTCCTTTCTACAAGGTGTTTTTTAATCTTCTTGGCTTATGCAGGACTTACAGCTATAATATATGGTGTTTGCATAGCAGTCATAGCAAGGATTTCAGCACTGTAAATCCATCACCTGCTTTCCATCGTCTGCACACGGGCGCTCATGCCAAAGCTTTCAACTCCAGCAGTACCCAACCTCCCGGGCTCTAGGGACCAGTTGCCCACCAGTGAGTGATTAAATGCAATGATGAAACAGAAGAAAGCTCTGTAGCAAAGCATCAAAATCTCAAAAGTCTCAAAGCCTCTCAATCTCATCCATCAGGTGACAGCAGAGTGAACCTAGCCATGGGGCACTGACTGGAAGAGCTGTGCTTGGGGGCCGCTGTGGGGCCCCAACCTCTAAGCAATCACTGGTACCCAGGAGCAGCAGAGCTGGAGGCTGCTGCCTATGGCAAGGGAATTGGGTCCCCCAGTGGCACCATGAATATTTGTCCATTAATATAAAGAGAGGAGTCCTGAACGAGGTGTGGGTTTGTACATCAGCTCCTCCTTTTTATATTCTTTAATGCTGCCTTTGTTTCCTTTTACTTCCTGCATACACACCTACCCGATCCTTTGTTATTCCACAGCAACTAATGTGAACAAAAAACATTTGCTGGGAAGCAAAACCAGGAGTTCCATTTTTTTTCCAGCCACATAAATCTATACCCCAATAACTGTAGTTAAAGCAAAGACACAGAACACACCTCACAGAAACATGCAGGAGAATCAGAGAATTGTGGAACTGTTTTAGTCGGAAGGATCCTTTAAAAGCCATCTGGTCCAACTGCCCCTGCCCTGAGCAGGGACACCCACAGCTCCATCACGTGCTCAGAGCCCATCCAGCCTGACCTCAGCTGTCTCCAGGGATCGGGCACCCACCACATCTCTGGCAGCCTGTGCCAGAGCCTCACTGGCCTTAACGTACAAAACTTTTTCCTTATATCCAGCCTAAATCTCCCCTCTTTCAGCTTAGGGGAAACTAAACCATATCCCTTTGTCCTATCACAACAGACCCTGCTAAAGAATCTGTCCCTGTCTTTCTTGTACCTCCCACCCCACCCCTTTAGATACTGAAAGGCTGCTATGAGTTCTCCCCTGAACCTTCTCTACATTCCACAAAACAAATTCTTAATTTCACCAATAACCCATTTTTTTCACCAGTTTCATTGATACTGAGATAGGGCAGCAGTGCTGAGGAAACAAACTGTCCTGTGAGCAGCTTAGATTTGCTCAGTGCCGTGGTCCAGAAATGGCTGCTCAGTGTCTGATTTACTGGCCAAGAGGATACTCTACTTTCTGAATTCCCATGGAGATGGCCTGATTTCCATAGCAACTGGATTCTCTCTCTTGCCTTTCCCTTTAACAGGTAGAAACACACTTACGTCCTGAAAATGCTAGATTGTTCTGAGTATTTTTGTACTTTCAGAATGCTAGTGCACTTTCTGGACAACATGTTGAAATACAGGCACCTTCATTATATTTTTGTATCCACCTTTTGAACTGGCAGTGACATTATCTCCCATCCCCTGCTCTTAAGATTTGTTATGATGCAAGTACGAAGTATTCTTTTTTGCTTTCTCTCTTCTCTTATTCTTCATTACCATTCCAATTTTCTGTCGGACAACCTGCAATGCAGGGTGATGGCTGTTGAAGAAAGCTCTTGGGGAAAAGAGGGTATTGATAATATCAACCAGCCGCAACATCCAAAATGCGTGTGATGTATTTCTAGAGAGAGAGGTTGGTAGAATCTCTGCTCCAAAGATGGATTAAAAATGCATGCTATAATTCAGCATGTCAGATAGGAGCTCGTGTTGGCAGTAAGTATATACATTTTTGTCACCTGTTTTCCATGTTTTTTAATGGTTTCACATTTTGCTTTTATATGCTAACATGAAGTGTCCTCTTTTTAGCTCTGCCCTTCAAGTGCATCTGCCCCGCTTTGCCTCTCTAGACTTCAGCTTGAATAAGTACAAAGAACAAACAAAACCCACAAGGAGCTGGCTAACCTGGGAATTTCTTACAGCCATTGTAGAGGAATTTGTAGGGAATAAAAGAGAACAGACCCCGCAAACCATCTCCCCAAGGATCTGCAGAGAACACGTACAGGACAAGAAGTCACTGAAATAGGCTTTTGGTTAACATGGCAGTAACATGGCACATCAGTCTGGTTCAGGGAAGGAAGTGCTACAGATGCCATGAGCCGTGTGTGGGAATTTCAGTCTTAATGGGTAGGGCTTGTACACTGATCTGGGTTTGTGAATGACTGGAGAGCTGAATTGCTCTGGAAGTCACCTGGATTATGTGCAGCACCGTAGTGCCTCGAACAAAAGCTGCTGTGTGGCAATGTGTGACAGCACAGTCAAAGGGAAGGAAGCAGGAGGTGATGAGTGCAGATCCCATGGTTGCTCAGATGGCTGCAGTGAGTGAAGGGCATTCCTGGCAAATGGAGCCTTTTGGGGCCCCAAGGATAAGGGCAAAAGGAGCAGAGAGGCTGAGCAGTGCTGTAGCAGAGGCACATCCCCTTTAGCTACAAATCACAGAAACACTCTGTCTGCACTGAGGATGAATTTCACAGATACGCCATTCACCCAGCAGTGCAGCCCATGCCCCACTGCCACCTCTACCTGAGCGCACACTGCCCTGGCTCCCATGAATTGGCACTGAAATAGAGCAGCCCAAGTTGATATGAGGGCATGCTGAGGTCCTGACAGCACTTTGCCAATTCACTGACCTCCATTTTGCTCTGAATCATGGGAGGTTACACCCAAAATCAGCCTAAAAAGTTGACTGATTTCCCCGTAACCTCCAATCTGACCTGCAGACACTCACCCACCATCATACAAGGTTTTCCCCACCTCTCCACCATGAAACCATCCCTCCACCCTCCTCTCCCCTTCCCCAGTTAATGCTGAGAGCTAGGAAAGAAAGCATAGCAAATTGAAATAAATGAGAGTGAGAGAAGGAAGGGGGAGGCGGGAGGGGGAAGCGAGGAGCGAGCTGCCAGGTTCTGTCACTTCAGGGGTCCCGGGGGGAGCAGGGGGGTGGCAGCAAGGCCAAAGCCTGATCCTCAGTGATGTCAGGAGCTGTGTAGCCTGTGACCTTCAGAGCACTTAGCACTGATGAGGAGCATCTCAGTGATCAGAGAGGGGCAGGAAGGGCACACAAGTATGTGGGAGTGATGTGGGTAGGGGGGCTGCCTCTTTAAGATGGTGAAGACACAGCTCCCTTGGAGCATCCTGCTCCTCCCAACCCCACCCTTTGGGCTCCTCAGAGAGATGCCAGCCAAGGGCCCATAGAGGGCACTGATTTGTCAACAAACCAGTGAGAAATTACACATTCGGGTAAAAAAAAAACAGGCACAAAGGGCCCAGCATCCTTATGCAGCTCCTGTAGGAGGGTTATTTCTGAGTTAACGATGGACTGCTTCTTTTTTTACTTCTCTGGTCTCTCTCAGAAATGCAAACATCGTGGGGAGGTGGGAGAGGTGGCTTCCCCTTTCCGTTTGCTCGAGGAGCAGATAGCCCCACAGCTGATTTCTCCTTGCCTCCCTCTGTCAGTAAAAGATATGTAACCTAGCTCTGAGAATACCACTTCTTGGCAAAGATGTTCCTGAAAAATAGCAGGGAAATTCCCAGTACTGTGATTTCACGCTTCTCCATCCTCCTTTTTTAGTTCTTTTATTCTACTCACAGAGGCAAGGTGCACAGCTACAGCTGGGTTCAGTTACTCAGAAGCCACAGGCAGTGCTCAGTCGATGCCTGGCACAGAGAAAGACCAAGGGGAAGGCTTCAGACTCCTCACCAGGTCAGCATCCCTTGGGGCAGCTCGGTGATCAAAACCCAAACTCACCATGGATCCATGGCATGTTTGTGGAATTGTGAAGAAGAAAAAAGTCCCTCATTGACCTCCCTTTCCTCTCCTTCCAGCTCCCAGCTCATCCTGTTCCTCCTATGCCAGAGAGGAGGCCCATTAGCAGCAGCTCTGCTGCAATGTCTCTTTAAAGGAAGCGTCAAGAATAAAGATTTACCTCCAGGTTTTGGAAGACAATTATTGCACGTTAATTAAATATGAAATGACACTTAAGAGCATATCCATTGCCTTAACAGCGACTCTCTGTAATAATAATAATACTTAGCACTTACATAGCTCTCTCCATCTATATAGTGCTTTACAAACATTAACTAATGAATCCTCACAACCTCTGTGTGAAGCTAAAGAGACTGCTGACATGATGGGGAGGAGGGAACAGAGATGTATCACGGGAATAACCTCCTCTTGGCCTGCTGATGCTGCTGCTTTCCAGGCTTCTATGCTATACATTCTCTCTCCTTCCTGCCAGCCTTCCCTTAATCGTGCTTCTCTCTGGCACCATGCGGTAGGCACGCTGCATGGTGGACATCAGCAGCGCAGTGAGGTGGTACCAACAGTCACTGCTGCAGAAGGAGCTGATGCTCCCCTGGATTTGTGTGCAGTTGGAGATTTAGGATGGGACCATAGGAAATACAGTTCTGGCTTTGGATGTAAACATCAGTAAAACGCAAGAGCTCACAATATGATTTCGAGCTGAAAGACCATCTCACCTGACTGGTGTGCCACTGTAGGAGCAGACCATCCACTGGTAGATGTGCTCACCTCACTCCTTCAGAGCTCTTTCCGTGCTGATTCATCTTTCAAGACCACTGCTTGACCTGCAGGGGACAATAGATGCTCCTCCAAGTCTGTGTTTTCTATTGCATTTACATTTTCCTCAGTGCAGCTGCCTGTGATTGTACAGTGTCTTTGCTGGAAGAATCTGGTGAGAGATAGGAAACAAGCTTTATTCTCTCCACAAAGACAAAAGACCACGACTGTCCACAGATTCCACCACCATGTTCTGAACCCCATTTTCAACACTTTCCTTCCCCTGTCTCCCTCGGCAGGCCTGGCTCTGCTCTGGTTTTTAGGAAGAAAAGCCCAGCTTGGCCCATTTTTCCAGTGCTTTTCCAGTTTTTCCCCCAGGAAGAATTGATGGGGCACTATGTCCATGCCGCCTTCCACATAGAATCACAGAATCATTAAGGCTGGAAAAGACCATAAGATCATCAAGTCCAACTGTTAACCCATCAGCAGCATGCCCATCAAACCATGTCACTCAGTGCCACATCACACATCTGGGCTGTCTCACCATAACCAGGAGGACATGAGAAGAGAAGGACAGCGGCAATGTGTGGTCAGGGCTGTTCAGGGGGAAGAAAGTGGTTGTCTGTCCCTTTTCACGTAGGGCTTTCTGCCCAATCTGCTTCCAGACTCTTTTTTTCCCAAGCTCATTCTTCTTTAAAAGGTAATAAATATTCAAAATGTACTTGCTTAGATTAACAGCTACGCACTAACAGCTTCAGCACCTACAAAGACAATGCCTGTGCATATCAGCTAAGCAGTTGTCAAAATGCATTGCTTGTAACATTTAAGGCTGGTTTGGAAGGAGGTCTCAAGGCTACACTCTACAAAACACCCTGCATTGGCCAAGGGGGAAAATAGACAACGTGACCTAGAAAATCTTGTCATCTTCAAAGTTTCCCAGTTCTGTTGCTATTTATTTAGCACTGCAAGCCCACCAGATCTGTTTCCAAGTCATTGAGGGCTGTTTTTATCTTCCAGAAATGTCTCAAGCAAGCCTCCGAGTTTGAGCACGCTAATATTTTCAGACATAGTCAAGTCAGCACCAGTGATTTCAGCTGTGTTCCCAGATAACTCCCTGGTGGGCTTCTGGGGGTTGCATTCAGATAGGAATGGTGCGCTCTGTAGCTTGGTGCAATATCAAAGATTGCCTCTGATGTTAAAGAGAATCTAAATCTTTCTGCATATATCACAGTTATCTTGTCTTTCTGCACTGAAAAGCCCTTGAGAATGGAGTAGGAAAATATATATAGTGTGTAAGAAGTCACCTGTCCAGCCCTAAAAGTACAGACTGATGGAAGCTAACCTCAAATAATCTATTTATGCCTCTGTCCTTCCTGCCTTGATGCCTTCCCCTGCTTTTACTTTGTTTTGCCAACCCAGCCCCAGACCTCAGGAGCTTTTGCAAGATCAGATGATAAGAGTAATTCTGGAACCTTCTTTTAGTCACAAGCAAGTGACGAGGTTGGGTGTGTTTGAGTACAGGTCTCAATAATGGAATTTGTTTAGAGGTTCCCCATGAAATGCCTTCATGTAGAATCATAGAATGTCTCCAGTTGGAAGGGACCCATAAAGGTCATTGAGTCCAACTCCAGAAGAGTCACGACCCTGAGACACCTGCTCCATGCACAGAGGAGGATTGCCCAGCACGTACATGTTGATCTGCACCTGTACAAGACAGCAGCAAAATGCATTTGATCCAATTCATCCAGAGCTCTTCCTTCAAACCCCATGGGCTTTCTCCAGCCCTGTGCCCAGGCTGGTTGAAAACAGCAGCTCTCCCACCTCATTCTCAACCTCAACGCCTACACAGTCTGGTGCTGGGCTCTTTCTCCTCCTTCACGAGTTAACAAATCGGCCGTTCCCTGAGAGCGGATAATTTCTTCTTAATGGTAGCCATTTCTCAGCACGTACTTTGGCTGCCAGCTTTTGAAGGTAATTGCATTGTTATTTAGGAAAGTCAAAGGTGCATTCTTGCAGAGAGGCTCTGGCTGCGAGCAGGCATGCAGAGGGCTGGCCAGGAGGTGGCTTGGCTCTCTCTGTTACAGCAAGGTGTCACTGAAGGCAGCCAGAAGACAGGGATGGATGTGCATCTCCTTCCCGCTTCCTTTTCCTCCCCAGAGATGAATCAGTAGAAGCTGTTTGCTGTAAAGTCAAGATGGGCATTCCAGTGCTGGAAATACACAACACAAAATGTTCCTTTTCTGATAAGAAAGTGATGTCATGGATGACCTTATTAAAAAAGGTAAAAACACTTGTTTACTTAAAGCACTTGCTCAAAGAGAGCAAGGAAAAAAATGTAGCTTTAAGATATTTTTCTTTCTCCTTTCTCTTTCCTTCTAAATGAGATTGAAATACAGTTTCACATTTGCAAGGCCCAATGCCCTTTCTGCCAAGAAATCCATTGACAGTCCAATCAACAGACATGTTCTGGTTACAGGAATCAGGCATCAGTCAAACACTTGAAAGCCAGATCCAGCAAGTGCAGCAGATAATAGTATTGAAAACAGCCAGTGGGGGAGATGAAAAAGTAATTGGAGTATAGGTAAGAGCTGGTATAAGCAGGATGGATCGGCATATTGCTGACACGAGGAAGGGAGGAGGCAGAAGGGGAGAGCTAATGAGAGGGGTCGTTCGAATAATAGAAGTTGCTCGATGTGTCAGGCTTTTGTTTTTTGAGGACTGAGAAAAGGATTTATCTGCGCTGAGGCAGTCCAGGCCATGGCATTTGGATGCCAACGACACCACAAGAGCTGGTTCAGCCTGGGGTTTTGCAGGATAGGTGTACAGTGAAAGGCCATGTGGCATTCATGGGGAAGATGATGGGGCTGGATTGGCTGTGCAAGTGCCCATGGAGGCAGCTGGAGGTGGCTTTCAGCAGGAATCGGAGTGGGGTTAGCAGACTTACCACAAGGGAAAGGGCTTTGGGCAGCCCCATGCAGTGGTGGCTGTGAGCTCCCCGAGGGGACTCATTACTGGGAGCAAAGCAGTGCTAGGCTCCGTGTGCTCGGGGCTGCATCGCTAAACACCATCGTTTCAATCTCAGCAAGTTCTAAAATTTGCTGATTTCATCTTGAATGTAAAAATCTAGAGAAGACAGGAGTGAAAATGAACACAATAGAATTTGATTGTATGGACTGTATCTCCTAATATATTCCAGAGCCCTCGCTACTAAAATACCCAGGCTCTGATTAGAGCAGTGAGTGCGGGACAATTACTCACTTCCTATGGGTAACATGACGAGCAAATTACCTGAATTCCTTGTAAATCTGTAACCCTCTTCTGGGACTCAGCACTATGGAAATTGCAGAAAGGGGCCGTTGATCTCATATGCTGTGGTATGCACTTCCTCACATATCAGCAAGGGTGGGTTCTCCATACATTTCCCTGCCCCGTCTGGTTCATTTCTGCATCTCTTTAAATTCACCTTCTCTGCCCCAATGCCCCAGGCTTTCAGCTCCATTTCCTCAGCATTTCTGGGAGCTGCTCACTCCTGGGCTGGGGCTGGTGGAAGAGGCAGGGAAAGAATTGAACACTCTGTAAAGACAGCACAAAATATTCCAAAGTAATTCAGATCCGACTTGAGCAAGTGATAAATGAGAGCAGCATGGCAGTGACAGGTCAATCAAATATTTATAGAACTTCATCCATTAGCATTGCAGCAGCAGAAGGAGGCAATGAAGTCAGGGTGCTCAAAGACCTGTGATGGGAGCAAGTGCTCATCAGCTTCCCCAAAATCTGCCCATGTGCTTCTGTCCTCTCTCTTGTCCTGGAGGGCATGGGAGATGACGAGGTAGTGGGAAGAGCTAAAAGGGTGCTGGATTATGCAGCACTGTATTTTAGAATAAATTCCTCTCATCTCCTTGGGTGGATTAATGTATCTGCATACTGGCAAAGAGACCCTTGCACCAAAACAATGAGAAAGCAAAGTGCTGTGTGTAGGTGTACATATGTGTGTGTGTGTGTGGGTGTGTGTGTATGTGTGTACATGCTGGCAAAGGGCATCAGGTTTTGCAGTTCTCTGGAAAAGTAGTTGTTACAATCAGTGAAATGCCAGAAAAGGTTAAAGCACAACAACTTTAAACCACCCAAGGAACCTTAAGGAGACAGCAGAGTGGAATCGGAAAGCCTATTTTTAGGATCACGTTATGATTTGATTAATATTTTAGGAGGCAGTTATCATATGCTAAGAAGCTGACGGATTATTAGTAGCATCCTAATGTGCCTACTGTCAGGGTTGTAATGAGGGGATCCCAGCCAAATTTCTGCCTCCTCACTTTTCATCAGTCCCATAGGCTGGGGGTGCAGAGCTGGTGGGGGGAAGGACCACCCTGGGGCTTCAAGTAGTAAAATAAGAGCATGACTTTAAGCACAAGAAGGATGTGAAGGACATGGTTAGTGGGCATGGCTGTGATGGGTTGATGGTTGGACTTGGTGATCTTACTGGTCTAAGATTCTATGATTTGGTGATTGCACTGGGGACTCTCTTCAGCCTGTGGATAGCCTGATAAGCCTATTCACATAAATGTGTGTCATGCGTCCCTTCTCTAGGTTCACATTTCCTCTGGCAATCTGGGCTTCACTATGAGTGGTCTACACTTATAGACAGCGCTTAATTTGTGCTGGATCTGGGACTCATCTGGTACACTTTCTGATACTATTCGTTCAGCTCTTGTGAATTCAGGAGGAATCTGGGAAGGGAAATGAGCTCTTTTTTCTTCATTCAGTGCTCTCTGACAAAGTTTCATTCATCTGCCCTGGGAGCAGTCGGGGTGCTGTGTGTCAGAGGCAACCATTCAGCCAGGGGTGAGGCAGGGACGGCACTTGCAAACAGCCCATTTGCTGTAAATTGATGATCCAAAGTTACATGGGGGATTTGTATGAATGGAAGGAAAGACAGACAGTAATTGGGATCGGTGGGTGAAGTGTCAGCAAACAGAAGAAAGGGATACTGTGGTGACAGTGATAAATGCTAGCAGCTTTTGGTCTCATCTGGAGGAGCGAATTGGAGTGAAGACTTTGTAAGAGAAGGAAGGAATGAAAAGACAGCGGTCTGATGGATGTTACAGAGGAAAAGGGCTCAGAAAACAAATATTCAGCTGAGTATTTTTAGGGGATGATTGGAGGCAAAGCACAAGGGTCTTTCCCCAAGACTGAGAGGTCATTGTTTTTCACACCCCTGGGAATAAGCCAGCAGGTTGGAAGGGGGATCCTCTTGCCAGGCCTTCCATCCCCGTGCTGGGTCATCTCCCAGCCCACCCTCATCCTCTGGTGGCTTTCCCATGGGATCAGATGCCTAAGTACCCCAGCTGGGTGTCCTGGACCGAGCAACAAGGCATCCTACCACTGTGAGCTCCTGGCAGGCTCTTGCCCGCTGACCACTTAGGGCTGCTGTATTTTTGTCAGACACCCCACCAGATACGAATCAGAGGGAAATTTGCCTGCAAACCCAACTAGTGCAATAACAAGGTGTCATTTCCAGCATCATTTCTCTGACCCTTACCACCGTTCCAAAACACGTCTCAGACAGAAACGGCACCTTAGCACCGCTGATTTTAGAAGCGTTTTGCTTTGGAGGAAGGCCTCAGCACAGAGGTGATTATCCCTCCCCTTCTGGCAGGTTCAGGACTTGAGCAGCTAGCAGGGAATGTCAGAGATGAACAGCATGTAAAAGAGCTCCAGCAAATGCTCCCTCCCAGAGCACCAGGACGTGCCTCTATCCTGCTCATTCAGACTGCTGAGGATCTTTGCCCCTTACAAGAGAAAAGCTCCTGGCTGAGGTAGCACAGACATCCATCTAACATGCCCGGAGACAGCAGCACAGTGACAGGGAGAGGGACTGATTCTGCTGTCAGCAGTGCCAGCAGAGTCAATGGGAGTCGATGTTTACTTCTGTTGTGCTGCCTCATGCAGACACTGATAAATGTTATGAATTTTAAAAATTGAGATTCACATTAGTTTCCTCTATCTCATTTTAGATTTTCTGCTTAGCTTTATTAAGTGGCTTTAAAAGCAGTTGAGCTGCTCTGGCTTGCAGCACCACTGCCCTGCCTTGTACCTCAGGAACAACACCAAGCCCAGAGTGCTAGAGGGGAGCTGGAAGGCACTGGGGATCGTAGAATCATAGAATCATAAAGGCTGGAAAAGACCTCTAGGATCATCCAGTCCAACCCCAGCCCACCCCCACCATGCCCATAACCACGTCCCTCAGTGCCACATCTCTGCAGTTCTTGAACACCTCCAGGGACGGTGACTCCACCCCTCCCTGTGCAGCCTGTGTCAGTGCATCACCACTCCTTCTGAGAAGAACTTTTTCCTAATACCCAACCTGAACCTCCTCTGGTGCAACCTGAGGCCATCACTTCTCATCCTGTCACTGTTTCCCAGGAGAAGAGGCTGACACTCACCTCACCACAGCCTCCTTTCAGGGCACTGTAGAGAGCAATAAGGTCTCCCCTGAGCGTCCTCTTCTCCAGGCTGAACAACACCAGTTCCCTCTGCCGCCCTCCACAAGACTTGTGCTCCAGACCGTTCACAGCTTCATTGCCCCTCTCTGGGCACATTCCAGGGCCTCAACATCTTTATTTACTCTTCCCACTTCCTTTTGGAGGGATGTGCCACCAGGCTTCATGCAAAGCTGAAAATCAAGATATATATCTGATCACCTCAAATACAGATAGAGGAACATTAGTGCCAAGGTTTTGTTTTCTGTGTCTGAAAGTATCATACAGACAGACATGTCTGGGCACCCCCAGGCAGCAGATCTCAGGCTGATCTCCTGCACATTACTGTAAATCGGGTTCAGCCCCCGTGTGGTGAACTAAGCATCTTCCTGACTTCAAGAGGCCTGATCGAGCTTCCTCCAAATCAGTGAGAAGATGCCAACTAATTTTGGGATCAGTCCCTGCAGGCGCTGCTGTAATATCCATAAGCTGCAGTAAAACAATAAATATCTCTTCTGTTCCACCCCAAACTCTGCTTGCCACCTGCCATTTCATTTTGCATGACACAATTATCATTTTTAATAATGCCACCGCATTTTCTTGGCTATAAAGAGCCTCTGGAGACCCAGTCTGAAAGAAAAGCTTCCCCATCTCCTCTTCTCCATGCCTGCAGGTGTATCTGTATCATAGCAAGCCCTTCCTAAGCATCTCTTCAAAGACACTCACAGCTTCGTCTCCTGCAATCTAGATGCACTTTTGACATTGCTAAATAATTATGCAATTACACAGTAAACTGGTGGTGGGAGATATGCGAGTGGCACAGCTCTGCTCTGGTGATTAAAAACAGCAATCCTGCCTATTGTGAGCAGCAGCAGCAAAGCTCTCTCGGCTGCCTGAAAACTGAAGCAAGGGGAAACTGGACCTGATATGGACAGGAGAGTAATGCTGATTTGTGGGAGATAGACTTCCTCACTCGGGTTTATTTTCAAAGAGTTGACACAGCTCGTCTGCCAGGGACTGGGACAGAGATAAAAGCTGGAGCTGCTCTAAGCAACCAATGGCAACCCAGTACTGCAGGATGGGGATTTGCCTCAAGGGACTTAACCTTCTTCCCCTATTGGCATTTTATTTTTTGTCCATCGATTATAACGAGATGGGAGAGATGGAAAACTCATGTAATTCTCTGTCCTTAGGGCTGTGGCCTGGGCATTAAGTGCCATCTAATTTAATAAGGATATGTTGCAGGCTGGTTCATTTGGGCTCTCCTCTGTCCTTTGGGAGCCTTGTTGGAATGAGAAGCACAGAAAGGAATTAAAACTCCCTTCTTTTGAACAATGAGCCACAGTTTCCCAAGAGTTGGGTGATGCCTGGTGACCACAGACCCACCTCAGAAGAGCTCATGCCCCTTTGTGGGCAGCAAGAGGCAGAGCTGGTCAAAACCAGCAGCTGTCCCAAGAGCCATTTTGGGTGCAGCTGTGCCAGCCTCCTCTCCACCACTGCTCTTCACCTCCCGTTATTTTTCCTCAGAGCCCACCTATTGGGATAAGAGAAGAGTGCTGGCTGCAGAAGTGGGCTGATGTGCTGGGCAGCAGTGGCAGGTGGGAAATGGATCCATTACAACCCAAGATGAGGCTTCTTCCCATCCAAATCACCTAACTGGTGCAGATAGCCTGAAAACACTGTTTAGATAGGAGATTTTATTCAGATGGCATATTAAACTTATTTTTCCTTGAATTTAATTTTAATTAATTGTGCTGCCAAGGGTGAGCTGAAATGGCCTCTGTTCTTAATTTTTTCTCCCCACAGTGGATGTCCTTAAACTCCTTCCTATAATGATATGATTGCAGCTTGCAAAAAGCCAGTCTGGATTTATTATTCTGCTTCTTCCCTTGTCCTCTCTAATCCTAGAGAGAACATTGCAGTGACTGCTGGTTAGAAAATTAGTTAAGTGAACTGTATACTGTATTCTCTGCCTGTATCACTCCTTATTAGGGAGAAAAGATAATATAGTTCCCCCTCTCCCCTCTGCTCACCCTGCATTTCATCTACAGCTCATGTAGGGAACATTTCGGCTGACTACTGCAGCCTGCTTGCCAAATGATGCACATCCCAAAGCCCTTAAGTTAACTCTGGACTTTCGGTGAAAAGGGAAACAAGTGGTAATGCATCTGCAGAGCAAGATGGTGGAGAGACCTGCCACTGATGCACTGATGCTAAAGAAACAACTCTGCTGGAATCGATTCTGCACCACGCAAGCGGCAATCTATCACCTGTCTCATGTATAAGCACTGCCTCTTCAGGCAGTATTTGCAACGCAGCACTGCAATTTCCCTTTGGGCCCCTGCAGTTGTAGTCCTCTAACCAAATGTTCCCAATTTGTTGGGTCCCAAAGCAGAGTGGTGCCTTGGTGGTGAGCTCCACCCCATGTAGGCAGTGCAGCCTGGCAGCATGATTTCTTGTCATCAAGGTACTGCTCACTGTGGAGATCTCCTCCTCCAGATTGTTCATGCATCGTGTTTGGAGATCAGAAGTATGAGAGGGCTGCAAATGGAGCTGTGTACAAGGTAGCTGACCTCTTCAGCAAAGTGTGGACAAGACACCCTACAGCCTGTTTAAAAATATTGTCAAAATTAAACTGTATATTTAGCGGGTAGAAAGCCAGAAATGTCCTTGTAAAACATTATTGCAATGCAGTTAATAGTGGGTTTTGCTTGTCCATACGGACCAGTTAAGGGAAGGAATTTTCCTGAACTAAGCCAATTTATTACACAGGGGCCATTTTAAAAGAATATCTGACAAAGGGATAGATGAGCCTGTTATGAGAATAAACTCCCAGAGAACTAAAAGTACAGCCCCAAGGAAGGCCAACTTGATAAGAATGGAGAGCTATTAAATGAAGATACTCTTTGTGTTCCAAATCCAAATATATCTCATGCAAGAGTAGAGCTTTCTAAAACAAATCCCTGTGACAGATGAAGGATTTAGGCACAGCCAGGTTGCCTGTTTAATGAATTCCCAGCCTTTACCCCACTGAGGGAGGAGGACCCAAACACCGCTCTGCAGAACCTTTTTCACATGGATTAGAGCAGCCACAAATGACAGACAACTAATTTTGCCTTGTTACCTCCTTCATAGCTCATCTGTCCTACTTTTTACTTATAAGGGAATGAGTAATTCCAAAAAAAAAAAAAAAAAAAAGCTTCAATATTTATAGATGCCCTGGTCTCTTTTGGGCTCAATGAATATATGTGAGCCATGAGCTTAATTGCATATTTTAGGCACATATGTAATTCTTCAAATGTATCAGGAAAACTTTGCCTTGGAGGCAAGGAAGGTGGCTCGAAATAAAGTCATACACTCTTTCCTGCATTAGGCCACATTCTATCCTGCAGGGACCCCTTCCTGGTTTATTTCTGGGTCACTAGGAATCACTGGTGAATAAATGAAACTCCCCTTGGGATTAACAGTATTGGGGAACATACCAGGCTATGCCCAAATCCATATCAGATGGGCCTTAGGAGCAGCCTTAGAATCATAGAATGGCTTGCATTGGAAGGGGCCTCAAAGATCACCTAGTTCCAACCCCCTAGCTTTGGGCAGGGTTGCCAATTACTAAATCAGGCACCAGATAAGTTGCCCAGGGGCCCATCCAGCCTGCCAGGGATGGGCATCCAAAACCTTTCTGATCTTCATTCTTGACCTTTTTTCCCTTCCCTTGGCACAAAGCAGTCCTCTTCCCCCAAGTAAGTAGTGCAAGAGATGCCAGCCCTGGGTGTTAGCAACCATCCAAGCCAAGAGTTACTTTAAATCTCGGCTGAGTTTCTGACTTCTGTTCTCCTGAGCCACCAGCTATGGAAATTTTTCATCTCTGATAAAGCAGATTAGCTACTGGAAATGTCAGAGAGAGGCTACAGATGGCTGCACTGTGGGGAAATATTTCCTTGCTAGCCTGGAAGCTGCTGAACACCGGACCCCAGGAGAGATGCTCCACAGACCATTGCATAAAGTGACTTGGCCTGTGAGGCTGATAACGCAGAAACACCCCGATGTGCTCTGCTGGGGGAAGTTAGCTAACAGCAGTGACTCCAATCTACAGACAGCTATGTGAGGAGGTGGGATGGGATTTTTTTTTTTCTTTCTCCTACTTCCATTACTTTCTTCTTTAATTTTGGTAATGGATCAGAGTCAAATGAACAACATCTGGCAATTAGCACATCCCTCGCCTGGCTCCTATCTGCCACTAAGTTCTGAGTGTTTGCCTTTCTTTTTAAATGGGTGGCTGTCAGAGAGAATTAAATGGTGCCTAAAGAAGCATGCAGACATTATAATTAAAGGCACGCCAGCCCTGACAGGTAGCGAGGAGTGGAGTTCAGAATTTCAAATTTTCATAGGAAAGGGGGCTGTCAGCACACGCATGTGCAGTTGAGCTCCGTGTGTTTCCCCCAGCTGATCTATCCCCAGGTGCTTTTTATACACCCATACTTGCAATTAATTGTCTCTTTGCCTGCTCCATTTCAGCCCAGTACTGCAAAAAGGAGTATACTTTAAATCTAGAAATAAAACTGGAATCCATTAGCTGTGATTGCATGTGCTTCTGTGGGGCTTTGCTGTTAACAAGGATAGAAATGATTTAATGGAAAACAGAACAGGGAGCATAAACCTGCCAGCACACGGAGCATCCTGAAGCCATGTAGTCTGTAATCCAGGGCAAATGCCTTCCAGCTAGGAATGACATGCCTGGTGCTCTGGGCACTTTCCTGCCAGGCCATATTATTATAATCGTGATCTTCTCTTGCTCCAGGATTTTTTATTCTGCTCCTAATTCAAACAGGGCCAAATCCTCCTCCCTTCTACAAGGCCCCATTCAACTCACAAGCCCCGCTGACTCTTTTAAGGGATAAAGGGAACATGGAAACTGGGTTCATATGCTCAGCTTTGACCCCGGTGCTGAGAGGAGGGCAAACAACACGGTAATAGGATCTAACCTGGCCTCACAGCCCTTCCCAGAGGACTGCAGCTCTGAGGCTGCCAGTCCAGCATCCTTCCTGCTGAAGGCTTAGGGCTACAATTTAGAGCACAGACAGTGGCAATCACTGCTGCCCTATTGGTCTCAGGGCCATGCTGGTCTTACAGAGGTGGGCATAGCTGATGGGGTGGGCTGTGCTGCCACGGAACTCCTGTTCTACCAACTAACTGCAGATTTGGATATCACACCAGGCAGAACCCGTAGGTAGAGTGCATCCTACCCGCATCTTCCCTTCTAAATCTGTATCAGCCACAGTCTCTACTGCGTGGTAGTTCTACCTGCCACCTGGGCAGGTCAACAGTGTATCTGCTTTGCACACCTCTTGTGCCTCCTTTATGCTGTGAGGAGGAGGTGGGATGTCCCATTGGTCTGGGCTCACCTGGCATATCCATGTCATGGGATGGAGCCTGGGGCAGTTCAACAGGCTGTGACAGGTTACTTTGGCACTAGTAATGGGTTCAGATAGCAACACTGAGGGCTCAAAACCAGGCTGACTGGTGGGACTGTGCTCAGGAAAAACCTCCCTCCCTGTCTTCTTGCTGCAAAAATGGCTGTAGATGAAAAATGACAGAAGGAATGTAAAGCTGGGGGATGAACACCCCAGGGATGGTGCTTCTCCCCCTGTTCCACACCTCCCACCTTGCTCTCTGCCTTTCTCATTCCACTTCTGATACCTGTCTTTTTTTTTTCACCCCCTGCTTCCCCTGCTCTCCTCCCCAGTCCCTCTCCCTCTCTCTGATGGATGGAACCATTAGCGGAATCACTGTAAATAATGTGTAAAGTTAGAAGTTACAACAAGGTATCTCATTAAAGCCGCTTCACTCATCTTACTTCCCAATTAATGTTTAAGGCTTCGCTGGAATGCGGTGACAATATGTCACAGCATATCATTGTGGCAGGCGACAGGAAGTTAATAACCCACTGGCCCTTAAAGGAGCCTTTAATGTCAGCTGCAGAGGAGTAAATAACATTGGTTTCTCCCCCACAGCCTGCCCCCTCCCCCTTTTTCTTTTTCTTCTTTTAATTCACTGCAAGAATGAAAGAGTTTGTGCTGAAATAACATCATTATCTCATAAACCCATCTCCCTGCAGAGGCAGATCACAAAAGGTGTTGCCCAAGGGACTCTGGGATTTTCGGCACTGTGACAAAGTTGCTCCAACTCCCTACCCCGAAAATTCAAGAACTCATGGAGTGTTTGCCTTCACCAGTCTTTCCACCTCCAGTCAGAGCCTCTTTCCCTTTTAATAAAAGAAATCCCCTCATCTTTCTTTTCTTATTAGTAATTTCTACCCCCTCCCCATACCTTCAAGCCCCTAAACACAACTTCACAGCACCAGTGTAGTCAAAAGTTTCCTTTCATGTATAACGGTTTTATCTACCATTATAGTAACTTTCTTCTTTTGACTACACTGCTTTCTGGAAGATGAGTCATCTTTGCCTTTCATTCCTTTAAGTATCTGTTCACTTTGAGTGCAGTCGTCACTCTTTACCTTCCTGTTGCCACGTGGTGAATGGGAGTTGGGCTCCCCTGGACATCAGTTGCTACAGGCTCCAAATGGAATCGATCTCCACTGGAGTCAAGGAAACTCTGCTGGTTCATCCTAGAGCTGCCAAACATGGAACTGAGCTCCTGTGTTCAGAAGAGGTGATTGTAGCATCACTGTCACCGGTCCATTCCTCTCTGGAGATGTAAAGATCTGTTAATCAGAGTGTGATGAAACCAAATGGCCCATTATTGGAAAACCATTTTGTAGATGTATTTCTCCCATGAGGAGGAGGAGTAAAATTTTTTTAAAATTTACAGGAAAAGTATCTAGGACTCAGGGAAAGAATCCCACAAGCTCTTTGCTCAGTTCAGCCCCACATCCAGTATGTCACATCAGGCAAATCACGCATGGATTTCTCATGGTCTCAATTTCCTCCTTTACAGTGGGTCTAAAATGTTTGCTCTGCACACCTGAGTTATTGCTTTAGTGTTTGGAAAGGTCTTTCAAATTTCAGGATAAACAGTCAAATCTTGTCACTGTATAAATACTTATTCTATTTATTGTGGAAGGAATATTATAAATATATCCCTACACTTCTGTTCTAATAATCAGAAAATTCAAGATGAATATCAATAGTAGGCAACCAGCAAAGAGATTAACTGTTATTGCAAAACACTCTAAAATTAAATGTTAATTCTTTTGGAGATTTAAAACTTCACTAGTCCCAAAATTTTGGAAGGCTTTATTCTCTTCCAAGAGAGACCAATACAAGCAAGTTGTATTGCATCTTCATGTCAGCCTGAGTGGACCATAACACATCATACACAACAGAGAAGTTGGAAAGTGTTCAGGAGAGGGTCACAAGTACAAGAGGACTATGGAACCATAGACAATAACAGGATGATCATGTAGATGAGTCCAAAGCAGACAAAGTTTGGTCCAAGCAACCTTGGAGACAGACTTCAGCACCTCACATTGGAAAACACAACTCCATGGAGGGAAATGGAGCTCAGTGTCCCATGGGAGTCACCAGTAAGGTGTGTCTTATGGGGAGCACAGGCAACAAGAGGTCTGCCACAAGCCAACGTTCTTGCATAGGAGGGCCTGGTGACCTGTACCTGAAGCCCTGTTCTAGAACTTATTCCCTAAATCCTGTTGAATCATCTGTAAAGGTGAATTCAACTACCTGGTTCTGTCTCCCCACACTGCTGAAAGTTTAACAGATTAGAAGTTCACATAGCTCTTTGAGATCATCAACTAAAGGCACCACAGGAATGCAAATGTGCTCAGCTCCTTCCTCCTCTCTTCTCTAGCTCAAATACATTATTGATTTGCTCAGTGACCAGGGGCCACTTGTCAAAAGTATAACAGCATTAGCAGCACTTGACGTAATAGGGGAATGGAGAGATCTGTGATTAAGTTTAGACAGCCTTGTTTGACTTAGTTAATTGGTTAAATATATTCAGTTACATGTGATGCTTCAGATTTCCAGCTCCAGTAGGGTATAATATTAATTTTAATTAAAGCTTAACAGAGTTGGCCAAATATTTCTATTTTCTGAGTATTTTTCTTAATAATATAATTCATACTCTGCTGTAAAAGGGAGCAACTGAGGCCTGAAACCTTTTTATCTGACCATGAAGATGGAAAAGAACTGGATAGACTACCATTGAGAAGAAGTGAATTTATTACTTTTTTTTCTAATCTGAAGAAGAAATAGGAAAGAACTAGTTAAAATCCCCTCCACTTCAAGATGGGATTAACCTATGTCTTTCTAGAGATATGTTTTTCTCCCTTTCTTTAAAAATCTAAAATTCTCATGAAATCCATAACTGCAAGAAATTGCGCTTCCTAAGTTTGCCAAGCAGTCTTCATGTTGGCTGTTAACCCTAGACAACCCCTAGTTTGATGTTTCCTTTCTGAAGATCTGCATCCATCAAAAAAGGAAGGTCAAACAGCATTCCATGGTCTGCCTCTATCCAAGGGTCTCCAAAAGTGAGGACTCTTACCACAGATCCCTGTGTGTTTACAGAGACAGAGCTCTCTTAGTTCCCTCTTTATGGAGACTCCCACAGGACACCATGGCCCATCTCCTTCAGTTCAGCATTCCTCTTGGGAGAGATTATCTGTGCCAGGTACAGGCTGGCAAGAAGGTCAGATTTGCAAAAAGAAGTTCCATGTGATCAAGAAACATCCCTCAGCTCTTGCCTGGAGAGGCTTTCAGTCTGACTTGTTCAATTGCTGTTGTCCTTGGGCCACAAAGGTCTCCATCCAAAGCTGGAGTTACATGAGGAATATGCAAGTCCCAGTAACACTACCAGACTAGCCATTGGAGCAGATCCACCTGACCTCCACAGCATGGCAAGGCATGCAGCAGGTGTTCAAAACAGGGAGGTGGCTACCTCCAATGAACCATGTTGACGTAATAATTACAAGAGTTGGTATTGCTTTCCTAATGACAGCAATTGAAAGTGCAAATACAGCCAGAGCACATTAAAAATAGCCCACTATAGCAGCTGCATTAGAGGACTTTTCCCAATGCAGTGCTCACAGGACCGCCTCTCTGGCTTTCCTGCCAACTCCCAACCCCTCTGCTTTGCATTTCAATTATTTTTCCTTCTCTCTCCTGAAATGCAGACTGAAAGATCTGAAAGAAGAAAGATGGAAGGCAACTCTTGTACTGCCCTCCAACCATGCCTAGATCTCTTTATATTACAGGCAGTCAATTAAAAAGATGAGATATTTTTCTTCTACAGTATTGGGATCCAGCTCTGCAAGCCTTTAATTATCTGCATAGGTGGAGCCAGGACTGGGAGAGGGTGGAAACACTGTCTGTTCTTTCACCTGATCCACCCCTGACAGCAATCAGCTCGGGCATTTTGAGCCTCGTGATAAAAAAAAAATAACCAATTTCTGAGTGGTTTTTCTACACCTCTCTATTGTAACACCATTAAGGTTTTGATGTCCTGACTTCCACAGGACCTAGATACCAAGAATGTATGTAAATATTTTGCTAAACAAGGCTCCCAGCTTGGCCAACATCTTATCTAAAAGGTGAGTTCATAAATCTTCTTTACAGCATCTGTACACGGTAAGTGACATCAATGATAACCTTCAGCACCAATTTGTGCTGGGGTACTTTTGGTTATAGTTAATGACACATCCCAGTCTGACTTTTTATCACCCATTAAATGTACACTTCTGCCCCTTGGTAACAACTCAAAGTGTTTCCTGGAGGGGAAGGGCTCTGGCAGGAATGCTCCAGGTATAAACGACATAGCTCATTTCTTTCCCTTCCCAAATCTTCTTCTAACCCATTTTGGACAAACCCATCTCCCCAAAAAGGGTGGAGGAATGAGCAGTGTCCAACATGAAACAGAGGTGAGAACAAAATCTATTGCACTGTGTTAAGGATTCTTCTTCCTGCTGTCTAGGCAGCGTGATGGCTGGCAGAACAGCACTGGTGCTGGCATTCAGCAGGTACAGGAGTGGGGTAACACATAAAAGACCACAGGCAGGCTGGGACTCACCATGCAGCAGCCCAAAGGAAGAATCCTGACATCTCGCTCTTGTTCGGGGTGTCAGAGAAACCAGAGTTATGTTCTCAGGGGAGTCAGTCATGGGGCTGGAACAGAGCAAGATATAATTATGGAATAATGCGTGTTCTTTTCCCACCACTCCCCCCTTACTAAATTAGCTGTCATGTCACTAAAAACGTTTCTGTGTTCCACAATCAGTCCACTTAACTGTAACAAAGCAGCAGAGATCTATCAAACTCACAATGAGCTCCACTAATGACCGCTGAAATTACCAGATCTGTCCTGCTTCCCAGCACCTCGCTCCTACCTCCACCTCTCTTCAATCACTGCTCTGCTTGAGGCCTGTCCAAGGGAAAGGGAGTGAGTCGAAGGGCACATGAGGCTGCAGCATTGCTCAGCCTTGCAAGTGTTGAGCCTTTGGGTTTATGTCTTTTTCACTGTGAAGGTGATGCTGGAGAGGGCTCTGATCTGGAGGTACCAAAGGAAAACCATCAGAGCTAGAGCCAGCAGTGAAATACCAGCAGAGTGCATTGTTCCTGGTCCTCGATTATGCATTTAGCTGCATTGCTAAGCACTTTTTTTCTTTTTTTTTGGTAACTGCTCCTAGGAAGTGCAATCTTGCTGCTATTCAGATACAATGTGGCTTCTATTCTCTCCTCCAGTTTTAATTATGTGCCCGCCACTGCTCCCTCTCCAAGCTGGCGGGCTCTGAGATTCATAATTTCAGCCTGACACCATAGTAACCATTTAGTTTGATTCAAGACTCTAATGTCATCACTGGCTAGTCTTGAATAGAGCAGGGAGAGAGGGTGTAATTTGAAGGCAACATCACATAGAAACTGCAATTATTTCTCCCTTTCGGAGGGAAATGTAAACAAAAGGTCATCACTGGTCAGTGCTCTTCATTTCCATCCTCACAAACTGACAAGCTGACTTTTTGTTTATTATTTATTTCTTCACCCGCCCACAGGCCTCCACACCATCAGTGGGAGCAGCAGCCAACATTAGTTATCATCCCTCCATAGCAGTGTGACTGCACCCCTGGGAGAACTCTTCCAGTATTTGAAGATAGAATCATAGAATCATTAAGGTTGGAAAGACAAATAAGATCATCAAGCCCAACCATCATTCCATGCCTGTGACTGCTATAGACCACGTCACTCAGTGTGACATCTTCTTGAACACCTCCAGGGATGGTGACTCCACCACTTCCCTGTGCAGCCTGTGCCAATGCATCACTGCTCTTTCTGAGAAGAAATTTTTCTTAATACCTAAGTTGACCCCAGACAGCTTGTAAAACCACCTGGAGACCCGTGAATATTTTGAAGGGGGCTTTCTCCACGGGGCATGAAGTTTCTACAGCCCTCTTCAGCCAAGTGCTGCCGCATCCAGCATGTTATTGACAGTCAACACTGTCCTTGCAAGGAAGTGGTTTAATTCAGAATCTCTTCTCTCTCTTTTCCCTTTCTCCAGTGCAGATCCCATGTAGAATTTCCTGTCTTTCTCCTTAAGCTAAATATTTGAGTCTCCTCTGAACACCATGCTCCATAGCTCCGGAATCAACCCTCTAGCTCCCAAGAGCTATCCTGCCCTCCACCAGCTCAGAGAGCTGCCTTCTAGTCACACATATAGGCTTATAATAAAAAAGCCGCAGGGCAGCAATGCCACCATCCACATTATTAGACCCTGGACCATAGTTTGCAATGTCTCTGGACACAAGCCTTCCTTGATCCCACTGGGGAAGGCAGAGAAACATAAGACGGATATCAGCAAGACAGATGAATGTGTGCACGCGGTGAAATGCAATTGACTGGGTAGCATTCACTGCAAATCCCGCTGCAATAAATGAAGCTCTCCTGCCCTCCCCCAATGGCTCAGTGATAGAAAGGAGTTAAGTGAAAATAAATGCTCATATCAAATCACAGGTATTGATTTTCTGAGCTAGTAAATGAAGGCGCTTTATCTCCGGTGGGAGATTGAATGTCTGTGTGCCATGCTTTGCTCCATTTTCATAAAAAGGAAGGCATGGTGGAATTATTTTACCTGGCTTCTCATAAAGTGTAAAGGGAGCAGATTCTCATGTCAATGACAAGAGGTATCAGTCAGGAAAAATGCCATGAAGACAATGGAGCCATTGAGGATTGGCAATGGAATAACAAGCCTGGGAGGCTGTCCTTGGACATCAACTCGTCCTTCAGCAAATATGGATGCCTTTCCACATCTCTGTGGTCCCTTTCCCATTCCAGTAACCTGTTCTCCACAGTTTACTTCTGCTTTGCTAGAAGCTAAGCTTACATCTACATTGTTTAATTCTTCTGGCTCTTCTAAGATGAGAACAAGGATTTCACTGCTACTTATGCCAGTTTTGAGCTCTAATGAGTTCTGAGCTGGATGTGATATTGAAATTATAGGTACATTACATTTAATAATCCGCAGAAAAACCTTAAAGGGAGTTGTCCATTGCCTTGAGGAGTGGTTTAGAAGATCAAAGCTGACTGATGCAAAGTAATTCATGTAGGCAGAAGAAGTCACACTCACAAAGGTCCTTTTGGAAATACAACCTCTTTTTGACTGGGTTCATCTACACAGGCATGCCTTGAAATGAAAGAGCTGAACTTCTGCATCTGAGATCCACAGATCTGTGTCCAAGCCTTCCATCTTATCTGGTAGTTACTCATGTTATCAGGCAATTTTCTGGCACTAGCAATCCATCTCTGCCGCCATCCACTCATTTCACTATGCAGTCAGTCCTGGTGTATTTTGCTGCTGGTATTTTTCAAGTAGAAGAGATCAAATGCAAAAAATAGATGCAAAGAAGCAAGTCACTAAAAAGCAGGCCCTATGCTTTTGCAGCACAACATGGGATTCTTCTGGTATAAAGGTGCTGTTGAGCACATTTTTACTCCCTGCCTTTCCTGGCTTTGCACACTGAGGCCAATCTGAGAAGATCCAGGTAAACATAGTGACAGGGAGAAGCAAAACAGGTGGATTTCATCCAGAAGTGACTTCTGCATGAGAGAAGGATGACTGAGGGACTCGTGTTCCTGACATGGAACCTGGCTACCTTTTCTATCTTCAAAGTACTAGACAGAGAAACAACTCCTGAGTACAGAATCCCAATTTCCAGGGACACAATCAACAATCTTCAGCTTTGAGGCTTTTCTGTGTTGACACAAAGAGGCTTGGGATGTTGTTCAGAGTTCCAGAAAGGCTATCTGTGTTGACATGGCCTGAAGCTATTGCTCTTTCTATCCATAGCATGATAATTTCTACTGACCTCTGAGGGAGCAAAGCCAAGCCCAAGTCCATCCATTCAACGGAGAAAAGCTCACATGTTCTGTCCTGGATTTCCCACCACTGATATGTAACGAATGAATAGACAGGTTGTTGATACCAGTTTTCACTACATAAAGACATCCATAGAGGACAATAAGAGAGACATTATTGGAGGTTCAATTTGAAAGGAAAGAAGTGGGAGTATGGATCTAAAGAAGCATCAGTGCAAGTTCAAACTGTTGGGAAGAAAACCCATGGTATACGGGAGGCATAAACAAGGTCCTGTAAGGGAATGCTGTCTTGACATTAGGCTCCCAAAGTGGTCTTTGGTGTGCAGTTGCAATGCAGCCACATTATGATAAGAGAAATAATTCTGTGACAGCGTTCTTTGAAATTTACTTCATTATTTCTTTGTTATTGTATTGTATTGTTATTGTACAGCCTTTCTCAAAGCATCTTCTGGGGAGGTGGGTACTTGAAATAAAGAAGTGGATGAAGGCACTTTTTTGTAGATCTTGGTTGAAGCCAAGTCACTTTTGCCAGAGCTGTGAGGCAAATAGGTGAGATTTTCTTTTTATTCCCAAAGGGAGGGTTGAACAAAATGTGATATTATTTTGTTTTGGTAGGATTTCCATTTTCATAGTGACAATCATTTTACATCATCAAGATCTGTTAGCCTCTCTTTGCACCTGCTTTTGGTTTTGGGATGTGGATTGCCTTTTTGTTTTTTGGGGGGTGAATGGGGAATCATTGTTTCTTTTTTTGTTTTGTTTTGTATAGAGGAAGAAAACATGTTGCTTTTTATTATTATTCCCTCATCCACATGCCTGAGGTGTCTTTTTCAATAATGTTCTTACTACGACAAGCAGAAATGTTGCCCTGTACAACCTCTCTATAGAGTGCAAGCATCAATCCTCTCTTATTAAGCTGAAGCTAAAATGCTCATAGACAAACTGTTAAAAAGAAGAAAGCATCCATGCTGTGGTGGAAAAGGTAAAATGCAGTAATTGTCCAAAGCTTTCAAGGAAGAATATCTCAGTAGGGGAGGGAGGACCTTGTTCCTTTCTGTGACAAATTGCCAGAAGACTCTAGGAAAGCTCACTTCACCAAGATATATTTATTTTTAGGCACAAAATCACCCTTAGTGCCCTTGATTCCTGCAAATTTTTTGAGAAGAATCAAATGCTTTTCTCTACCCAGCTTCGGGTACAAGTTTTCCCTACCTAATATTGCTGCTCTTTTTGAATACTTTCTGATTCTGATTTATTTGCAGAGTCCCAAAGAAAAAAAAATGGCATGTCTGCCATGTCTATATGGCAACAAGAGAGAACTGGTGTACATATAGAGATACAAGGTGGATTAATCTGATTAAATTCAGGCCTCTAAGTCAAATCTAGTCACCCAAAGCTCCTTTCTTACAGTAGACAGACATCTCATCAATATACAGTCAATGGAACCAGAGGTGCAATTCATCCAATTTCAAAGTAGATGCCTAAAGTAGATCACACGAATCACAACCCTAAGAGCATATTTCTCCCCATTGACTGCAGAGGGATCCTAGCATGACTAAACTGTTTTTAAATACTGAAAGCAATGCTGACTGGCTCAAGGCCCTTACCTTTGAATCCTTGCATGGGCAGCTCTTCTTCCATGATGTCTCTGACGCTGTAGTTTCACTGTTGTTATTCACCCCAGGTTCAACCATGGAGATAGGGCTTAAAGGCATAGATCTCACTGAGGTAATCTTGGAGAGTAAAAAATGAAGAAGACAGTGCCCCTAATAACATTTTTATCCTGATCTTGGGCACATCCTACTAGACTTTAGGATGGCACTATGGATCAATCCTCTGAAAGCATCTTTTGGCATTTAGAGATGGATGGAGTCACTGAAGGAAGACATAAGAATATGGTCCAGTGAGCTGTTGATCTTCAGACTTTATATACAACCTTAGTCCAAATAGCAATTAATGCAGGAGTCTGGAAGCTGGAGGTAGGTATCTGAACTTGGTCAGGAATAAGAAATTGGTGGACGGGTCATTTTTGTAAGGAAAACGCCTTTTTCCTTTTTCTGCCGTGAGATTTTTTAAATAACCTTTAGAAAAAGTGCATCTGGGAACTCAAGCAAGACAGCACAAAAATAGGGCTGTGAAATGCACACCAGCCAGCTCAGGTCTCACTAGAAGCAGATTCCAAAGTCAGATGTAAGGTTTTGATGCCTAGTGAAGTTAACTTGTTAAAGCAAAAGAAAGCAGACTGTTGCAGGCTGAACAAGTCAATGCTTCTCACAGCAGTTCTCATGAATCCAGAAAGACAGTCCATATATTATTTAAACCATCCAATTTACTGAACAGCTCAATGGGGTTCTCTCTACAGCAGAGTTTATGAGGACTCACAGAAAACTTTGCGAAACATTCTGCTTTCAGCCACTTCTCCAGCTGTAAGAAGTTTTGCTTCCTTGCTTCGATCATTTGCATGAAGAAAGGTCTTTGCTCCTGTCACCTCTGTTGATAGCAATACAGTCACCTGTGCCTCTTCAGAAGAAGGTGTTGTAGAGTTTCATGGCTCTAGGCCAGCACCTTCAGATGCAGTGATGACTCTATTGGCAACATCATAGCACAGGTGTATCAGAGAGAACAGGAAAAGATGAGCCGTTAATAACATCTATTCCGAGTTCTGTTGGAACTGGAATAGCAGACATTAGCTGGAAGGCAAGTGCTCCTCTCCATGGGTTTGAAGAGAGAATTGTGTTTAAATTCCTTCACGATACCCAACCAGCAGACTGCCCATCTGGAGCTCCTTGGGCATCAAAATGACACATCTGCCATAAAAGGAGGTTCAAGTTCATGTCTCCATACAAAACCCACACAAGCAGAGCTCTAAGAAGCTGTGAAACTCAGAAGAAAACCAAATTTTCTCACCCTTCAAATAATTTTGGATCTCAGTTTTTCAACCTGTGCTTGGATGAATGTTTGCATCTGTAGTTAAGGCACCTAAACAAACTTTTCCTTTCTGTGTAACAACCCTATGCCTCTCCTGGATTTTCTCACATCTGAGTCACAAAGTGATGTGTTTATATTGGAAATGTGTGTGAACAGATCTTCCCTAACTAGCAGGGGACTGGAGAGAAACAGCTGAACAAGTACGTGCTCGTACATGCACAGACACACACACAATGGACCTAACACAGCTAGTTATAAATCTAATAAACTGGCAAGCACTACGATCCTTATGCTGCCCATAAATAATTCACTGCCAAGATGCTTGTAGGAACAGCACCTTCTGGATAGTCCATGGGAAATTCTAACGGGTACTGAGCCCTGCTGACTCCAGTTATTAATCCTGTTTATTGCTGCAGTGCCAAAGGGCTAACACAGAATGAGCCCCCTTTGGGCTAAGAACTGTATAAACACAGACTCTTGAGTTTAAAAGGATTTTGGGAGGAGAAAACACTGGTATAATGATGATAGCCCAGCCCCAGGACTGTCAAGATTCAAAACGTGTTTCCTCTCTAAGAACCAGCAATAGCTTTTAGGCAAAATTCTCTGCTCTGTGTTAGAAATAGACCCAAGATGCTGAGTCTAGAGTCTGACAAGGATGTGAATGTCTCCAACTCTAAAGGATCCAGAAGGGGTTGTGTTTATTAGGGTGGTCTCTTAGCAGTATAGATTACCTCAATGGGAAGAAGGGGCAGAGAATGGAAGAGATTTCATCCCTTCCTTCTGGAAATGCTTTGTTTTAGAAATCGAATTTCCTTATCAAAAGGCACGTACCCTGCATTATGAGCTTGCAGAAGCCGCAGAACTGTTGGCTTTCCCAGATGTTCCTTCACCAGAGCATCTCTAGGGAAGAACAGAGACCAGTTTCTGTGGCTCCTCAACCTATGTGTTGTTTTGCCTCAAAGATCAAGGGAGTTAAACCAGGGGAGCAAGTAGTGCCCTTGGCAATGGTGGTAGATCAAATGAACCAGTGTTGTTTCAAGGGGCAGCTGAACAAGCCATCACCAGCCTTGACCAGTGGTCTAAAAGAAGAAGGATCTAAAAATATTGTTATCTTTTGAGCCAGCCCATTCCTTTCCATTGTGATTTCTACATACACAGATTCATTGCTGGATGCTGAGTTTTCAAAGGATTGTTGTTGAAAACATTCACTACAAGGTGTCTCTTTTTCTTTAACAAGCAAAGAGGACCGAGTTAGGATTTAGCAGAGGTAGCTATCATCACCCCTCCACCTCTCACTCTATTGCAGCATAGTAATGGCATTTCAATTGCCTCAGCTGTAAAGTAGGAAAGCGCTACCACTCTAGAAAGCTCTCTGAGTTCTACCAGTAAATGCTCCCAGTCAGTGCTGATCAATATTATTGATATTTTTTAAATCCTGAATCACGGTCTTGACTTTTATAGGGGCATGACATATGTGAGGTGGCACTATAGCTCCCTGAGCAAAGACCTTTGCCGTAACTTCTATTGGTCATGAAGCACAAAGCTTGTCTTTTGCCTCCTAGCTGAACCAATCACATCATCGTGGGCTACCAGAAGGGTCCTGCATGATCATACTCCAATCTGCAAATCAACTCTTTTATGCTTTCACTCTACCCATTCACAATGGAACAAGGTGTTCGCACCGATTTCATGCCAGCTTTCAGAAAGTTATTAACTCATCTCAGCCTAAGCATGGAGATTGAACACACCTGGGGAAACCTCCAGAGTTCAGGGCTGGAAGACTTTGTAAAAGGAATTTTAAGAGGGATGCTGGCTCCCCACGCAGCAACAGCTGCAAAGAAAAGGGATATCAGTGGGAAAGGAGAGAGCCACAGAAGTTCTGGAGGTCTCAGTGTGATGAAAAGCTCCAGTCTATGCCTTAAGTCTGACTCTGGAGACTATATCTGTGAGCTGCAGCCATTGAGGTGTAATGCCCTGAAATTAGACATTTATACATATGTGTATAATATAATCTTGTAAGCTATAAAGCAAAGGTTGGTTCTGCTTCTTCCAAGGTGGGTTTCCCAATAACGCCTTAAATGAAGTGTCTCAAATAAGGATTTAATTTAGACTCAATAAGGAGAGTTATTGCTCCATAATGAAACAGCGAGTAGTTATTGCAAACACATTTAGTGAGGTTTAACAGCCTTGTAATAGGTATGTAGAAGCTGTGGCCTGGCTAGGAAAGTTCAGTGAATATCTTCTTAATCTTATACAGGTATTTTGGGTTTTTTTTTTTTTTTGCTCAGCATGCAATTACTATTTAATTAGATTTGAATTAAGTAGCAGACATGGATGGGAAAATACACCTCATTCTCCAGCACTGGCTGCTGTATGCCACCCTCCTTCCCAAACGGCTACCAGTAGTGCCATTTGGAGTTAAATTCAGTGCTGCTACCCCTTCCATGGCCTATTAAATGTACTAAACTGAAGCTGAGGTGAGGAATTGGAGACCTGGTAAGATCAAGTCCAAGATGCAAGGTGCTGACTTTTCATGAGGTGTTTAAATGCCTAACCAGGAATGTGATGTCTGCACCAACTTTGGTGGGGACCTGATTTGCTTTGGACCAGAACAGGGTCACCTGTGGGGTGGTGTTTATCTTTGAGGATCTTGTGAATCCAAGAAAAATAGGAGTGGATGTGGTTTGGAGCAGGAAGGCTCCACAGGACCAAAGGGGTGACAGCATGTAAAAGAGATGTGATTCTTCTCCCTGAGCTCAGCCACACACCACTGGGACTCATCATCAGTGCTCAGTTCTCTCTAAACATAAATGCAGAAAACCTTTGGGCTGCTGCCATAACACTTCTCAGCAAAACCTACCTTAGTCTGCTCTGTTATTTGTACAGCTTTTTGACGAAGAACTGCCTTCCCCAAGACCTCCCTGCTGCCTTTCTGTGCATTAACTGCAGCTAGATGATCCCAGCCTAGGCTGAAAGGAAAAGCTCAGTTTTGAAGGCAGCGGGTGCAATAGGGGTAGAAAGCAGAACTGATGACTTTAAGGGAAGAACTACAATCATACCCCATGCTGTCACAAGAAAGCCATGCTCCAGCTAACAGAGGAAAGAATCACACTTTCCTTCTACCAGCCAATAACTTAAATTGATCTAATGTGGGAAGTCATCCTTGCTAATCCTAATTTTATAGGGTTTAATGGCCACCGCTTAGCTGTGATCACACTTCACCCAGTGTGTGAAAGAGACACAGCCCGAGTTAGGGTAGATGCAAAGGCAAGTGAGAGATTATCTGCTTTACAGCTGTAGAAAATGAGGCAAAAAGGAAGGCAATAGACCCATCCTGATTGAGAAAGGCAGCTCAGCAGCACATCGCCAACTGCACAAATGGATCCTGGGCAATTAGAGATCTCTGTTCTGTTCTGGTTTTAAGGATTGCTCTCCCTGTAATCTGTCTTTTAGGATCTAAATGGCCTGTGACAAAAGGCTTCTGATTAAGCACTTCTTCTGCTTTGTTACACTTCAGAGTGAAACTGGTGCTCCTGAAAATAAAGTAACTGAATAAAGATGAGACCGAGAGCTGTCTGATTGCAAACTCCTCATGAGGGAGGTTCTTCAGCATCAAGTCCACAATGATTCTGTCAACTTCAGCATTCCACAAACCACTCTGAACACATCCTCTCTCACTGTTCTCCACTCAGTACCTGAGTACTGGGACTCATAAAGCCCTGACTGTGTTGTGCATCCATGGGAGCCTCAAGAGCTCATCCTGCTCAGACAGGTTCCCTTTCCAACGTGGATTGAGAAGCATCAGAGCAAAACAGGGCATAAAGATTTCCTCCCTCTTGTCTGCTTAAACTATGGTTTCTGCTTACAAACCATCCCTCAGGATAGCAGTATTCACCCAGAGAGAGCCTGGATTTAACTCCTTTTTTAAACAGACAGTCTATGGTACATAAAGCATCACCACGCACCAGGAATGCTGGTGGGGTGTGGAAAAAGTCTTTGCTTAACACTTCACATATGTAAACTTATTGCCTTTCAAGAGTCTCAGAGTCACAGAGTCTAAATTAAAGATATCATCCATTGCTTTCATAAAACAAGGACTGTCAGGGCAAATTATTGCTTCGAATTTATTGGAATTCTATCCACAATTCATTCTGGTTTAAATGTAATGTTCTACTCAATCAGAAACAAAACATTTTGAGAAGCTTATTATTCCCCTCTAAAGCATCTGAATGTATTTCTAAACTTAGGTCATTTTTTTCTACTTGAAGGGAAACTCTTCAGGTATCTTAGAGTTGAACCCATTCACCAACATGCACAAAGCTGTAAAATTATTTGGCTGATCCATTCCTGCAATTCAACAGCAAATACTAACAGTGAAACCCACGACCTTTACTATGAAGGGGGATAAGTTTCACATTAAGTTTCTCTTTCCAGTGGGATTTTACAAAACTTAAAATAGTCCAAAAAGAAATATTTTTCTTTAAAAATTATCCAAGAGTTAACCTTACAAGACTGTGGTGGCTGCAGGGGGAGCAAACAAATTAAACTGACTCAAATCAACACCAAGAAATACAACAACAATGTCCACACTTGGGGGAGAGGGAAGATATAATCAAAAACACAGTGCATAGGGAAACCATCATCTTTCCTTTTTAGTGAGCCAGGCGCTCGCTGTTACATCAGTAAAGACATACTTTCCAGCCATTACAACCTGTACACTCCACAGCCGTTTAGCCATACAGCAAACACACAACTTTAGATTCTGTCTCTGCTTTCTGCATTCCCTTAGGACAGATGAGATGCTGCATAACACAAACGTAGGACAAACAAGCAGCATCTCTGCTGAACAACGTGGATGAGACTCACAAGGATGAAAGGCTGAACTTCTGAGCAATGATCAATGTCTTCATGGGATAGTGGGGAGAAGATCTCTTTCTTAAGAGATAGCTAGTAAAGCATTCAGGGTCTGGACCACTTGTTTGTTCCAGTCAGCACCTTGAATTCATAGAATCATAGAATCGTTACGGTTGGAAAAGACCTCTAAGATCATCCAGTCCAACCATACACTGACTACCAATATTTCCTACTAAACCATGCCCTTACATACCACATCTCCATATTTCTTGAACAACTCCAGGGATGGTAACTCCCCCACCTCCCTGGGCAGCCTGTGCCAGTGCCCAACCATGAGAAGTGTCCCAGTGAGCCAAGACCCCATACCTGTAAACCTGATGGACCAGATCCTGTTCTTCTTTGCTGACTTACATAGATTTTCTAATAAGTTCAGGGAAATCACTTCACCCCATTAATTCACAAATAGCAGGAAAAGCTGAGGAATAAGTGAAATACCCCCGTGGTTTTCAAGGAGACAGGCCACAGACAGAAATGGGAGACAGCTAAGTTAAGTTTCTTCTTTTGGAGGACAGGTTCTGTTGATTTAAATGAAGGAGATAAACAGAGCACTGGAGAACATGTAGGTACAGTGAGTGACTTAGCTCCTTTCCCATCAACAAGCAGTAAAAGATAGCCATAAATTGACTAGGAAAAAAAGCTAATTAAATAGAACAGCATGCTTGATTGATAAAGTGAAAATCTCAGCAGCTCTTCCATAAGGTGCACATGGACTTGGTGTACCACCAAAAAGAAGTATTTCCAAAGCTTGTCATCCAGAAAGGGCTGGTAGATAGAAGAGGAAAGAGAGGTAGGAATGATGAATGTTGTCCAAGTTGAGCCTGCAGAGCCAATTCTCAACAGCTGCTCTCTTTAAGATGTCCCTCTTGCCCTGGGAAGACATACCATGAACCTACAGCCACCATGGCAGCCCTGGGCTGGGGATTCAAGGCCCTTTGATTGCAGTTCCACTGCAGGAAACCCCTGGGGAAGGCTGACTCCTGACTCGTTGCAATGCACAAATACCTTCTACCAAATGTCTTTGGAGAAACCAAATTATTGGCAAAGCAAATTGCTTTTTGGATTGCTTTTTGTCCAATTGTGAGAGCTTCATTTTAGGAGCTATCAGGGAAGGGGTGAAACGGTTAGGTGAAAACCTGACATCGCAGAGGCTACTCTGGGGGATCAATATATTGAGAAACCAATACTCTGAGGCAGGAGAGCAGGGCAGCCACTGCTTTTCATTATACTATTTTTCTGCTGGAGCAGTGGGGAAAGACCTATTTTATACCTACATAATAATAATAATAATAAAGGGAGATAGAAAAATAAATAAATAAATAAAGCCCTCTTGATAAATGCATTATTAGCTGTAGTGGGAGCAATTACAGGAAGAATGGGAAGTGACAGCTGCAGGCCCTAGATAGCCAAGGCACAAAAGGGGAGTTTTAGACAAATGCCCTTCAGATAATGGGTTTGCTTCTCGTCTAGTTTGGGGGAGGGATGAGACCAATATGGGAGGCATTAGCAGGCTGTGCCGTACATAGGGAACAGAGATGCTGCTGTACCAACTCTCTGCAGGCATAGTTTAGCTTTTTTCTTTTTTCCTCCAGTGCATCTGACTTCATATTTGTTTAAAGCAATGTGGTTTTCCTTGTCCTCACCCTCTGTGCAGGGAGCTCTTCCCACAGTGACTGTGGAGGCCCTGGGATTTGCTGCTTTATAAGCTTGTCCATTTTCAGGACTGGGACCTCAGATAATAAGATTGTGGGGAGCTCTCTGGAAATGGGGTCACAGCTTGTGAGAGCATCTGTGCTGGAGCGCAATGGAAACCTGATGAAACTAAGCCATCAGAGACAACCCAGAGACTGCTATGCAGAGGACTGCTGTCTGAAGGAAGAGGTCCCTCCCTCCAGATATCTCTGGAGGGGTAAGACATGGAGACAAAGCAGCTCAACGGGGATCATTCTGCTCTACATTTTGCAGCAAGTATTCAAGCTGTGGTGGCTGGGAGCTCACTATAACCTCTTGCCTCACTGCTGCTCTCACTAAGTATGAACAAAATCACTACCAAATTTTTCTGCTGCTCAGCATTAT
Organism: Pavo muticus; assembly: GCA_016647715.1. Lineage (NCBI taxonomy): Eukaryota > Metazoa > Chordata > Aves > Galliformes > Phasianidae > Pavo > Pavo muticus. The sequence continues at coordinate 1,484,417 of JACDJE010000097.1, forward strand.
CCATGGCCCTTAAGACTGAGATTCAGAGCCCCATCTTTTGCTCTTTTCCTACAAGGCTCACACCTTTTGTTGCTTTAACCCATGGCGCTTTCCCAGTCACACAATTATGAAAGCATTCAGCCATTTCAGGAGCAGGAGAAAGTGCACGTGATGGAAAGCGGAGGGAGAATAACTCCCCTGGATGGCTGTGTGCTCCATAATAACAACGTGAGAACCAGCTGCAATTTGCTGGGGATGATGACACTGAGGTCAGACAAGCTGTATTGTAATTTGCGTCCAGGAAAATGTAACCAGGCATGACCAGGCAATGAAGGATCACTCTTCCAGTTATTATGAACAAAGAGCATGCAGTGGGAAATCATAGAGGCCTCTCTACAAGACCTCTCTGCCTTCAGCTTAGCTCCATCTCAGCCTAATTACATGGCCTTGTTTGCATTAGTTTTGTCTATGGGCTCTCCCATGTCCCTTCTCACTGAGTGTCATTCAGAGCCATTAGCACAGATTGCACAACCATCCTGGGGATTTCCCTAAGGCACATATAAACTTTCCTCACAAAATATGATCAGGCCAGCCTGAGGCAACACTCAGGAGGGAAGATTTCAGCCTAAAAGGTTAGAATTTGGAAAAGATGTAAGTGACAGAAAGTGGGGTCTAATAATAGGAAATGTTAGGCAGCCTTAATAGAAAGCACATTAAGAGGCTTGTGCTCCGCATATAATGTATCTTCTCCAAGTTAATTGCTCATCAGTTCAGTACATAAACAAAGACTGATGCTGTGACTGTGCAAGTGGCAGGGCTCATTCCCTGATGAGCTTTTTTTAGCTAAAAAAAAAAAAAGGCTCACTCCAAACACCATGTCTGGGAGAACAGCTTCCTGCATACCAAGGTGGGACAGAAGTACAGGCCTGTTAGTGCAGTGTCCTGGGGTCGGATGTGTCCAGGGGACTGGAGGCCAACTCAGCAGCATCCGCCTGCTTGTAGGAATGCAAATAGGTCTAAAGCTGGAGGTCTGATGGGCTCTGAGGCAAGAGGAGTCAGTAGATGAGATGGGCACTGGTTGGAGAGTAATCCAGCAGGACTGCAAGGGGGTCATAGGAATTACAGGAGTGAGTAGGAATTGGATGTTTACCAGCCTTTGCAACCAGCCTCTTGGGTCTCCAAGTCTGCACCAAGCCCATGGATACCACATGGAACTAAAGGCTGAATTTACATGGCTTGCTAAGCATCAAATTAGCTTCCCAGTCTGTCCCTGCTGGAACAGAGCTCATTAACGCTTGGCTTGGAAACGCTTTCTGAAGTAGCCTTAAGGGTTATCCATGAGAAATGCCCAAAATCTAGGATTCCCAATTGCATGACTGACTGATCTCACCTGGAACTGTACGGCAGGAGGCAGAATGAAGTGCTGGTCTCTGGCAGCAAATAGGTCTAGACAGATCGCCAGGCTGCTTCTAAACAGCAGAGAATGGATGGCTATAGGTGAAGGTTTTCTGCTCTCGGGAGTTTGCAATCATCTCAGTGCCCAAGAAGGTAGCATAAGTTATCCCATGGCAAAAGATATTCTAATTTGCCTTTGGCTCAGCCTGGCAAGTCTGTAATCAGCGCTGCTAATCTTTAATAAAAGGGGTTCACAGGAGCCTTTGTTTATAATGACATGGTGGGTGATAGCTCTTTCTTGTTATAATCCCCTCTCAGAAAACATTTGATGTGGAAAATGTCTCCCTTGACAGTTTGCTTAAATTTTCATTTGCCAAAACGCTGAATAAACTTCTTGTTTGTCTAATGGAACTAGAAGGAATAGTGACACTTTTATTGTTTGTTTACTTCCTCACTGGGGCACCAGCTAAATTGGAGATGTCATCACACAGCACTGAGAATCAAGCTTCTTAATTTAACTGATTGGTTTGCAAACAAGAGTCTCCAAAGCACCACTGCGCTATGCGGGCTTTGCAGTGACCACAGACTGAAACACATCAGTGAGCTGCAGGCACGAGAAGCAATGCAATGGGGAGGTAATCCCAGAAAAGCTGCTGCTTTTACAAGGTACTGCACAGAAGCGACGGTCAAATGGCATCTGTAAAACCAGCAGAGAGAAAACAAAGAAAGCGATACATTTTTCTATAAATCCTATATAATTAGCAGCCACTACTGTATTAGTGCTAGCACTAATGTTGAAAGGATAGGGGGAAAGGATTTATTCCTTGAATTCCCTCGATTTTCCCCTCTGTTTATGCCATTACAACCAGGAGTAGGGTTACTCCTGCTTTACACCAGCCCAAGCAAGGACAGAGCAGTGCTCAGGATGCAGGCGGAGGAGCAGTCCCCCCTGGATCGCTGAGATTTTCAGGCAGATCAAATGTTGAGCTTCAGGTAATTGGCAGAGATCCTTTAATGTCTGAATTTAACACTCACCGACTAGAAGAGAAGACAATTAGGCAATGAGATGTGGAAGAGTCTGAAGTGCCAGGTATAATAATTCAGCCGCAGTAGGCTGTTCAGCAGAAAGCTGAAGGCTGAGAGCTGTCAATTACACCAGGGGTGAATTAATGCAACTAAATTCATGCACTGAAGCATCTTATTATTGCTATGATCACATTTTATTATGAAGCAGTTTGGGTGAGGTTATTTTTTTTTAATTTATTTATCTATGTTAATTTTGTACAGAGACAAATAAGTTATGAGTTGGGAATTGTATTAATTTCACTGCTTGGAAATATTTTAATAGCTGATTAGGTCACTTGCTAGTTGTCGTTTTTTTTCCCTCTCTTCTTTCTGCTCATTATAAAATTAGCGTTTAGTGCTACAAGCACGTAGGGTAGCAAAATGTAACCCCTCTTGGTTCTCATCCCAACATTTACTAATCACCACCTACACTCAGTTTCCACACTACCACTTCCTTGCCTTCCCCATGCGTATTTCAAGGTCTGACCTCACCAGCGCCAACAGAAGATGATTTCACAGCTCCGAGGGAGACCTCCCCATCCACCTCAAGGCAAATAAACTGCACTGCTGAGAGCACCAGGAGGCTCAGCAGTCAGAAATCAAGACCCAGGAAAACTGTACCTCAGCCATATCCAGCAAATAATGGCACATAAGGAGAGCGTGACTGTGCTGCACCAGCCTTCGAAGACCCAGGCAGGCTGGAGGGAACCATACCATTAAGGGAAGCCATCTTCTGTTTCTAGGTGATGGGGTCCAACCTGGCTGAGAGATAACTATGTTAGGTGGCCCATTCATGTTGGAAATTGGTAGGGAGAAAGAAAAAAGGTGAGATTGAGAGAGAAAGAGATAAATTCTATGTCCTCTCCTGATACTATGATTCCTATTTCATGGTTTAGTGGTATGGCGGCGATGGGTTGATGGTTGGACTAGATTATCTTTATGGCCTTTTCCAACCTTAATGATTCTATGATTCCATACAAAACTACGTGAGGAATAAACAACAAAGCCCCAGCAGTCCTGAGATGATGCTGAAAGAGGCTTTGCCCATCCTATTCAAAGAAACAGAGATGTTTGTGTATTTGCCACTTTTACAACTTAGGCCGAAAGCCTCATACAGTCTGGAGACATTAATTGGTTCTTCAGTTTGAGGGAACAGGGCTCTAAGATTTTTCTCCTCCCTCTGTATAGCAAGAGTGATGTGAGGTTTGTGGTCCCATCCCTGCTCAATACCCATCCATGCAGGAGAATTTGGGGCTGGAGCCACAGGGTCATCACCCTGGGGGCTTGGGCACAGCCAAAGAGGGGAAGAACAGAGGGGATATTGTGGATAAAAGTCTCAGGTATGGCTCACCCAAATCTGAACGAAAACACTCCGGATTTACACAGGATTTGGGTAGAGCTGTGTTGGGGACAGGCAGAAAGCTGGAAGAAAGGCTGTGAGCAGAAGGAGGCGAGGAAGGAGGTGTAGAAGAGCATGGGGGATGAGCATTTATGTGCCCCAAAGCAGAGGAAAGGCCGCTGGCTCAGCCACAGAAATTTCTGCACAATCTCGACAACTCCAGCTGTTAACATCAGGAGCTCAGAAACTTGGAGGAATCCTACAGTAACATTTTTCTTTGGCTTAATTACCGAAATAGACAAATTGGAAATTGGCCCATCATGAAGATAAATAGCAATAAGGAAGGAAAAAAAAAAAAAACCCTGCAGTCGATAAAAGTGTTCCTTCTAAATTATAATTAACCACCCGCCGGCAGCTACCTGGTGGAGGTGAGAGGGGAGGCCGTGAGCAGCCCCTCCGCTCGGCCGGCAGCGCTTCCCGTGATGCTCCTCGTTACTGCACCTCCGGGGCACTTAATGCCCCATTCTGCTTTCAGTGCAATTATAAAAGACCACTTACATTCGCCCCCCCCCCCCCCTTTTGTCTCCCCACCCCAAGATCTCTAATAGTCTAAATTATCAGCAAATTGCCTATTTGATAAGGGCAAGCCATTTTGCATTGAGAGCTGAACTATTTCCCACTTCTGGGGGATAATATTAGGCAAATAACAAGCATCATTCTTTTGACATGTACAATTATTTGCCAAGTGTATGTTTGAATAGCCTGCTCCTTTGTGTGACAGGGTCCGTTCTCCATTAGCATATTTGACAGATGAATATGCTGGGTCCTTGTGGAAAACCTGGCAGTAACCATGGTGATTGGGAGACAATGTTTTGAGTGAGGGATGTATTATCATTTTCAACTGGAAGTAAAAAAAGTGTATCGCTAACGAGCTGATCTGCAATCCTGGAGAAATACATTGTTCCCAGGTAATTAAGCCAATCTTGGTACTGGTTTTAAATTCACATAAATTAGAGGTGGAGATGTCTACCTATTTTCTTGTTTCTCTCTTTCCTGATGAGGTTTTTCTCCGTGATTTTTAATTAAAGTTCTCTAAGAAGGAACTGAAATGTTTTTTCCTTTGTGCTAACGAGTTCTGGGAGTAAAGTTGATACCAGGACGGACCCTATCTTTGAGTGTATTGGGAAGGGATGAGCGGCTAGCCTTGCTGGAGTCCCAGGACAGTCTCTCAACCATCACCTTCTGGGTTACCCTGGCCTTATTCTGAGCTTTCTTCTTGGAGTGGTGGAAGGAGATGCTGCCCTCACATTGCTCCAGAGAAAGCAGGCAGCACAGCAGTGGCTGTGGATGTGTGGTCCCCAGACTTTGCTGAACCAAAGCCTTTGTTGCCCAAGCTCAGCTGTCCCTCTGAAAGGAAGGGGCAGCTTAAGTGCTGCTGGAGAACCCCAGTCATAGAATCACCAAGCCATTATGGTTGGAAAAGACCTCTAAGATCATCTAGTACAGCTGTCAGCCCATGTCCACCAGGCCCACTGACCACGTCCCTCGGTGCCACACCACATTTCTCAAACACCTCCAGGGACACCAGGGACAGAGAGTTTACCACCTCCCTGGGCAGCCTGTGCCAGTGCCTCACCGCTCATTCAGAGAATAATTTTTTCCTAATATCCAATTTGAACCTCCCTTGGCACAACTTGAGGCCATCACCTCTCGTGCTCTCACTGTTACCTGGGAGCAGAGTCTGGCCCCCACCTCACCACAACCTCTCTACAACAGGCTGTTGTAGAGAGCAATAAATCTCCCCTGAGCCTCCTCTTCTCCAGACTGAACCATCCCAGTTCCCTCAGCCACTCCCCATAAGACTTGTGCTCCAGACCCCTCACAGCTCTGTTGCCCTTCTCTGAACACGCTCCAGGGCCCCAATTTCTTCCTTGTAGTTAGGGGCCCAAAACTGTTGGCTGCTCCCCGAGCACCACCCACTTTGGGCTGCCAGGTGCATCTAAAGAGACAGCTTTGAATGCAGCACCAAATCTATCACAGACATCCTTATGCCTTCATTTGATTAGAGAGGCTGCTCACATGCTTCTTCCCCTTGGGAAAGACAGACTAAATAACCTCTGCATAGCAATGCTTTGCCTTGAATCTTGCCCATTAAAGTCTATACAGAATAGGTGAAAAGCATCTCCATTTTGTCCTGGTGTTTATTTTGCATCAGTTTTGCCTGGGGATAGATGGACACAATACCTAGGCAGGAAGGGATAGGGCCAGGACCAGCTTTTTCCTCTTGCTATGTTATAATAGGACCAAACAATCTGTTTGAAATCCCTGTCCAGTCCTGCTCCAGATCCCACAAATCCCTGTAACATGTAACCTCACTTTACTGAAAAAAGGCAGATTATAGGAACGAAGTTACTATTAGTGGTTTGATTAGGAACAGATTCTCCACAGTACTTCATCAGCAGGAACGTCCCTGCCTTTTTAGACTCAAATTCGCTCTCATTTTTCCACACCTGATACTTTCTCACTTTTATTATTGTAAAATATTGACGTGGAAAAAGCTGAGTCAGGCACCCGAGGTCAGAAAATGTGATTTGCACCGAAGTAATGAATCCTGCTGCCTCTCAGGTTTCCCTTTCTCACCCTTTCCTCACTCCTGGTTCTTTTTCAAGCAAGTGCTTGTTTTTCTCCCCCACCCCCATCCTCTGTCCCAACACTTCTTCCTGCTTTGGACGTTGGCAGGTTGAGAGCTACAATTAGAGACAGTGTTTATGGTGCCGGCCATATGGCTCGCAATGCAAAACAGCAGCTGCATGAGAATCTCAAAAGCAGCCCTCCCCAAGGTCACTGTGCACAAGGGAGCGGGTGCCCCCCCAGGTGGGACAAGCAGGCTTCTCATCACTCCATATATGATCACGCACGTACCCATCGAGTGCCTCCGATGCACACTAATGTAGGAGCAGCTGCAGAGCGCTGATCATGTCCCATACACAATCACTTCACTGAGCAGCCTGAACAGAGGAACGTCAGGGCTGCTTCTCCTCCAGACTGCAGGTTCCTGAAAACAAAGAGAGAAACAGGCTGAGGTCACCCAGGAGTTCACGGTGCCTTAAATGCAGCACTGGCATGGAGGTTTCTCCTTTATTGGAAGATCTTTTAGAGGGATGTTGGCTTTGAAGGGCAGGGAGGCTGGGTGGGGAGATCAAGCAAACAAGCATCTTGCTCTCCTGAATCAGGCTGATTTCTGCCCATTCTGTTTCTGTGGTGACTCCCCTTCCCATCCCAAAGACAGAGCCAGCACTGTGGCTGTGATCACAAACTCAAGGCAAGAAATCCCATTGCTACAATCACAACTGCATTACACTCATATCTAAAGGGCAGAAATTCATCCTAGATTGGGTGGATTTTTTCTTGATGTTTAAATCATCCATCTACTGTAGAAATAGCTATGTAAGAAGCAACCTGTGTGCATTCTGCACCCAGCTGTTTTCAGGAAAGCTCCAAGTGACCAGGCTGGGATTTCCTCCGGCTCTCTCATGACATTAGCAGATACACTTTTAAAGATGTCACATTCATAAAAGAGCAAGAATGTGACCTGACTGAAGCAGCATTTCCCAGGCTGTTTATCACCCTCCGATAAATGAATGAGAGCATTTGATGCTTACAGGCTGTAACCAGAGCAGAAGGGCACTCTCTGGGATTGTGCCAAATGCTGTGCTCTTCCTGGAGAGCAGCAAAGTGCACATCCCAGAGAACGATACACAGGCCAGTGAGGATTTAATTCTCATCCAAAAACCATCAGGCAACATCTTGTCTGCCTATATTAGGGACTGCCCCTTTCATCTAAGTTTGTGTGTGGTGGGGTAGGAGAGGCTTTCCCTCTAAGCAATCAACTTTCAAAGTATCCAGGGTAAATAGCAATAGGATGAGAGGGAATGGTCTCAAATTATGCCAGTGGAGGTTCAGGTTGGATATTAGGAACAATTCCTTCTCAGAAAGAGTGGTAATGCACTGGCACAGGATGCCCAGGGAGTGGTGGAGTCACCGTCTCTGGAGGTGTTCAAGAACTGTGGAGATGTGGCACTGAGGGGCATGGTTATGGGCATGGTGGGAGTTGGGGTTGGACTGGATGATCTTAGTGATCTTTTCCAACCTTAATGATTCTCTGATTCTTTGATTCTATGATTCATAGTACTATTTTCAGTCTCCACATACCCACAAAGAGTAACAGAAATGGATAGAAGATATACACAATGTCTCAAAATATTATGTAAAAAGTTTTACCAATACGTCTTCTGAAGACTAAAATAGGTGAAAAGAGCCTGAAGCTGTACAAATTAAAGTAATAGAAATGCTAGGTGAGAGGAAGGAAGGAAGGAAGGAAGGAAGGAAGGAAGGAAGGAAGGAAGGAAGGAAGGAAGGAAGGAAGGAAGGAAGGAAGGAAGGAAGGAAGGAAGGAAGGAATATTCTCATTATCTGGTGACATCACAGTGCCCAGACAAAAAAGAAAAAAAAGCAAAAAAATCAGATTCTGGATGGTGGCTAAGAATGAAGAGAAAAGTGGATGAGGTGATGGGGCAGGAGTCTTTTCTGGGATCAGACATTCCCTCCCATGTAGACAGAATGCTTAAGCAGTGGACATCTTCCTGTGAGTCTTTAACAGCACCTAATTTAGGTTTTACACTATGTATTGCCATGTACGTGGCTGCAGAGAGCTACTGAAACCTTCTTAATGAGGTACTCGGGCTCCTTATATAGTCCATGAAGAGAGCTGGTGACTGACAAACAGCTGAGAAAGCCTGGGAGCTATCAGAGCTGCTCTGTAGAAAACACAAAGCACAGCATAGCATGAACTTTTTCCCTTCAGGCAGGAAATAATTGCCTGCCTTCCCAAACCAGGGCACTTCTGTGTCTGTGTGTCACTGGATAGAGAAGTTCCGGACTAAGCAAAGCAGAAAATAGGAATTAGCCATCTTCAGGGTTTGTCATCACAGGATGGAGCTTTCTGGGTGGCTCATTGTGGTGCAAACACCCCTCACACTTTGTCTCCTTGCACAACATGAGATAGTTAACTATTTCCAGAGAGATCCAGAGCAAGTGCTGCTATTAGATGTAGAACTATAGACACATTAAAATGTAACAAAGTGTCTTAATCACCCTTTACAAGATGAATTTATCACAGGGAACCCTATAAAATGAAACTGAAAGAGCAATTCTATGACCACCCTTACCTCAGACAGGGAGAGACTATTTGTTGCTAATGAATGGCAAATTCATTGCTATCTCATCCCCATGAATGAAATATGTGGGGATGCAGAGTGAGGGCCTCGCGTTGCACAAAAGGCATTTTGCAGTCAGCTCACAGCACCTATCTAAACTGCCTGGGAACTCAGTTACGCTACTGCTCTAATGTCCAGATGCTGGTGTGCCTGCCTTGAAATCCCCTGCTAACCTGGGGCTCAGCAGCTTCCCAGCCCCTCCAGACTCGACAGCCTCCATCAGCAGGATTTTCCTTCACAGAGCCTGAGGGGAGAGCATGATGAGTTCTGCAGCTTCCTTAATGAAGCCAAGACATCTCAACCTAAGTGATATCTTCCCCTGTATAATTAAATATTTGGCAGTGGCTGACTATCTGGGGCAAGCACTGCAGGTACACAGTGCCACTGGGCTGCTGAGGTCCCAGCAGTGCTCTGGGAAGGGAACATCTGCAACACTGCTGTCCCCATGCAGGTGCATCCTTGCCAGCCAATGCAAAGCACTTCCCATCTCCTTAAGACTTTGTATGGTGCCCCACACAGGTCCAAGTATCCCTGATCAGCTCCAGCAATCAGAGGATCGGTGATACACGCTCCTCTACATCCAGGGCAGTGAGTTTAAATAATTGGCTTTCAAGCCTACATCCATCAAACATCTCATAGTCTCTCCTTTCCATTTTATGCATGCCCTTTCTGTGTGCCCTTCTAACCCTCTGGTCACAGACTTAAACTAGTGTGCTTTAAGGCATCATATCTCTGCTCCTTGCCTGCTCCAGTCCTGGTCAAAGCAAAGATGAGCTGTTCCTTGCAAGGCTAAAATCTGCACGAAGCAGCAGGGCAGGACACACTCTCAAAGGGTCAGTGTTTTAGGACTGTTCCAATGGGCATTTCAGGAAGCCTCAAAGCACAGCTGGAAAGGTCTAGGTTCTTGCTCTATCGCTGATTCACTGCAGGAGCGTGGATAAATAAATCATTTCACCTCTTTTTGCCCCATAAAAAAGAAGAATCAATGATGTCTTTCCTTTGTCAGGCACCATAAGATCTCAGGATAAACGCTCAGAGTTGTATTAATTCTTCTGTGGGGCTCTTGTTACTAGGGCCATCCGTGTGGTCAAGCACCTTTGAAGTATACATCACCAGGAAATAGAAAAAGAGAGCTCCTACCATCCAATGATCAGAGAGTCCCAGCAAACAGTTGGACTAGACAATCTTAGTGAACTTTTCCAACCTTAATGATTCTGTGATTCTATGACTGCAAACACACAGCATTATACATTTGCAGCTCTGCCATCATCAGAAGTTGATGGCTTAGCATGGCCTTCCTGCCAGCAGACACTGACTAAGCTGTGCGTTTTCCCTGAGGGTCTCATAATGGCTTGGATATTAGGAAGAATTTCTTCTCAGAAAGAGAGGTGGGGCACTGGCACTGCCCCAGGGGGCTGCCCAGAGAGGTGATGGAGTCACCATCCCTGGAGGCGTTCAAGAGCCGTGGAGATGTGGCACTGAGGGATGTGGCTTAGTGAGCAATATTGATGGTAGGTGGGCAATTGGACTAGGTGATCTTAAAGATCTTTTCCAATCTATGATACTACATCTTGTCCTCTTCCAAAACATGGACGAGGTAGGGAACTGTTTGTTAGGCTGTGCGCAGTGCACCTACTGGAAGATTGTACAAACACAGCATCTTCTTGTCCTTGAAGAGCCTATAAATAAATGGGCTCTTACCTTGACGGCAGGCTGCAGCGTTAGTCAACACTCAAGCAGTTAATTTGTAAATTTGTACACAAAAGAATTCAAGACACTTGAAAAAGCAGCAGAATGTACCTTCTTTGAGTGCGAGTGGATTTAGTGCTTGAGCAAACTACCAGACTAATAGGCCAGGAGACCAAGGGTTCGTATTTACCCAGGAGACATGGCTCAGGCAGCTGTGGTGTTTGAGCTCCTTCCTTCATCACCACAGCAATGCTCCCAGACCCTCCCAGAGAGGATGGAAGGACGTGGGCCTGCCCAGCAGCTGGTTCTATTAGAGGTGTTCAAGACCAGGTTGGAGGGGACCCTGGGCAACCCGATCTAGTGCTTTATTTAGTGGTTGGTGACCCCGTCCACACCAGGGGAGTTGAACTAAATGATCTTTGAGGTTCTTTCCAAATCCAGGCATTCTATGATTCTATGATAATTATCCATTCCTGGGACATGGCTTTTTCATCTGGCCTTGCAACCTGAGAAATGACAGAACCAGATCTCCTCCCACCCAGCACCCCTACCTCCTTCCTTCAGCTTGGCATCTGAGTCAGAATGGAAAAAATTACATTCTGCCTTGCCTAGTTCTGGGTACTCAGCACACTTGAAAAACAGGTCCAAGGCAGCGCATGGGAGCTGGATGTCAGAACACAACATTTCTCTGCCAGTCGCTTGGTTTTTATGCATAATGGTTATAATCATTTCTTTTTCCTAGCTCCTATTAACCTTATAGTTGAATGACAATTTAATCTTCATCAACTGCCTTCACTCTACCATTTCAGCTATTTTTATTATCTTTCGCCTTGCCACTTTGCATTATTTAATTTTGGAAAATATTTTGGAAAGTAATTTGTCCGACGCAACATACCTTGTCATCCTGCTGAGCACTGCACCGCTGTGATTTCTGACAGTCCTGCTGCACAGGAAGGCAAGGGATAAGCAAAGAGAGGACTTTGCTTTGTCACACAGATTGGTCTTGTGTGGTGAGCTGTTGTCTCTTGCCTCATCTTTGCTGTATGGGATCCTGTGTTGTTACTGAGGACCAAGGACCGGATCTGCACAGATGCCTCTGAAGGAAGAATTAAAAACCATCACACGCTTAGTGAGGCTAAATGAGTATTCAAATTGGTTAATAAAAAAGTAATGAGAAATGCCTGCAGCCCTAAGCCACCTAAAGAAAATCAACAAATGCCAGCTATAATGCAAACACTTTCCATGGTAGGCAGTGGGGATTTCAAAACAAGGCAGGGAGGGCTTGCGGGGACAGCAGAGGAAAACGGCAGCAGCTGCTGAGGAAGTGCAAGGGAAAATCAAGGGGGAATTTTTCACTGAAGGTGAAGACAGAGCTGCTCTGGGGAGCTCCCAGCCCAAACAGGGCACAAAGCCAGCCTGCTGCCCCATCCTCCCTGGGGCAGTTGGACCTAGATGATCTTAGAGGTCTTTTCCAAACTTAGCGATTCTATAATTCTATGAAAACCTCACCCGAGTTCAAGCAATGTCTCCCAAACATCCTCAGGCTGGGGTTCAAGTTCAAAAAATCAGAGAATCGTAGAATGGTTTGAGTTGGAAAGGGCCCTTAAAGGTCATCTGATCCAACTCCCCCGCAATGAACAGGAATGCCTACAGCTCCATCAGGTGCTCAGAGCCCGTCCAGCCTGACCTTGGGTGTCTCCAGGGATGGGGCACCCACCACCTCTCTCTGGGCAGTCTGTGCCAGAGCCTCACCACACTTACTGTAAAAACCTTCCTTTTATCCAGTCAAAATCTCCCCTCTTTTAGCTTGAAACCATTTCCCCACGTCCTGTCACAACAGACCCTGCTGAAGAGCCTGTCCCCTTTTTTCTTAAAGCTCCCCTTTAGATACCGAAAGGCTGCTCACAGTTTTCCAGAGCCTTCTCTTCTCTAGGATGAACAGCCCCAACTCTCTCAGACTGTCCTCACAGGAGAGGTGCTCCATCCCTTGGATCATTTGTGTGGCCCCCCTCTGCACACACTCCAGGAGGTCCACGTCACTCCTGTAATGAGGACTCCACATCTGGACACAGTACTACAGGTGAGGTCTCACAGCACAGAGTAGAGGTCTGTTCTTGCAAGAATAGGTTCTTTCAGACCATCTGTGGTTTCATGAAGTATAGGGTCGTGTTGCTCCCACTGTATTACTGCAGTCCCAGAGCATGACCCATGGGATACTTCTGATGGGACTCACATCCCCTAGAGATCAGGGGATTTAAACCACACAAGACTCCTTTCCAGGGAACCCCCCACCTTTCAGACATCCCCTCTGGTGCTTCCCATCACCTTCTATCAATGATGGTAGCTTAAATTCCACATTTGATGCTGAGCTAGATAAAGCTGGTGACATGTGTGCTGCTCAAGGGAAAGCACCGCAGTGTGCAGCGCTGGAATAGGCTGCTGAGCCTCAGTCATCCCAGTGGAATGAAGGAGCAGGGAGGTAACAGCAGAGAGGTGTCTCTCAGGAGTGTGTGAAGAGAACTCTATTAGAGATTGTGAAATGCTGAGGTACCCTGGAGACCATATAAGTATCTATGACAAGACAGCAAGAATAATTAGCTCGACAGCTGTGGGTACCGATCATAAGCATTTTTAACAGTATCCTGTCATGTTTTGGTCTATTACTACAGTCCGATGAGGTGTGATGCCATTTTTCCTGCTGATGTCCTCCCTTCCAGGAAGCACTGAGGTGCACAAACACTTCAGCAGGTATCATGAGGGTCTGTGGCATATTCTGTCCCTCATTTAAAACTCAAGCACCTTTTAAAAATGACAAAACAAAGAATTTGAGTCTAACAGACCAGTGGGAATAAAGACTGACTCTGTGGGGGCCCCGGTGTTAGAGTGTAAATGAGCTCAGAAGAGGCCAAGCAAGCTTTAAAATGCATAGTTAAGTGGGTAAAGAGATTTCCTGGCTTTCCAGGCTCAAAATGTCTCCCTCAGCAGGTTCTCTCCTGTTATTTATCTCCTCTGCACAAGAAGAGTGGCTTAGCAGAGTGGCCAAACTTCAGCATGTGAAGGAATGAGAGTGGGAAAGATGAACAATGTGTCATCCTCAGAGTGCCCTGTGTTCAAACTGGGGTGAAAGCTTCCAGCTTGGTGCTCACGTTGTCCCAACCAATCCTGCAATGCCCCCCAGAACGACAACTTCCTCCTCACAAGACGCTATATGGGCCAGTAAAGGAGAGACAAGAAACGCTGACTTTTGTACCACAAGTAGGAACGAGTGAAAAGGAGTATGAAATAAGAAAATCCTGGAGAAGAGCCAGGGAATGTGTTTTCCAGAAACATGTAATCTGTAATTGTGCTAATTCTGATGTATTTGTGTCTCCAATTTTTTGTTTTCCTGTTGTCTGTATACCTCTTGATTGGAACATTCGATGTTGCTTTTGTGAGTTCCTAAATCCAATCCTCTCTGATGATGTATATGAATGTGCATCTGATGGATGTTTTCCAGCACCTTTTTGTTGCCTCAATTAAGGGATAATGAACAAGAATTGTTCCTATTTGTAAAACATCTCCTGCTATTTTCTGCTTCCAAATTGGTTGGACAATGTGTCTTAATTAAACACAAAGTCTTGCAACATCATTCAGAGGAGAGAGACCAAGACTGGAAAGGGAGGAAGAAAAGGAGGAGAAAAGAAAAGGTGAGGGGCTTTTGTACTTTGAATGACTTTATCCTAGAGAGATAGTGGGTTTGTTGCAGTAATGGTCACACCTTGCAGTTTTCTGAGTCTGGTACTGGGGGAATGGATAAGGACATCAGAGCAATCTCCACTCAGAACCACAACTCCATAGAATGCCAAAATGAGTGCCACAGGGAATAAGAAATGAGATGCAGAGCCTTTCATTTTCACTCACCAGACTAAACACCATTTGTCTCCCAAGGTGCAAAGGGAAACAACCATCAAATGATACCTGCTAGGTCTTACATAACGTAAGCTTACAGACTGCATGTAACAGAAGTAAATAAAACAAATATAATAAAACAAAGTGACTAAAAGTAAGAAAATTAAGTAGAGTAAGATAAATAAACAAAGTAAAATAAAATAAAATGACATTGTACTATGTATGTCTCAGCAGAGACATGTAGGAGAGATAAAGTTACAAGGTTTTACTAACCTCATCATTTCAGGCTGATATTCACCTGGGTGGGGGTGAAGCTCTCTTTGCATTGCCTCTGCAGTGGGCATGTCATACCATCTCTCACCAACACACAGCTCATATGATTATATGATTTTTAAATCAAATCCTCTAGATCCACAGAAAAGCATATATGGTGCAATGTCATGTTTTAGCCCAATTAAAGCAATTATAATATCATCTACTCTGCCTGTGAAAGAGCAGCTCTAGCCTGATCTTCAGCCTCTAAGACCTCCCCCATCACTGACCAAATACACCTGCATTATCCTCTCTTGTTAAACCCCAAGGCATGTCCTTGGCTCTTGCAGCTCTAAGCCCAGTTCTGTGGAACCAGATACTGGATCCACCTCCAGATATGCTACCTCCAACAAATGGCCAGGTGTGACGTATGCGGGCAGGATGAAGTTGTGCACCACGATGCGGTCGCTTGCTGGTCAGATTCCATCCCCAGCTCTTTTTGCAGCCTCAGCCAAACTTCCTCATCCGTAGAAGACCACAGGAAACCCTCACCATGCCCATGCAGCCGATAAATGGAGCCATGTATTCAGAGCTGAACACAATGCTAGCTGAGGAGGGAGGCAATAGGAGTCCTTAGAGCCTCTGTTACACATGCAAATACCATCTGTGAGAGGCAGCTCTGTCTCCTTTAACACTGCTTGTAATCCTGATGTCATCCTCTTCACTCACACGATGCTTATTTTGTCACTGTGTGTCAGCACAAGAGCAAAACCATGTGGGGCAGGAGGATTGTGCATGAGTCCTGAAGCCAAGTCTTCCTCCCCTCAGAATACATGTGTTTAAATATAGAAACAGGGAGGCATGACAGAAAGATGAGGGAATTGCATCTGGTCTTTGTCATCTCCATGTAACTCCATAGTGGCATCTGCAAGCCAAGAGCGGCTCCAGCTGAAATAACAGCCCAACCCTTCCTGTCTGCTGTAATATCCTGGGCAAGCCCGTGCCCTGAGCACGGCTGTTTCTTCAGATTTGTTCCAAGGACGCTGGGAGCTGAATTTGGATCAGTGCAGCAAATATATTTCATTAGTTCCAGCGTACCTAATCCATCTGTAGCTGAGAATTTAGGAGAGGTTAAACTCCATGACTTAGTGTGGATAAAAGAAGGGATGTTAACCCATCTGGATCCTGACACATCTTTGGGTTCATAAAATAGAAAGCAGCAACGTAAGCATCTCCCATTGCTCTGACTCAAAGCCCTGATCTGCAAGCACCTTGCCAGATAAGAGAGAGAAGCTGCATTTCCATGGTTCCCTCAAACCCCAGATCCTCTGAAGCCGCCGGTGAAAGGATGGGCTACTTTGTTCTCTCTCTTGATACCATGTAAAATGTGCTTAGGTACTCCAGAGATGGAGACTCCTGTAACAAGGAGATAAGCTCAAGGTACTGGCAGCTCTGGTGATAGGAATGGGGATGTCTGAGTGCTGGGCACAATGCTGAGGCTCTCAGGAAGACATCAAATGGGCTGATAAGAATATTCCCTTCCCAAGCAGAGCGGAGACCCAGTGGCTAGACCTATATCTTTCCCCCACATGGGCTCCCTCCTCTCCTTTGTGATAAAAACCCTTGTGCTTAGACCAATGGAAATAAAAGAAGCCAAACATCCCCAGGCTGCTCCTTCCCCAGGAGGGGACTGTGCCAGCTTGGTGCTGCTTTCCCTCATCTCCCCCTTTCCGTCTCCTGTTCTCATTTCTTGTGACTGACCTCAAGAATCAGCAAAGCCACAGACGTCCTATGCAGGAGCTGCTCCCTGCCCAGGAGGTGCCATAGGGTTCACTCTTTTTTCTACTGCAACTTGAAAAAAAAATATATTCTGCTAGCCACTCAATAATTAATGCTTCTGAGCAGTGATTCAGCATGTCAGGAAGAGAATTTTGCACTCTTATTGTAGTCTTTTGTAATTGAATCTTATGCTGTTATATTAGTGTGGCCCCAGATGAGTATGCAATAGCTGAGGGGGGAAAAAAAAGGTAAGATAAAGGAATTACAATAGAGCCAGGCTAATGTGAGAACAAGGCAATGTCTTCTGTGCCTCAAGGTGTTAAGTTAATCTCTGATAAGTTATTAACTTATTAATGGGCTGAG
The DNA here is from genome assembly GCA_016647715.1 of Pavo muticus. Lineage (NCBI taxonomy): Eukaryota > Metazoa > Chordata > Aves > Galliformes > Phasianidae > Pavo > Pavo muticus. The sequence goes on from JACDJE010000097.1 coordinate 1,501,442, forward strand.
AAGGGATGAACTACTTTTCATCCAAAGTCCCAAGTGCTCCTCATCTGCTTCCACATACTTCTCCTTGTCAACCAATTCTCCTTCAGTGCTGCTTTCCTGCTGCTCTGCCTCCGTGTATCGTGTTTCAGCCAAAATGAACTCTGTGCAGAAAAGTTCCTGCATGGAGCCATCGGATCGTGCTCAGAGCCTGGGACATGGGGACTGCTGGGAAGATTTGGGGGCAGAAGTCATAGAATCAAAGAATCATAGAATCATTAAGGTTGGAAAAGACCTCTAAGATCATCCAGTCCAACTGTCCACCTACCACCAATGTCACCCAGTAAACCATGTCCCTAAGTATCACATCTACATGTTTCTTGAACACGAGAGCACAAAACCTAATGAAGAATCCTCAAAAGTTTGTTATAAATCTCTCCCATCTCTCAAGTTGTTAACTAATCAGTGATGTGGAAAAGTACAGAGAGACCAAACAAAAGGACTCAGGGTGATACACATCCATCCCAGTACATTATCTGGGACCATAACATTTGCCATTCATTCTGAGGTCTTCCTCTTTATAGTTCTTACCAATTCCAGTTTCTCAAGGAAAAAAAAAAAAGGCAGGAGTTTAAAACTGATGAAATGCAACAAAATTCTATCAACCCCACGGAAATCTTTTGCTGAGGAAGGAGAGGTAGAATGCAACTGTGATGGGAAAGTGAGGTTCCTCATTGTGCCTGCCCCTTGGATGCTTGTTGTTGCTGGAGACCTCTTGGGAGTTGAAGCCTGGTCCTGGTGCCTTGGTGAATCAAGGTCTGGTTGCAGCTCTCTCTCAGGAGATTTTATTGTTTCTCATGGTTGGATTCCCTTTGCCCCGAAGCATCTCACTCATCCTCTCTCAAAATGAGGGGGAGTTTTGTGAGGGAAGAGCTTTCCCTCATCAAGCCCAGTGCAGAGCCTCAGAGCACCAATCTAAAAACCCAACTCACTTATGCGCCTTCCTCCAGGTCTCTTCTCTCAACCATGTAAAGACGACAAACGAAGCTGGTGATCACAAGGTATAAAGCTCCCTTCTGAGAGTGGTTCAACAAGGGACTGGCTGAGGGTTTCTAACATGATATTCCTGTGACATAGGCAGAAATGGGTTTTAACGGTGCTGGGGAACGACTGGATGTTCCCTTGGCTCAGAGGAACAGGGTAAGGTGGATCAGCACATCAACACAGCATCTTCTGACATCCTGACTGAACCAGAGCCTCCCTGCAGTGCCCTGCCAGAGAATGGCACCGTTTCTCCACTGTAAAAGCAAACTGCGCTATCAGTTTTCCTCTCCCAACTCAGGCTCTAGTGCTGAGATTGCAGGAAGTAAATAAAAAGGATAAAGTGCATTATAATCCACAGAAGATGATGAACCTGATAGTTCTTCTATGCATAAAAGTGACCTTTAGGCCAGAGGGAGGCATGGCCCATCACAAGCCTTAGCACAAGGCAGGAGAGGGAAGGAAAACAACCCTCAGTCAACTTTGGAAAAACACCCAGGGGTATTCTTTGAGTCAGCTGAGGCTTCAGCCCAAATCTCTTCGTTTGCTCAGAGACAGGTTGGCATCTCTGTCTGTGCTGCTGCTGCTGCACAGGGTAAGGAGCTCACTGGAGCATGAAAGAGATTGTGATAAAGATACACTGACTGCCATTCTCCTTCCACTGGAAACAGGCTCAGCTTTCATATCTGGATGACATCTCAAACACCAGCACTGGAGAAGGGGGAGGGAGGCAGCTGCTCTTTCTTTGCCCTTCCTGTTTTTGATATTGTGATTATTATTTGCAATTATTTATCATTAGGATGGCTTTTCAGGTATATAAATAGATGCAGAAGCAGTCCCATTTCCCTTCCCTGCTTCAGAGCATGTACCTCTTTCATGCTTCACCCAAGCTGCTTGAATTGTTTGGGAGATAATAGTCTTTGTTGAAGATTCCCCTGCATTCCCACTTTGTGAGCTATTCCCATGCCAGTTCTGCTTTCCAGCAATATCAGCTGTGCATATAAATTCTCAGGCTCATCTGGATGAATCCTCTTCTGCCAGACGGCTGTTTGAAAGCATTCCCTGAGACCACGTGCCGTTTGCTCTGCAAGGCTGTCTGGCGCCAATGTTCCCTGGGAAGCTGCTGCCCTGCCAGGACGTGATGTACTTATCGCCATGATGGGGAAGGGGTAAAACACCTTCCACCTCTGGGGCATGCCGGCACTGAGCAGGCTCTTCTAGCCTTTGGCAGGTGACAGCAGTTTCAAGATGGTCTTCTGTCAGCTAAAGTCCATAATTCATGGCAGTCTCATAGGATGGTACCATAGTAACTGTTATCCAAACTATTTTCTGTGTCATGAAGCAATCAGGAAAGCAAAACTGGGTCTTGCAGGCATCCAGCTAGCAAGAAGCAATGACCTACAGAAAACTAGGTCAAAACCTGCTCTCTGTTCCACATGCCTTGTGAAGCCTTTGATGTGTTGCATCACCGAGTCTCACTTCTCCCTCTGTAAATGTGGGGATAAAGCAGCACTGTCTCATGTGAAAAAGGTGTGTGAGTTTAAAAACCCCAGTGACTAAGTTCTCACATACTCCAGCTTCAAAATCCACCAAAAACTTCCAAGAAACAGTTTTGCTCCAAGGCAGCATGAGCATTGCCAGAGTGGAGAAAAGGGAGATATGATCAGTGATTTCCTGCCCCATAGAGCAGCTCTGGGGAAGAGCAAGAGAGACACTGTACATTCCATCAACCCTGATCCAAGCTGTCATTCCCATTCATATTTATGAAGTGTCAGGATCTGCAAGCACTTTCACAAAGACCTAGTGCTTGGCCAAATTCACAGGAATCAAAAAGAAATTGTCAAGACCTCATGATTATGACCGCAGCACAAATACAGAGAAGCAGTTCCAAACCACAGCCAATACCTCACTGTCAGATGGAGATAATCATCCAAGCAGACTCCCAAGTGGTGAGCTCCAGTGACGAATGGAGGCAGGCCTCCTCACGGACACAGGAACGCAGGCATCCTCTGTGTTTTCCACACAAAATCATAAATCATCCATGGCACTACAATGGATTCAGAACAAAGAAATGTTCCCAATGAACCTGCGCAGGGATCTCCCCTAAATGCACAAAGTAGTTAGTGCTCAGTTAACTCACATAGCCACACCAACTCCATGTGACGAGTTCTAATGCATGAGGGATACCAACCAGAGCACTGATTTACCACTTTCCTCAACTCAAAGGCTCGTGCTCTCCTCCAAAGATAGAAATGGAAGTTACTGCACTTGTATTACTTCCTATGTCCCTTAACCTGCACTTCCAGAGCCCTTCATCTCCCCAGAATTATTGCCCTCTGATGCAGCATTATCCCATGTTGACTCGTTGTCATATTCATGACAGCATTACAGTCTCTGGGGGAAAAGGGCTCCTGGCAGTACTGCTTTGAGAGACCCTTTATTATATTGACGTCAACAGAGATTGCCTCTTTGATAAATGAGCATGTAACTATGAATAAATACAGGAATACATTTTGTATGTATTGTATATCTGCAGTGGTAGAGTAAAGGTTTGTGCAGGCATGTGCTTTAAATATTCATGTAGGACACAAGGCAGTAGTAACTGGCAACTGTAGGTTGCTGTATTTATATTGCAATGACAACCGGACGACTTCAGACAGCCATCTAGACAAAAAGTTCCCACTGCATCTATTCTTTTAACATCTGGAAGATACCCACCCTACACTCTGACTGGGTGGGATCTTGTTTGGATGCCACAGGATCTCTCTATGAAAATGAGTTCACAATCTCAGTTTTGTTGGCCTGCTTTCTGCTCTCTCTTGACACAAGAAAGCCAAGGAAGATGGAACTTCCCATGTATTCCCAAAATGACGCAAGAAATTACCTCCATGAGAATTATTGTCCTCCTAGAGGAGATGTGTAAGTGTGGGATTGCTGCTGGATTGCTGTGGTGTATCACACGAACAGTGCATCCAATCAATGGCTGGGAAGAAACAGGTCCAGAACGGTTCAAGATGCAAAGTCAGTCTCCAAAGTCAATTTTGATTGCCAAAGCCTCCAGAGTAGGGAGTAGAAAAATACTATTACTCTACAGCCCCTAGTCTGAGAGCCCACACCAACCCACACCTGAGGCACAGTCCCTGTCTGCTGCCCTGCAAGGAGAGCAGAGCAGGAAACCACGACATTGAAACAATTCCCTATGAGAAGGGGAGCTGGACTTGATGATCCCCAGAGGTCCCTTCCAGCCCCTATGATCCTGTGATTCTACAATTCTGTGAAGCCAAAGGAGGGCAGAGAACACTGTTTCACTAAAGAACTCAAAGGGGAAAAAGTGACCTTCCCCTGAGAGCTTAATGAGAGGTGCTGGGGAGCCAGCGCAGCCCAGACGTCATCCTCTAACCAGCCTCTGAAGGAAGGGAACTGGGAAGGAAGGGAGAGAGGACTTTACCATTCTCATATCTCCCCACAACAAGCTCCTGGTCCCCAGGGAAGGGAATAGCAACCCGCCTCTTGCCTGGCACCCCTCTGCCTGAAACCTTGCTCTGCACGGGAGCAGAGGAAACTCATTTCCCAGCTCCTTCTGCCCCTGCCTGAACAGATCCTTGTTATATTCTCTCAAAAGTTTAGAAGTTGTCTTTGAATACTGTAACAGTGAAGTGATGGTTACCAAGGGAACAGCCTGTGAGAAGGTCAGGCTTTTCCAGGGATTTTTTCATGCTTTACCTTGGCCGAAAGTTTTTCCAGAGCTATCAGGCCAGTGTCTTTGCATCCTGGAGAAGCAAAGCCATCATCCACTCAGAAGAGGACTGAAAAGAGAGGAAGGACATCACTCAGATTTCCCACACCTGGATGCCACATTCTGGGGCAGTTACCCGCAAAATTGGTACCATCAGCAGTTGTGCTTTCAACCCAGGGATATAACTAGCAGATCCCTGCAGTGATGAGTTCCAAACTGAATTTGCTTGGAGGCCACAGCAGAGGTACAAAGTAAAAACATCCCTAGAGCATAAAATAGAAAACTGAGCCTGCAACTTGCCTGAAGTACATCAGTACAGCCCTTGGAGTTCTTGCATTTCCATGGAGCTTTGTTACATTTACCAAGAGAAAATTCAGCTCTCCAGGAAAGGGTGATAAAGCTGAGGTGTAAGCATAAGTTCTTCCATTCCATTGTGCAGCTACAGAGTGATGAATGTGGTGCAGTTCCTGCTGTCACAGGATCCCCCAGAGATGGAGTTCAGATTCTGATACCACCCTTCATGTGCTAATTACTCAATGTGGTATCTTCCCGGCCAGAGAGGATAGCAGACCTCTGTTCTTTTCAGAAAGTAGTTATCCGATGACTGGGTTCATTGGAAATCAAAGGTGGTTATCAATAACCAAGTGCTGTTTTTCCAGTATTTGGTGCTGATTGCTCTAAGAAAGGGCTGTCTAAGTGGGCAAAGTGTGGGTACAGCAGCACACAGCAACTATTGTGCCAATGCTACCGGTAATATCTTTGATTTGCAGTACCTTTTCTAACCCAAGAGCCTACCTAAGTTAAGCAAGGTATAGGAACCAAGAAACAGCCAATTTAAGCTCCTGGTGTATGTTAGAGTGGCAGCAGATGGCATTTTTCTACTCTAAGAACCCTGCCAGATTACCTTACCCTCAGCACTTCAGTTTGGATCTCTTTCAAAGTCCTTCACTAGGAAAAACACTTTCACTAGTGAAAACCTATACCTCTGCTGGCCCCAGTTGTGAGTCCTGCTAGCGGGATCTCAGGAGAGACTGTTTCTGTGTAGCAGAGTCACTTGATTTACTCAACATTAGTTACATTCTAGTCCCTGGTAGGATCAGGCAAACAAGTTCTCCCTACTGCAAGCAAAGAGCTGGCTCTACTAAACCGAAATGTTAAGGCAGATCAGCCAAGGTGTAATCACTTCTCATGGAGCTGCCATGAGCTGTAATGCTCCATGCTGGTGGCCAAGCAGATGACTGCTAGGAACGAAACTTTTCCCCAGCTTTAAAAGCAGCGAACGCAAATGAAAGCACTTACCTCCAGATTGACCTTCACAAAAGAAAGCCCAGCTAATCAGGCTGATCCATCAGTGACATATGGTTTTGAAAGAACACATTTTGATTTGCAGAAAAAATATGTTCCCAGCACTGAGGTGTTTGGCGGTTTGTGCTGAAATAGATGTTTCTGTGCTGAATTGCTGGGACTGAGGGTATTTATCTCCTCTTTCTCAAGCACGAAGTCAACACAAGTAGCTTTTATAATCTGCCCATGCACGGCCTTCTGGCTCGGTGTGTGGGCCCTGAGCACAGCCCTCACCACTCACATCCACTAGGCATCAGACAGGCACACTTCCAGCTGATTTACTGATACTTAATAATTAAATGCCAGGTGATCATTCAGCCCTGGTGAGTAGGTGTTCAATAACTACAGAGAGGAACCATCTCCTGGCAGCCCACCCAGCCTGCTTCATCGCTCAGCACCAATGCAGAGCTGAGCCATGCCACACACAGCTCAGTTCCTTAGCTCTCACCACTATTCTCACCCATTCACCCATGTCAGAGATCTTGCAGTATGTACAGGATCAGGACTGAGCAAGGAAACATTCTGCAGAAGGAAGGAGTTGGTGACCCTGCATTTGCCCAGGGAAAAGATTTATTTAAAAAAAAAATGGCTAACCAAGAACAACAAAGCTCTGTTGCTCTCCCAGTACACTGCTGGTGTTTATATCTGTTTCCCAGTGTCACCTTTTGCTAGGCAGCACTTTAGCCTTGTTTTAACATTGCTCTTTATTCTGTCTTAGCATTGTTGTTTCTTAGCAGGCAGGGACACTGCCTGGCATCTAACAAACTGCATCCCTTCCTTCTGTGCCTTTGCAATAATAATTCTCTGTCCTGACACATTCTGCTGGAGCACAGGGGACTCTGTCAGCTTAAAAACCACCGCCACACTTCTGGGATTCAAAATCCAGCAGTACCTGAGATGACTGAAACAGGAAGAATTTTTGAAAACCAATTTGTTCTCCACTCTTTCTACCTCTTTGTTTGCATTTTCAATTTCTCTCCACTTGGGGGATGAGGCTCAGCGTTAGGCTCAAGTTTATCAGCGCTTGGCTCTCGGATTGTCACTTCCCAGCCCTGTCTGCAGGCCCTGCAGGTAGCACTACCCTTCCCCTACAGAAATAACACCCCCGCCATTTTTCTTCCAACTCCTGTCCAAAAAATAAATAGTGCAAGAATATTTCTGATGTTGTCAGGCTTTGTAATAGTTCATTCATTTCAACCCTAAATTTGGGACTCAATTTGAGCTGGCAGTAGCTGTTTAATATACAGGACCTGTCTTATTACATCTCCGTCTAATGCATATTTGGGAGCTTTCCCTGAAAGCTCTTGTATAAAGGAGTATTATGACATCAGGAAGTCTAAAAGTACCTGAACTGCAGATGTGATAAATTCAGCAGGATGATACGTGCCTGGCATTTGTACTTGCCTTTTCCATTGGCAAATGGCCGCCTGGGCTCTATCCCTTGGGATAGCTGTAGAGAACAGCCAGTTTGATGAGCCTAACCAGCCATTGGATGTCACTTTGGCTCCACACTAATTCAAGGGAAGCAGCATTTATCTGGCAGCCAGGCAGCCAGCTCTTCGGCAGCTGAGAGTTTAATTATCAAAGGTTCAGGCGAATCTTGCTCTCGCTATCTCTGACCAGCTGCCACAGAAAAATAGACCTTCTGGCCCCATCCAGAAGTTTGTGAAGCTCTTGCAAGTTCCATTTTGCTGTTAAAATGAGTCCCCGACCATTTGCCCTTTCCTGTGAAAGCTCTGGGCTTGATGCCACTACAAAATAAGAAACTGTGAAAATAATACAGTGGGGAAGGGCTCTTGATGGATGGCAAGTGGCAGACAGGAATGGGAGCACTGGGCTCCAGCTGGTGCCTTGATCCAGCTGTGGGTGTTGCTCTGATAGATGGGCACAGGAAAGGCTTCCTCCACCTGCGGGACACTATTATTTATTCACAGTCTCACACTGCAATTACAGAACAGAGCCACTGTCTGTCTTGCACTCAGCCCTGCTTCCACTGGTTGTCATCAGCCCAAGCAGCCAATGCAAAAAGCAAGAGCTACGCCTCCCCATTCTGCTCCTCTTACACTTTGGCTTACAGGGTTTAGGCACTCCTGGGTTCCTCTCCCAGCTTTGCTGTCAACAACAATCAGCCTGAAAACAAAAGCTGTTAGTACTCATCCAGGTTCTGCTCTGTGCACAGTGGTGATCAGTTGATGGTTGGACTGGATGATCTTAGTGGTCTTTTCCAACCTTAATAATTCTATGATTCTATATCCAGATCTACCACATGAATAATACGCTCCTCCAGACCAGAATGAGGTGCTATTTCCAATAGATCCTTTGTGCTTTCATGTTAGGGTCGTCCCTGCCCTTTAAGTCCTGCAGTGCTGGTTAATAATGGGGCCACCTAAGTGCCTATCAAGAGAGTTTGTAACTTATGTGCTAGCGATGCACATGCTTTTCCTTATTCTCAGGCTCTCTGCAGACACAGTCAGACCCAATTGGCCATTCTCAAGGCACATTTATCTTTTGAATATGAAGGCAATAGACTTGATTACGTTTTTCAAAGGTAAACTACGATTCTGGCGAGCAAATTAGTTATCCCTCTGTTCTTCCACAAAATGCCATCAGGAAACATCTCAAGCAAATACTATCAATCATGATCTGTTTTGCCCAGTTTGTCTCAGCTATCAGCAAGAAACCGTGCAGGGAAATATATTCTCTCCACTCTTCACCCGAGAAAAATCTTTCCAAAGCTTGGGGATAATTTTCATAGGTGAGGCCCCAGGCCAGGCACTAAGTAACTAGTGAGAGAATCATAGAATCATAGAATGGCTTGGGTTGGAAGGGACATTAAAGATCACCTAGTTCCAAATCCCCTGCTGTGGGCAGGATTGCCAGTCTCTAAATCAGGCACTAGATCAGGTTGTCTCCATGCCACCTGGCCTTGAACACCTCCAGGGATGGGGCATCCAGAAATTCTCTGGTCAGCCTCTTCCAAAGAAGGAGGAGGAAGAAGGAGCAGGAGCCCATAAATCACTGTAACTGGTTGGAAATCAGGAAGAAAAGCATACCTTGGAAATTCGTAAAAAGTTCCTTGCAGAAATTTGTTCCTGAGCTCCCCCTTGATGTCCAGAGGCACTGTCACTGAGGCCAGGTTGCCTTGGGTGTCTCGTTTTCCCAACCTGTGTGAACAAAAGTGTTTATTTAACACCATCTCCCCAGGGTTTCCTCAGATCCCTAATCTCCAGACCTGACAGTTTACTTACAGCATCGCCAACTGCAAACTGATTAGTCCAGTCCCCATTCCCTTCTCCCCCATGGTTATCACTTTTATTAACAGCAAGGGAGTGATAATGGGGAAAGATGATCAAAGCTGCTGGTATTAACGCTGGGGATTAACGGTATTTATATTCCTGATCAGTGCACACTCGGCGTGGAGAGGAAACCGCCACAAATCAGCTTTTTCCAGCAGAGAGTTGCTGCAGTGCCACTGCCTAAATAGCTGCTGGCTAATGAGCCCTTTGCGGCTGGCTCAGGGAACAGCTCTCTCACTCAGCTACTTCTCTTGCAACTTAATGCCTCCAGGTTTGCATCCACCACGGCATTCACGCACCAGGTCTTGGTTTTCCAACTTGTCCTGGGAACAATGCCTGCTGCTGAGGACAAGTGTGCTGGTATGGGGCAAGCAACTGAGCTGCTGCTGTGGCCAGTTCAAGTCAGGATTATACCATGTTACCAAACAAACACCTTACGTCTCGGTCTGGAACTTCAGGAGAACCACAGTGAGCACCACATTAGTGGGCTGAAGAAAGAAGAAAAAAAAACAGGCCAGGTCTTACACATAGGGCAGGAGAATGAAGCCTTCTGCAGCCATCCATAGAGAATAGATGTGTTTAATAAAGCTGTGCGCTGTTGTATATTGATTCCACTTAGATTCCAGAAGCAGCTCAGTGGCAGGCAGGGGTGCAGGGGCAGGAAGCAGGACCGACTGGCCTTGGTCACTCATTGTTGCTGGCCACAACGCAGCAAACCATGGCACAGAGGCTTCACATGGCAGGCACTGGAGACCAGCGCAGTGGACAAAGAGCACATGGAGGGCAGCAGGATTAGGGGGGTTCGTAACAGACTCCTGGGATGCAGTGTTTAACTTCACTTTGAAGAGAGAGGACACATGGAAGCCTGTCCACTTCTCTGCTGCCTCTCCCAAGCACTCTTTGAGTTGTTACACAGCCCTCCTCTTAAAAAACCCACAGATAGGCCCCACTGTAGGACCCCAAACAGAGAACAGAGCATGGATTTCAAAGACAACCTGTGGAAAAAAGTTTTTTCTATACCATCCAGTCCATGCAAGCTGGTCAGACTTCAATACTGAGCCAAAACAATGAATCCAAAGCCAAGGCATTCTGGCAAATAAATACTTTTCAAAAGGCAGGAAAACAGATGTCTTGACCACCAGCTCTGAGTAGCTCTTCGTATCCACTTAGTAAGAAAAGTTAAGCCTGGGTATGATCTGCAGGTCTAAACACTACTATCTGGGCTATAAGATGCTTCATCAAGAGAACTCTCTATCCAGAGACTAGCTGGGAGATCATCTTCCTGATTACTACTATTAACAAATAAGGTATCTTAAAGAATATCCTGTTTGTTTGCATACAATTTAGGATCATTACTCCCTTTATGATCAGTTAGATATCTTTGACTGTTTGCACAACTATTTCTTCCCCCCAGTCCTCTGTGGTTCATCACTTTCTGTTTCTCCTCTGTGCAGTGTAATATTGTTGAAAGGGTTTATTTATATAATCATAATAGGCTCTTGTGGAGATTATCATTATGTCACAAGTATAGGTCAGGGAGTTTTGGCTTAAGAATGAGTTACAAAGGGGGCATGGAGGTGGAGGTGAGCCCTGCACATCACGGACCATCTGCATCCACATGCGTGCACAATTCACACACCTGCAGATATTGATCCTGCATGTGGCCATGCGTAAACACAAGCTGACTTGTTCTGGCACCTCAGAACAGAGTTTTTTACCCACAGGACAGGGAAGTGACAACAGAGGGGAGAGGAGAGGTTTTACACCTGGAGGTAAATGACAAAGAAAGTTGTGAACCAAAGGAAAAGGGTGAAATCAATTGGGGTAAAGTAGAGGACAGTAGTGATGCTCCTAAACTTCTTTTCCCCCATTCTGTGGCTTCTCTGCACCCTCTCCCTGCACACACAGTAAAAATCCTCTCTTCTTGCAGAACTCTACAGGGATTGCAAAGCCCTGGGAGACCCATGGGGACTAACCAGCCCTACACACAACCACCTTGCTGATACTTGTCAAAGCTATTGTAGATTACCCAGCTGCCTTTTAACACCTCTCAGCCAAGATTTTCTAGAGAAAACCTTTCATCCCATAGGATACTTTCAAAGTCATGACAGCCTGTACAGCCTGCCAAATAGGATGATGTGGACTTCTTATACACTCTATCTTGAAGATGTATTCATCAGCAGGTCATGCTCTGCTCACATCTTGCATCCTGTGAGATGAAGGCAAGTGTTTTCTCTGCATGCCTGCATCCATCCAAGGACAGCAAAATCACTAGGATGTGCTCCCCCAGCAAGATTTGATTGAAGGTGATGCAGAATAACCAACCGGCACCAGTATGCTCTGGATAAATGGAGCTCTTTGCCTTGGGATCATGATTTCAGAGGAAGGTCAGTGCACTGTTGACCACTATTTGTTATCCTTCAGCAGCAACTCAACAACTTCTGTGGAATAAGGAGCCACTCTTGGCTTGGGTCCCAGTAGAATGAGCATCAGTGTCAGTGCAGTTGGTGTCCTCGCTGGATTCCTGGCTGACTCCACAGGGAAATAATGAAGCAATTCAGAGAGCTTGTCTTAAGGGTTGATGGGAGTTCACCCATCAAGTGAGTAACACAGGGGGAGGTTCTGCTGGGTCCTGGTGGAGCTGAGAACAGGAACGACTGCTGAGCTCCAGCCCCATGTGAAGATCAGACAGCACCACCAAAGTCTTACATGCAATCAAAAACTCCAGCTAACATCGAAAGAGGTCAGAGTCTGTGGAAAAAGTCAAAAGAAAAACAACCAAAATGGCTACATATCAGCTGACTTGCAAGGACAAATGTTGAGGGGACATATGGTGAGGTTATGGGCTTGGTGAAGGAGATAAGCCTTCTCCCACCTTCCTAACCCTTTTTGCTCCATGCCCAAAGCAGGACTGTGGGGACTGCAGTACTATACTCATAGTGCTCCTGCGCTGCTGTACCCACATGAAACACCAAGGAGGGAGGGAAATAAAAGCCAAATGAACTGTCCAGGTGGCCTGCAGGCCTTAAATTAAGCATCCCAGTATATATTGAAATAAATGCGATAAACCAGGTCACTATCACTTGCATGAAATTCAGTTACTCTTTTAAATCATCATTATCACCGTCATAATTAAAATCAAGCAACAGCTTAAAGAAACTAATGAATATTTTTATATGTGAACTTATCACACGAAGGCAGAAAAAAACCTGTAGAGTGAAAATGTGCCTGTATTGCTAATAAATATTATTGGAGGGACTCCCAGCTTTTCACATTACCACAGTGTGATATGACAGCCTACAATGGATTACTCAACTGCCCGAAGCCATTGTAGGAATAAATCCCTTTTAATATTCATGTGCGGTCTTTGAGAAAATAGATGTAAGCAGTTAATACTTTTCTATAGACAAAACAACGCAGTTTATCAAAACAAAATGTGTGCTTGAAAACAAAAATCACAGAGCTCCTGTACTCATTCTTTTTCCACAAATCAGAAAAAAATAGGACCCTCCCTCTCCGAAAGGACAATCTGGAGCAAGATGGTGCACAGAAAGAAAGATGGGGAGAGGCAGGGTAGTAGCAAGGGTATATAGAAGAGGGGAAATGGTATTTTAAAAAAGATAACGAATAGTCTGTGAATATGTGCTATGGGCACCAAACCAGGGTGCTGTGGGAGGAAGGTGTGGGTTGGCACAGGGCTGTTGGCTGCCCCATAGAGAACTCAAGGGACTAAAGGGACACTATGGGCAACATACAGGAATGAAATGCAGTAATACTGGGTGATGCTCAGGATTAACAGTTTTTATTGGAGGGAAGAAGATGTAGTGAAAGATGTGAACAGGGAGCCCTGCGCAGGGCCAGCTGAGGGCCCTCCCTACCAGTCCTCTTCCCCATGTCCCTGCTTTTTCTTTTGTTTCTAATCTGTACAACCTGCTGGGGTTTTAACTCTGCTTTGTTTGGGGTTTTCTTTCTCCCTTTGTGAAGCAGAAGAAGGAAAGCAGCAGCATGGACAAGTCTATGTGAATTTTTGCATGGTAGGGAGTGAGAGAGCAATGGAGGTTAACCATAACCTAAAGAACTTGCCCCAGCTCTTTGCAGGCAGCTGATGCTTGGAGGGAGAACCAGAAAAAAAAAATCCTCTTAGGGACTGGAGGGGATGGCTTCAGCCTCTTAGAGGTGAGGGGGCAAAGATGGGAGAGTTCATCATGATCTCTGGCTTTAAATGGCTGTAGATACATCTGAAACTGTGAGGGGGAGAAATGCAGAAACTCCTCAGTTCCCCTCTTACTGTGAGATCTAGGCAGAAAAGACGAACTTAAGTCAAAGAATAAATAAGCTACCCTTGGGACTCACGTTGCTTTGATATCTGTGGCTGCCTGGTGGGCCTAAGAGTTGGTTCGCTTACCTTCTTCTTATCCGTGTTCCAAGAGAGCCTATGGTGGTACCTTTTGTCCCTGCAGAACCACAGCAAAAGCAGCTCAGGGTCTGTCCTGGATTGGAGTAGGCACAGTTCAGGCTGAAAGAGAAACCATGTTCTTGAAGCAAATATAGCTCAAAATGAAGTCCAAGAGACTGACACTGTTCTCAGTGCTGCAGGACTGGGGCAGTCAAGAGTCTGCAAAGACTCACAGAGTACATAATTTGACTATCAAGCCAAAGGGGTGTTGTGTTCTCTTTTCCCAAGTCACTTGTTTCCATGGAGTAGCTCAGAATCACCTATTGAACTACCACACATTTATCATAGAATCATAGAATATCCCAAGTTGGAAGAGACCAGTAAGGATCACTGAGTCCAACTCCTGGCTCTGCACAGGACCACTCAAAAATCAGACCATATGCCTGATTTAGACACTCCCATGCTTGAAAACACCTTATCTGGGGAGGGAGAAACTATTTTTATTATTATTTAAAATATTCGGTTTTATAATAGTAATCTGGCCATCGAGACAGGAAAAAAATAAACGAACTTACCATGGTAGCACTTTGAACCAACCAACTCAGGTTTTACTCTCACATCATGCTCATGGAACAGTGGGATTCCCCATCAGAGCAAAACTTCAGCTGTATGACCGTTGCCAGCAGTGTTGGAAAGACTCTTTAAAGAGAAACATTCCAGGGACACTTGCACAGATTACATTTTTCTGCACCTCTTTATTCATTTATTGTCACAGAAAGCTTGTTATTGGAAACACCAGGAGTGTCCCTTTAAATGTCAGATAGTTTCATAGTCTACACTGGGTGATGTGAAAGTGGGACAGTTTTATAGGTCACACTCTTCTTTGAAATGGAAAAGGTCCAGGAGACAATTGGGCAGCAGAACAAGAAAAATACCTCCCACCCACCTCCTTCCAGCAGAGCAGAGGCGTGTCTTGCTTAGAAAGGGAAAGAAAAAGTTTCACCTTCTAATTGTTGCATTGAGTAGCTCATTGACAGCGCTTTCTGTTCAATACTTTTCTTTATCACTCAGATTGTCTAATCAAAGGCTTTTTCCTTCCTTGGGTTAGTTTTGCAGCCTCTAGCATTGATCCAAAATCGGAAGCATAAGAGGAAAACAGGCTCTGGGAAAAGAGAATACAATTAACACCCAAGCAGCTCCATTTTTTTTGGGTGCCTTTAAACATCTTGCACCTCTTTGTCTATTCTTCCATTCTTTTATATTCCCTTTTGTGCTCAGGAGGCTTCTTTAAGGAAAGCCTTTGTCAGCAGCTCAGGGAGAAGATTAAAGCACCCATCACAGGGAAACAGGTTACTTTTTGTGTCCAAGTTCTTAATCCACTTTATTAAAATGTTCCAAATCTTCCTTCAAGAGGAGAGATCAGAAGGACATTTCCCTGTCACCCCTAGCATGCATTCCTTCCGGATACTTGTGCTTCATTAGAGGATGAAAAAAGCAAAGGCAAGGCAAGGAAAAGAAGAGAGAACAAGACTGCTGTGACTGGTTAATACGGGATGCGGAGCCTTCCACTTCATGGTCACTGGTACTGCTCTGGCCCCAGGCTGGAAGCAATTGAAAGCTTTTCCCAACTGAAAGACACTTGTGTGAATCAAGTCAGAGATCTCTAACTATTTTTACCTTTGAGGTTCAAAGAGGAGAAGAACATTTGCAGTGAGCAAAGCCAAACATCCATCCAGCCTGCTGTCCCGTTGTAACTGCAGCCAGGAAAGGGCACAAAAAGGGTGAGAATATGGAGGCTGCTGTGCTCTGTGCTCTGCCTGGTATTTTCCCACTTGAAAGGAGGGATCTCTCTGGTTAATAAATCTTGATGATTTTTTTCTATGGCTTTGTCTGCTCTTCTTTTCTGGATGTCTATAATCCTTCCATGCATTTGCCCCCCCCCACAGCAAGGCTGAGGGACAGCAGCACAAGCTGGTAGGTGGGTGCCTCTGATCTCTGGGGCACTCAGTGGGTCACATTTTGTGAAGCTTGAAGTCTAAACATCATTAACACCCCCCCAAAAAAAATTTCTATCTCTGGGAAAAACAAATCTAGATAAGTCTCAGCCCCATCTTGGATCTACCATCACCTCCTCACCCTAAACTGCTTAATCCCGACTCTCTTCTCCCTTCCTCTCAGGCTTCTCACCAGGAATTTTCCGTCTCTCTGCCCTCCTCCTGAGATCTGGCCACAAAATATTTAGCACAGGAAAACAAAGAGATGCACAATCTGTTTTTCCACCATCTCTAATGGCAGAAAACGTAGATAGAACCTGCCCTGCTTAGCCATGTTAGAAATCTAATGAGGTTCCTGCAACTATGTCTTTTCCGTGTACTCTGTTTGTGATTCCAAAGGCCAGTTCCTTTGAATAAGTAGCTGCTGTTTTGTAAAGCAAATGTATATGATGCAGGCACTCCTCATGCTTCCTCAGGGTGCAATTACTTTCTTATCTGTCATGTACTGCTGTTCCTCCTCAGCTGAATTAATTGTCCAGCATGAGACTGTAGGGTTAATCTTCAAGCAGGAATGCCTAAAAGGGCTGGAGAGAACCGTGGCAGTCCTAGAGCAAAGAGCAAGGCGGTAACATCTTGGCAGGCAGAGACCTGAATCGTAAGGAGAATTCCTGAAATGAGACCATCACATTTCCCATCAGTGCTGACTCATAAAATGGCAGGTTCATTAAAGATGAAATACACAAAAACTACAGTGTGAGCTGTTTCATACTATGTGACTGGCTTTCCCCTGCATCTTGACTTCCCTGAGCCAAGAGTATCAAAGTAATTTGATTTTAAAATGTGTCATCTCGTTAATAAAAATGCAGTTGAAGGCTCCATCTTATTTATTGTCCAAATTACTGTAGTTCTTCGAGGCCTGGCCTGCAGCTCTGCTTAGTTAGAGACCATCTATCTGCAACTCAGGAGGTAAGAACCATCAAGGTTAGAAAAGACCACTAAGATCATCTAGTGCAACCGTCCACCTCCCATCAGTGTTGCCCACTAACCACTTCCCTCAGTGCCACATCTCCGTGGCTCTTGAACACTTCCAGGGATAACTCCACCACCTCCCTGGGGCAGCCTGTGCCAGTGACCACCCACTCTTTCAGAGAAGTTTTTCCTAATATCCCACCAGAAATCCCTTCTGTTTCCTGCCTCAGACACTGCCACACCACAGGGGACTTTCCAAAGGGCTGAGAAGGGCTCGGCATGGGTCCTCCGACCTCCCCTCTCTCTTGGCTTCCTTAACACATCACTGCAAAATCTCCTCTCCAGCCAAGAGCCCTGGAGAAATCCGGCAGAAATGGGGCTCCAAGCCAAGATCACTTACACTACACTCCAGCCACTCAGTGTCACTGCTGTGCCTTAACCACAGATCACCCTTTCTGCTGCTTTTATAGCAGGCGTACCACTGTGTTTTGTATCCAGTGACTCTCCTCCAGGTACGGCACTGTACAGCAGCATCAGCTTCAGCAATCCTGATGTCCCATCCAGTCCACTCTGATAGCCTCCACAGCGTATTCCCTCTGTTTTCAAAGCCTGCTTCCGAGCCGCTTTGAATTCCCTTTGTGCTTAGAGAAACGCCTCACTCCTCAAGCTCCATGCACCCTCACCGGTGAGGTTTTTAAAGCAAGGCCATAGCCGGGAGTTGTCACTGATACGTGATGCAGAACAAAATCCAGCTCACTCAAATGCAGCTAGATTGGCTCAGCGGGGCTGACAATAGATGAGTGAGGTCTTATCAGCCTACGGAGCAGATACAATGCAGGTGCAGCGTGCAGGGAGCAGATAGCAGCTCTGCAAAGGGGCCAGCCTAGTTGGTGATAGTGTGGGGCTTTTCTTATTTTCCTCACCAGTTTTGACACTGTTTTAAAGCCAGCACCTTTCTGACCACTGCCACTGCACTAACAGTGAAAAGAAATAAAAGTGACTGACAACCCGATGGAGGAGGGCTGCAATGAAAGGTCTCAGCAGGGCACGTTTGTACCCATGGGGCACTGCTGCTCCAGGCAGTTTATTCCTTGCTCCAAATGCATTTGCTGGATTTAATGACAAGTTAGTGTCATTTCTGCAATGAATCCTATCAAAGAGAGGTGATTTTGCATGGAGCAGGTCCCGTATTTCTAACCCTTTATCTTGCTTTTTTTTTTTTTGTTGAGGGGCTGCCAGCTGCCTCCCAAGACAGGTCACTACAGTTAATGGCAGTAACCAGGGTCATTAGCCAAATGTCTTCTCCCAGCATTTGTAACTAGCAAAGCTAAAAAGTATAACCTCAGATTGTCCTAAACAAGAAATCTCCAAACTGTAAATATGCAACAGCAAGAGAAAGTATTTCTTTGCCAGTGGAACATTTTAATGAGTGAATGGCTCAGCAGATCTTGTAGACTGCTTTCCCTTCTGCAGATACTGAGATTTATTGTAGGAAGGGAGGGGGGAAATAAGTAGCCAGGGGAGTGTAGTGGAGAGGGGATAAATCACGTATGCTTGGGTCTCATCTCATCCTCTGGTTTGGCTGGTCAGACAGTTCTGCAGCTCTCCTTTCTCTCAGCCAACCATTCAACGGGAACCTGTGGCCAAGAACAGACACAGCTCCCACTGACAATAATCACCTATTGGCTAGAACATCACGGAAAAATCTATCCCGGGCAACCTGATCTAGTGGGTGCTAACCCTGCCAATGGCAGGGGTGCTGAAACTAGATAGTCTTTGAGGTCCGTTCCAACATAAGCCATTCTGATTCTATGATTCTATATTCATACAAAGGGTAGTGATGACAAGAGCCCAAAGCTTTTGAATACCAAGTGCTCTTGGAATATCGATGGAGGGACAGGAGCATAAGAGAGTCAAAACGGTGATGTATTTTTGCAGTTCTGAGGAGATTTTTCATATTCTTATCCAACAAATAGGTTTTTAAGCCTTTTATGCTCCTAACCAATTACATGGTCATAGAATCATATAGAATCATAGAATGGCTTGGGTTGGAAGGGACCTCAAAGATCATCCTGTTCCAACTCTCCTGCTTTGGGTGTTGGATTTTTCTGATAGTATTTCTGATGAATACTATTCCCAAAACCCGAATCACTGTACCAAGAGGAATGAAATGGAATCCAGAAGAAAAAAAATCTGTCCTGATGCTTGTAGACTAGAGGCAGAGCGATAAGCCCAAAATGCATTTTCCAGAAGACCCCTCCTAGCGATCATAACCTCCAACAGCACAATGCTTCTGCAAAACACAGTCCTAAGAAAAGCTATTAATAGCAAAAAACAAACAAACAAAAAAAAACTAAAAAGCAAATCAAAAGAAAAAACCAAACACCACAGCACAACCACCAAAAGAATTTACAGCACATTCTCAAGTGACTGACAAGCTCTCTGAGCTGCTCCTTGAGTCAATCTTTCTGACAATGAAATTTTCACTTCCCTTGGACCTGAACTCCCAGCAGGAGGAGGGAGTTCACATCCTGACTTGCCCATTGGCAGCAGTGTATTCAGCTGGGGAATCTGCTCTAGCAGTGACAGTGTAGACTAACTCTTGTCCTGCATCATATTTTGAGGTGAAGCAATTTAAATCAAGAACAGTCATCTTCCAACTTTGAAAAACACAGAAATAACCCTAAAAGTTGCTGCTGTTATCTCAGCTCGTATTGCAAACAGTCTGTCAGATGCTGGAATAAAAGTTAATCTTACATCGTCTCCAGAAGCACTTTCAGGTTGTTTGCTAAGACTCAGAAGAGAAGCCAGTCGGACACAGAGAATCAAAGAATGCTCCTGCAGGAATGTGAAGGTCTTGTTGTTGAGGTCGTACAGATGAAAACATCAACAGAATACATAAGACATTTTGCACTTTCCTTATTTATCCAAAAAGCTATTTTTGTTTATTAAAACCTAGTTACTAGCTGCATCTTGCCAATAACCTGGAGTGCTTGCTTGGTTAATTTAAGCAAGCAGAGCTTTGACGAAGTAATTTTACCATCCTCGGGGATCTGCCAGCTTATGCCGGTCTTCACTATTTCAGATGAAATTGAGTTAATTTTCGCTGAAATTGCTTCTTAGCAGACAAACACATTCCCCATCATTGCGAGCTTATGCCTCTGCAGCTCTATTATTCTTTAATTTACACACCCCGGCAGCGAGGGATTAATGCCTGAGACATACAAAAGGCTACAGTGTGGAGAGGAGAAGTGGAGGAGAGAGAGAGAAAGAGTGGAGCTCTGTGGGGAATAGGTAATGGTGTTTCAGTTGTATAGTCAAAACATTTAAAGTTTGGCATTAATATGGAGTCAGCTCTTGTCCTTTCACTCTGAAAATCCATCATCTAAAATCTCAAGGCAGAAAACATCTCAGCTATTCTGACCATGGCAAATCCCTGCAGGATTGCCAGTCTGGGGGACAATCACTGGGGTATTGTAGGTTCCTCCCTCTTGGGAGCCGATTGCTGGAAGTGAAGGTGGTGTGGAGCAGAACTGCACAGGAAGGTTGCATTTCACCTTTGTGCCTTCCATCACACTCATGCTTGAAACAGGAGTTCTAGGAAAGTGCTGCTGCCAAAGCTCTGGGAGTTCCTTCAGATGTTCTAAAACTAAAATACTGGATTCTTGAAAGCATCCAGACAGAAATATGAACAGTGCCAAAGCATCTGCAAAAGGATGGGAAAAAAAGGATTACCCTGTTTTTTTTCTAACAGAAGTGCCAAATTCAGCTGTCTTTGTGAATTTTCTAGTGAGATTTTAGCATAGCAGAATTTTAAGCCAGTCCTTGCTGATGACTGAGATGAACAGCAACAATGTTTTTTTTAGATTATTGCTTCAGTTTTCCTTCCTTAGTCAAACAGCTAACAGTTTCCTCTCTTTTTGTAAATACCTCTGAGTTACACATGGGTGACTGGATAAAATATAGCAATCCCACATCATGTGCTGCTATACACGTAGCAATGCTGTAATTAAACGTTTAAATTCCTCGTCTTCCTTTGAAGGCCCACCCTTCCTTCCACTTCCCTGGCCACCAGTGCTGCGTCAGTGCAGCGGTACATACCAAGATCCAGCACGTTCCAGCATCCTTCTTCCACACAAACACATCCATGCTTTCTCCTTGCTACCTTCTGCACATGAGAAGCTCTCTACCAGCCCAATTTATTATTCTGCCTACAAATCTTTTCTTGTTTTCTCCTTCACTATGATGCCAACTAAATCTGGGCATGACAGGGAAGTTGCTGATATGTTGGACCACCGCATCTTTCACATGCTCTTCCTGACTTTTTATTAGATGGTAAGCCCTTTGCAGGCCAGAGCTATCTTGTTCTTGAGCACCCTGTCATCTCAAGTGCATGACTTGATATCTACAAAGTTAGCAACAAAAAAAGAAAGCTCTAGAGATAATTTTCCCTCCCGAGGACTGTCCTCCATAGAATCATAGGATATTCCAAGTTGGAAGGGACCAATTTGGACCACTGAACCCAACTTCCAACTCCGCATAGGGCCACACAAAGTTCAGATCATATGTCTGAGAGCATTATCCAGATGCTTCTTGAACTCCATCAAACTCTGTGCCATGATCACTTCCCTGGGGAGCCTGTTCTAGTGCCCGACTGCCCATCCTTGGTTGTTGCAGAAGGGACAGAATGGGGAAGAAGGTCCTCAGTAGAATTCACGTTGATGAAAATTGAGGGTACTCTACTTCCCTCCAAAAATGACCTCACCATCTTACTGGGCTAGCATCAGCTAGAGAGTGGAACATCTCAGCATCTGGGCAAGTCATTATTGAACTCAGGAGTAGGTCAGGGTGAGAAAAAAGGTATTACTGTATTGCATTAAAGAGAAGAACCTCTGCAGATGGAGAAGGGCCAAATTTGAAAACAAGAGAAATCTCCTTTCTATCTGCAGAAGAGTGAAGAGAGGAGAAAGCAGAAGAAACACATCAAGAAAAAAAAAGGCTCAACCAAAGTGAGTAATAAATACCAAAAAGTGTAGGGCTTGTATTTGGGCTATGACTCTGATCATCTGGTAGAAATTCCCTATCTCTTGAAAAGAGCTGAGCATCAGCCTAAAAAGATGTATTAAACTATCTAGAAAGATGTACTAAGCCAGTAGAACAGGGCAGCACCAGCAGTGTGCCAAGAGCTTGGTGGAACCGGTGGCTCAAGCAGGTGTACGTTGTCCTCCTTCTGCCCTCCAAGAACAACAACTGCCATTTTCTCAGCAAAGTTATTTCACAAATCGGCTCCTTTCAGCTCAGCTGACTTTTAGCCTCATGCATTTTTATACACTCTCTGCAAGAATGAGAAGGATATTTACATTTTTTAATAAGCCTGACAGTTTGAAAGTAATTGGGGATTTATAATGGGTTTGTTTAGGTCTTTTTGTCCACTTGAATTCCAACTACTAGTCTTTGGTCTAACAAGCAATATTATCTCTATGGTGATGAAGGAACCTCAACAGGAGGCCCTGAAGCCAAAGAGGAAAGAACTGGTGTGTTTTGTTTCGTTATGTTATTTTTTTCCTTTGAACCTGCATTTTCAAGTGAAAGCAGTATGACAAAATTTAAAGCAGGAGCAAAATTCCTCCAGCCATCCAGCGCTCATTCTCTGACTTCTTCCTCTGATTTGCCCAGGGGCATGTAAACCATCTGATCTCTAGCAAGGTGGTTTTCCTTCCTTGAAAAGATTTGAATTTCTTTGTTCTATTGTGGTTCCAAAATGATCTTAATCCCGATTTTCTTTTGGGGGGAGGCAGCCTAGTGATAAGGGTGGAATTAACCTGCAAAACTCAAGGTCTGGGATCAGATTCCTGCAACCGAATCACAAAGACTCAGTTCTGCTTATCCCTACCATGAAAAGATGGCTGTAGGGTGGAAGGGAGAAGGAAAGCAGGGAAGGGCACTGATCTAGCTATGATAGTGAGATTTTAGTGAGGGCTCCTATCAAAAACTAAAATTCCCAGAGGTCTCTTTGGATTACTTGATGATTCTGAGGAACACTACTAAGACTGCAGTACTAACTGGTTACAGGCTCTTCTCCAGAAGGGGTTGCTGACACATTACAGATGATTGATATGCTCTGACTCCAAGTTTCTGATTGTATCCTTGCTTCTTTATTCCTTGGCTCCCCAACTTTTTAAGAAAAGAAACAACATTCCCTCTATTGTCTGAGCAAGGATATAAATGCAACGGAGATCAGCAGGGTGTAGAGCTGAAATGAAGGCAAGGAAATTCCCACCAATAACCACCAAAACTTAATAATAATGAAAAAAAAGAGCAAGACTAGCACGATAACCCCTGGTCAGCAGACTTCTGCAAATGAACTCATTTCAGCAGAGGCAAGCATTGAGCAGGGGTACTCTGGGACATACCTGACTTTATTCAGGGCAGAGCCTTTTGGTTCACATCTTCTCCTCCCTGTGCCTCAGCCCTCCATGGCATACAGCTCACAACAGCACATTGCTTTCCACGGCCCATGTTACTATTCTTTATATATATATATTTATATTGGAGAAAGTAGAGCTGTAGAAAGAACAACCCTCATAAGAAAAGCAAAGCAGAGTGGAGTCGTTGCCATTTGCCGATCCCATTGCTTGCTCTTGACTGTGCGCTTTGGGTTGAATCCTGTGCAAGACACACAACCAGGAGATAGCTTTGTCCACTGAGTCTCGGGCATGGGACTGTACAGCCTTATCTCCTTCCCCTGTAGAGCAGAGAGGGACAAAAGGGACAACATATTTTTCTGGTGTTTCCTAGTTCCCAGGAAGGGCTCCTCCAGCCCCTCTTCAGCCCAGAGCTGTAGAAGCCTTTCCTCACCACAGCACCTGTGATGATGCTGCACCTCCCAGCACGTGCATCATTTGTACTCAGTGATGTACAGCACCCTGTGCACCTTGCACTCCCATGACCTGTGCACCTCTGGTTTCAGCCTTGAGTTGAGCCTTGTGCAGAACATGAGCACCTCTGATGTGCAGGGGCAGGGGCAGAGAACAAACTCACTTTCCTCTGAAGGACAGGGCATTACAGGCTGCTGCCAGAGACCGCGAGTAGATGGGGTCAGGAGGGGCCATGGCTTTGAAAGCACTTCGTGGATTGCTCTGAAAAACAGTGCAGGAGAAAAGAAGCTGAGTGAAAGGGGCAATGCAGAGGGCAGCAGGCAGGGAGGGGGCTGCAGGGAAAGAGGCACAACAAGGGCTGAGCTCACCTGCATGGTTCCTGTCCCTGCATAGTGGCAGGGGACAGGGAGCTGTGGCCAGGGACATACACGCAGGGAGGGACTGAGGAAGAGGAAAAGACAGGGAGAGAAGAGAACTGTGGGATGGGAACAGGAGAAAGGCAGCAGGAGGGAAAGGGGAAAGTGAGAAATGAATTGAAATGAGTTAGAAAATTCCAGGCAGACAAGCTTGAGCATTCAGCAGCTGAGATGTGGAGCTTCATTAGTACAGACCAACGAAGATAGAGACATTAAGGAAGGAAATGTGTGACTCACAGGGGAAAATGGGAAAAACAACACACACCATAGCAGCTGCTCCGTTTACTTCAATTAAAGAACAGCTCAAAGGGTATGTTAAGGGGAAAGGAGGGGGAAGCAAACAAAGGCACAAGCAACAACAAAAAGACAACCAGATGAAGCAATTGTTACCCTCCAGCTCCTAAATGAACTGACTCAGGCGTGTGAACACAGAGAGAGCCTTCCTCACCCTGTGCCTCCAAATGGCATATTGCAGTGAGCTCCGGGGCGGTGGGGGAAACTGACAGAGCCTCTCCATCCTCTCAGTTCCACCCCACAGCAACCCCGGCCCTACTACCCCAGACTTTGCAACCAGCACCAGCAGGAGCCAGGCAGCCTCTTGAGGTCACTATCACAGCTGGCCAAAATGCAAGCACTTTCCTGACCTCCTCCTGTGGTGTATGAGAAGCCAACAGGCTCAGCGAGATTGGCTTGAACTGCTTTTCCAGAAAAGAAGGCTGACATTAATTCCAGCCAGAGACCTTAGTTATTTATCCGTGGGACACACTGGAGGGAACAGCCCTCTACTGGGCAAAAGGGAGTCAAGATGATCCCTGCTTCTCTCCCTCCCCACACTGCCAACGCTAATTTGTCAGAGCTCATCAGCACCAACAATGATTCTAGTCAAAATGTGATGGATTCCAGTGAAGCCTGTTTTCAGTTTTCAGCTGATAAATGCTGGAAGTGAAGAACCGAGTAGGCCTGCAAAAGCAAAAGCAAGAACCAGGAAGGAATGGAGCAGAAGAAACCTCCAGTTCTCAAGGTGTTTCCTCCTTGCAGACTTCACCAGGACAAAACAAATAAATAAATAAATAAATGTGTTAAGAGTTTATGGGAAATAAAGTTTTCTGCTGAGCACCCACTGACTGCCCTAGATCTCAGTTCCCTCTCATAAGAGGTTTATCGCATTGCTCCAGCTGTGACACTGGCCTGCAAGGGTTAGTTGCTTTGCTCGGTTGACTGAAGCCTCAAATCTGGAGGCCACTGGGTCAGTCCCAATTCATGGCCTTCCCAGGTGATCAGCGTAGACAACTTCATGATGTCAGAAGAGGCCTGCTTTCATTTTCGGTAGGAGAAAATCTTTGTTCAGATTTTATCCTTCTTTCCTTATCTTTGTGGAGACTTCCTGATTCCTGGACACTGCGAATCCATGACCCTTGGCTGACTTGTTCCTTATACAAGCACAGCAGTGGATTTCATGACATAGTCCCATGGTCTCAGGATAATTACCTGCCCAAAGTCTCAGACAGAATGCCCAGATACAAGCAAACTCCCAAACTCCTGACATTTATCACTCTAAAGAGCAGCCAGAGAAGAAGCGGCCCCTATCAGATAAGCAGTGTCAGTCAAGATTTCAATGTAGTCGGCTGTGACTTGAAAAGGACACATCACAGCGTATGTGCAGAACGAAGCATGGCAAATGTTAAATCTCCACAATGTTGGAATCAGCACAATGGATCCCATCTCCAGACGTGATAATGGGAACTCATAATTCTCTCACGCAAACTTTAATGCCAAAAAGTTGCTGCAGAGAGCCACTGAGGACGTGAGGGCTTTTTCTTCAAAGCTTCTGAGATAGGCAGCATTAAACACATTCATTTTGAGCTGGCTGTGTGTTAAGCTTCCACTCTGTCCCTTCATCTCTTCCCAATCAAGCTGTGTCTCAGTCAGCACCCAGTTGTTAATTCTGGATGGATTAAAGAGCATGAGAAAGTGCTTTTTTTTTTGGGGGGGGGAACCATGTTTATCCATCACTCATCTGGGTGAGTGTTAAACTTTAGATCTTCTGCTTCTCTAATGATCATTGCATCGCGGTGTATTCAGAGCCTTTGCTTTGCACAGTAGTGGGGATTTTTGATCTAAAGGCTTCTCTTTGCCCAAGATTAAACCTGAATTTGGATCACCCTTTAGAGTCTAATTGTGTAGGATTTTGGTGTCAGTGCTGCAAGGCCACAGAGTGTATTTACGGGAAGAAGAGGACAGGAATTCCCCTAGTACCTGACAGAGCTCAGGAAATTTAGGTAATATTTTATGTGGAGGAGAAAATGAAATTCAAAGACAGCAAAAACACTTTTCCTTATTCAGTGTTAAAGATGACAAAAGAAGGAGGATATTCTCTTTAATCAAATCCCTAGAATTCATGCCAGCTTCCAACTAACAACAACTCAAAAGAAGCGTTGACCAGTTTCAGACCCTCTCAATGGAGATGTGGGTGGACAGGGATCAGACTGACAGTAAGTTCTGCAAAACTGCAAAGTTTTGACACCGTGTTAGGCATAATTACGCCTGTCAAAGCCAATATACTGCTGGAAATTTTCTGTTGCAAAGATAATGATAGAATAAGTTGTGCAAAACTCTCCACATTGTTTCTGGATGCCTCAAAGCCTTTTTGGCAGGCAGGTGGTATCTTGGTTGGCAGTGAAGCTCTGGATAACTACAGGTGCTGCTGGACTGAACAATTAGAATAACCTTCTTTTCTTGATTCAGAAAAGTCTGCTCTTTGCATTTTGAAATTGTCACCACTTACAGAGGCATTAGAAATATCAGTCGTAAAAAGACCACCTGCCACCTGTGACCCCCAGAAAAGGACAAAAAAATCAAGATAGGAAGGAAACACATGATGACGGCGGGCTACTTGGTAAGGTTAACACCTGGTTCAACCCTTCAAGAAAATTCTAGAAAAAAAGGAAAGGTTTCCCTCTTCTCCAAAAATGTATCCCCTTGTGAAACCCAAGCACAGCACTAATGGTAACCAAGACATACACACAAAAGCACTCCCTGGCCCAACTTCTTGCCAGCCCAGCAGTACAAAGATCACAGAATCACTGAATCATCAAGGTTGGAAAAAAACTCTAAGATGATTCAGTCCAACTGTCAACCCACCTCCACCATGCCCACTAACCGTGTCCCTCAGTGCCACATTCACATGGCTCTTCAAAACCTCCAAGGATGGTGTTTCCACCACCTCCCTGGGCAGTCTGTGCCAGTGCCTTTCAGAGAATAAACGTTTCCTAATTATCCAACTTGAACATCCCTTGGGCAACTTAAATCCATTACCTTTCCTCCTACCACTGTTACCTGGGAAAAGAGTCCGACCTCCAGCCCTCCACAACCTCCTTTTAGGCAGCAAGGTCTCCCCTGAGCATCCTCTTCTCCAGACAGAATCACCCCAGTTCACTCAGCCACTCCCCTTAAGACTTGTGCTCCAGACCCCTCACAGCTTCATTGCCCTTCCTTGGACACACAAAAAAAATACGGAATGCTTCATGAATGTACATGTACTCCTTGCATGGATGATGTAAAAAGTTCCACTTAGAAGAGCAGCTTTCCTACCCAATAAAGAAAGCTCAGCCAGACAAATGCTAGGTAGAAAGACCTATGTCAGAGCAGGGCAGTTTCTCCTCAGCTCTTAGCACATACCATAGTAGACCCCAGTGGTCACCCTGGCCAGGTGAATCTGGAAAACTCTCTTAGCAATCCTAGACTATGCTGGGTACATAATAACAAGAGCCAGAGCTAACACATCAATGTATATGAGCATTACATCAGAGCTACTGTCGTTGCTGCAGATGAGGCTCATTTTCCTGCCCAGCAGCACTTCCTCCATTGCCACAGCCCCATACATTTCCATCTACAGGAGCCCTTGGGAGCAGGAAGGTCAGGGCTCAGTGCATAAGGACAAAATCCTGATCCGGATGAGATGAAATTAACAGAGAAGGCATGGAGCATGCATAACGCTGTAAGCCTTTTAGAGAAAAGCTCATTGTCTTCACTGAGAGCTGTGTTTGAATAAGAACAGGGAAGTTAAGGGTTTGGCAGGCTGTATGTAAAACATTGCAGAACGGCTGCTATGTGCATGCAGTTAGTTTCCATGCATAATATATATAGGAGCGTGCCATATGTTTAAAGCATCAGGCGATCGGGCCAATCTTGGATCATATTATCAAGCTTTCCTATGGTGTTGCATTTGTTCTAAACAGATGCATTTCTCCCCTCCCTCCCTACACCCCCCTCAACCTGCCAACACTCGTTTGTGAGGAAACCAGGTGTCCTTCTTTAAAAAAGAAATAAATCCTTATCCAAAGGAATCTGTCCAGGAAGAAAGTAAATGCCCATCTCTTCTATTTTTATTTCAATCAGGAAATATGTTACCAAACAAACTACCAAACGGACAAACAAGAATCAAAACAAGAAAAAGGGAGACATGGAAATTCATAGGAATTAGGTTCTGAATTCTGCAAAGCCAAATGCTAATTGTACCAGTCCTCAAACGTACAGAACAGATGAATTCAAGAACAGAAAGAGCTCCAATGATAGCAGATCTGCTCTGGATGAAACATGTCCTGCATTGGTTATGAGAAGGGCTGGATGCTCTTGTCTTTAAAGTGTACAGTTTGATTTTATATTAATTCATCAGCAGCATCACAGATCTCAGGGGCTCATCTCTGCTCATTATAGGTGCTTTGCATATGTGGCTGGAAAAGAACCACCGATGATTTGTCTCGTTGCTGCTCTCTGCTGTCGCTGCGTTACCCTGCAGACCCCTCCCCACGTCAGGAGTGATGCTGGGTGCTGGCCAAGTCCCCGCGGGTTCTGAGTGCCCCAGCAAAGCAATGCAGGCCAGGAAGGGAACCCAGCATCTCCCAGTGAGGGTTTGGCTGAGCAAGAATGCAAAGGAAGCCCAAGTCCAACCCACTTTGTGCACATCACCCTCTCACGAGCAAGAGTAACTCTGTCCTGTCTTGCTTTGTTTCAAGAGACCTGGCCCTTGAGTGGACAGCAAAACCACCAGGTGGGCAGCAGCCAGCAGAATCAGCAGCAGAACAGCTGGGAGACACTCACAGCTGGCTCCCTATCCCTTACATGGAGTTTTTTCCACTCTTGTGAGCTCTTAAGGCCATGTTTTATATCCTAATTAAACTGAAAGAAAAGGAATTGGATAACAGTCTAAAAGATTTGCAAGCTACATCTATTTCAGAAAATGACTCATGTTCCCCTAGTGTAGCTCATCAGGTCCAGCACATGCTCTAATGTGTGGGACTAATAGATTTGTAACAGTGATATCTAATATGAGTCTGTTCCGGTTACATACTTATCATGGCTCCTCGCAGGCTTTCCATCAAAGCTGCCGAATGAAAGCGTTTTTTTTTTATTAAAGAAAAAGGCAAAGAAAAAAAAAAATCTCTTTGCCCATAAATCTCTCAGCACATTAGCCCCCTAAACAATTCAGTGAGCCAAGGTCATATTTCCCCTACATTCATTTAGATCCTTGGGAAGTTCAGTGAGATGAGAAGACAAGACGAAACACAAGGGGCTCTGTCTTCAGCTGCTATGAATCAGTGTTGCTTCCCATCAGCTGAGAATCCAACCATATATCTAAAGAGAGCTATAGGAAATATATAACAATTTCTTGGGGTCGGGTAATGATGATCCATATGGCATCTTATTGCTTGAGAAGGACGGGAGCGACTGCAAGGACAAATGGCACTTGGCAGGTGAGAGCGGGTTGTTCAGCCCCATGGGGAAAGCCCCTTTGCTCTCAGTGGGCTCCCATTCATCGCATGGTTTTGGAGGTCACCACAGTTAAGCATGGGGAAAATATTTTGTTGCTTTGTTTTGTCTGCAGGCAGAATTTCAGTGGGACAGCCCCCGATGCCCATCTCTGGAGGGAATAGAACATGACAACTCGAGCCACAAAGCAACAATCTTAAGTGAAATACAGCCATGATAAGGCAGCTCTGCCTCTCACAGTTATCCCCCATCCGCTGATCCAAACAGCAGTGAAAGCTGCCAGCTCTGAACCCTGTACCGTGCGCTGTCCCTTTGATACTGCAGCTCTCTCCTTCATGTTTACACCCTTCAGATATTTTTAGGCTTTTTTCCACACACAGAAGTACACGTTGTCATCTCCTAGCCTCGTTTAGCCGTTTGAGGCTTCCCACAGAAATCAGTTTTTCCAAACGTCTGATCGTTTAGCGATCAGAAGGCAGAAAGGGTGGTCTGGACACTCTTCCTTTAGCTTCCTCCCAGGTCTCATTAGCTGGTCGTGTGGTGGTGGCTGGGACCAAGCACATGGTTTGTTTTGAGGATGAATTCAAACCACGTAGGAAAGGACTGTTCTCTTCCCATGGAATATTTTGCCTCCATGGAGGCAGATGTTGTTATTTGCAGTAATATACTATTACAGACTGATCTCCAGTTTGTTATCTACTGACACCTCAAGGGCCCTTCATCCACCTCATCTGGAACCAGTGGAAAATAACTTGTCAAAACTGCTAATTTCTGATACAGTTGGAGGGAAAGGGTGTTCCCTGAAAGCACAACGTTTATGGTTTAGGATGACTTATTTTGGGTGGAGGAAGCTTGATTTTTAAAAATTGTTTTTACAACCAACATCGATTTTCTCCTCAGGGAAATAAGGTTTTAATCCGCTTCACCTTGAAACCTTCCAAATCTCTTATTTTTACAGGCTCTCTCAACTATTTTGGATAGCATCCTTGCACATACAACTATTTGGCAGGTTAACAGCAAGCAAATATCAAATGACAGTAACTGATTTGTGGGAATGGTCTGGTCCAACTAGACAGACAGTTAAGCACTAGGAAGTGTTCTGTTAAATAATTATGCCCATAAAATTTCATTTTCCATAGTGGTCATGTCATCCAAATCAGCTCCATGGTCCTTCCTTAAAAATCTGTCAGAACATACTTTTTCCATGAAAACAAGCTACCCCAGAACATGAAATAGAAATGCATCCAACCTATTATCCTGGAAAGGAAAAGCTGTTTGGGCCAAAGCCAATGAGACACCACGTTTGTATCTTAATTCCTGGAAACCTTTGGCTTTCACTTTGAGCAAGCAGTTCTGAGTCACTTCTTCCAGACCCACCCTTGCAATGAACTCCAAGAGTTGGCAGCTAAGTGTCTGTTGTTGACATGAGGGTAAGAAGTAGGGCAGTTGGGAGCAGCATGACAATTACCTGAGGCATGACAAAGTCTCAGACCTTCACCCACCTGCAACCCCAATGCTTCCCAACACAAAGAGCAGCTCCCGGGGCAGCAATTTTCACAGCCAGGGCCTGACCATGGGTCTTCATTGGTACTAACCCATCTCTGCACATGACAGCTCCTGCCACTGTGAATTGTAGTCCTGTCACTTTACGGGCTCCGTGGGTTACAGGGGGGTGGTGGGTAACCATGGAAACCATGTTGTAAAACAGCATGGGAGTTGACGTGTAATAAAGCACTACACCTGAACAGAGCCCTTCAGGAGGGGTAATTGTGGATGCACTTGTAACAGGTTGGAGCAGTGCTGTCTTGTGCAGAAAGTCATCCTGTCTGGAGAACAGGGCTTGGCATGGGAAGTCAGCTACTACTCTCTACTGCAACTTAAGGTCCTTAACTAAAGGTTCAGAGACTTGCTTTCAGCTTCCTTTCCCAGCAAACGTAGCCAGGATTTTCTGGTGGAAATCCTGGCTGTTCCTGGCTTGTTGCAAAGGTAAGTTCATGGATGGAGGGCACCATTCTGATTACACAGAAGTACCTAAGTACCAGATATCCTAGGTAATGGTGTTCTGTAACTCACAGTAATCCTCAGAAACAGGTCTACAGATCAGTATCATCAAAATATCAACTTAGTTTCTTTCAAATAGAAATTGAATGCCAACAGAGTTCAAACAGACATGATAGACCAAGGAGTCAGCCAGTGTTAACGCCTGAATTTCTTTCAAGAAATTCCCAGGAATCTTAGTACACTATGGGGACTGTAAAATATACAATTATAAAACCTATGGCTTCAGATGGAGAGGAGGAGCAGATGCTCTTCCTCCACCTTCATTATTCATCTGTATTGGGGACAGTCACCATCTGGACCTGAGATTTCAGCCAGCATTACTCCTTCTCTTGCCATATCTACATTTCCAGCAACAGAAAACAGTGATGCAAATGCAGTATGGTACTACATTGACACTATTTTCTGTCTGTGAATTCTCCTACACATGGTACATGATAATGTATCATGTACAGAGCACACTGATCAATTCTATCCAAGCAGCGTGTTAGTCTTCAGAGCCAATAAACCAACACTTAAAGTTTCCTTACTCAGCTTGTTTCACTGCAACACAAAACTTATTTTGCAGGTCATTTAGCCCCCTGTGCAAGGCGACTGTCAAACTCACGCAGGCAATAGAAGATCCTCCCACTTGATGTTCTCAGAGGGAGATCTCCATCAGTTCAACTTTCCCCCTGTAGTTCTCCTAATAATTAATGGGAAACACAGTCCTCTGGGAAAATTGTCACCAGGTAATTAATAAAAAATGAAAATGAGAGAGCAAGAAGAAGGAACAGAGATGTTGCAGAAAGCCTGCAAATTGAAACAAGAGGACTTACAGTTGTGATTTCCTTCCCAGTCTCAGAGGGAGAGTAGTGCTTGTTCCCACCTTCATCAGCGGCTCTCTCAGGACTCAGCTTCTTCCATTCACACTTTCAAAATAAGAGACATTGTGATGGAAATGTTTACACCTGCCACACTTCTCAATGGCCTTTCACACACAGAGTTGCTTGCACAGATAGGGGAATTACTGTCAAGGACAAATCTCAAATACCCTATGTAGTTCTATTATCAGGTGATCATTTAAAAATAGAGGTTGCTGTTTGTTTTCTACCTGTGGGTTCAAGCTGCTCAGTTTGATAGGAGAGGTTCATTAGAATCCAGACAAAAGTGTCCTATCTATACCTAAACCTCATTGAGAAGTCTTTTGGCATCAATATCTCTGAAATGCCTCCCCAGGAGTGAGCGCTCTTCCTCACGCTCAAGCACATCTGTCTCTCAAAAATAAATAAATAATTAAAAACAAACGAACAAAAGCCAACAAAAAACTCTCACCTTTCAAGGTTGAAACTGATGTACGCTTGGGAAACAGAGTTGAGAAACCATCACCAGGAATGCCCAGGCTCTACCTGCAGTTTGCCCACTCGAGTGCCTGAACTATCGCATGCGCTTGGGAATCCTGAGAGGAAAGAGAATAGATGGATGGTCTTATGATTAAGCCAGAAGATGGGGATTTGAGGGATCTGGTGTCACTTCTATACCTCCCGTGTTGACTTTGGGCAAGTCAATTAACCTCTCTGTGCCTCTGCTTGACATCTGTAAAATGGAGATAAGAGACTTCCTTAAAGCACAGCAGTGTTTGAAGGAGACTTGTGTGTTTGACAGATGCTTTCATCTGATGCCAACAGGAGTCATGAGATTTCACTGACAGGAGAGTGATGGAGTGGACAAGACCTGCTGCCATTTGGGGTTATGCAGCTTTGTAAAAACTGACTAGGTATCTGTTCAGCTTTCCTCACCACCTCATTTGCACCTGTCTGTCTGCCAAGGTACATGTACTCTCTCAACCAAGCCGTAGCTCCAGTGCCAGATCTAGGAACCCACAAATCCCATAGGATGCTTCCCATCCTTCCACAAGAAAGGAAGTCAATTTGGATTTTTGCCACTAAAATAAAGTCATGTGAACCACAGAAAAGAAGCCATGGAGAGCCTAGTTCCACCTTACCCCTGAGAGTGAGGAAGTACCGGAGGCCAAAGGCTCTGATGCTTTGGGTCCCACTGCCCTCACACCTACGGAACATGCAGATAAATCCTCATTTTCCGTGCAAGAGTCATCACAGCTGACCTGACACATTCATATCACCCACCACATCTCAGAACTTCGTTATTCACTCCAAACTCTTTACAGCCCTGGAAAGAAAGGAACATAATTTGCCTTTACTTTTTTGTTTGTTTATTTTTTAAAAAAATATCATTTTAAAAAATGCATTCCTTTGCATTCACAAGGAATGCTATAGTTCCCCTACAAGCTTCACAAGGCAAGTTAAAGCATGAAACTCTCCGAGAGCCCACCTGACTTTTCTGCAAGGCTCAGGAGGAGGATTTCTTTCTCTCTCCATTTTTTTTTAATAAAATCCCATAGCGTTATTAAAAGGAATTGTTCAATTCCTTTAATTGGCTCAGAAGATAAATTCTTCCCTCAGCCTGGGGGTCATGGCCATCAGCAGCTATTTATTAGCTGCATTGATTGAGAAGAACAGCCTTTAAATGGAAATAAATTGAATTCTATGGCAAAGCGGATTCCATACAGCCTATTAATGTAAGACAGGGAGGCTTAGCTGTTTTATTTTGTATATGTTCCCCTCCTCAGCTTTTAGCCATTCTCAAGCTCCCAGACACTTCCCATCTCCTCCATCAGCCATACCCTCGTAACCATGAGCACTCCCTTGCCTACAATTGCAAGTATGAAGATGATGGAGATCTGGAGACTTGGATGACCCCAGTGAGGCTCCCAGTCATATCCCCAGAGTCCAGCAGAGGAAGGAGAGGCGATGGGGAGCAAGATGAGATGCCCACATACATGCACAACAGAAACAAGATGGGAGCAGACCTCGCCCACTCTCTCTGGGGCGTTTTTATTTTATTTTTGCCTTCCGCACTGTTTGGAGATTGTCTTTTCCACTCTCTGTCAGCTCCAGAATACATTTCATGGTACTTGCCTTCATTCCAGAGTTTAATTGCTTGAGATTGTTACTTGTAGACTGTTAATTTATTAAAACCAGATCTCCCGTATTACTCCGGAGCCCAGAAGAATCATTGCCTTCTATTAAAGGCAGTGGCGCGTGCCCGTTTGTCTTTTCTCTCTGGTCACCTCTGTAATTGCAGCTCTGTGCTAAGATGGAAAACTCCCCTCTGCCAGCTAAGCATCCTCCTCAGGGTGGGTGGGCTGAGAAACACATATGGAAGACAAACTCACTCAGGATGTAAACAAGTATAACTTCTGGGATGTCCACAGAGGAGTGTGTGATTGCATGAGAGACCCACAAAGCCTCTAAGCTCTGCAGGTCATGCTTCCCCAGGTGGGATGTAAAGTGAAGTCAGGGACTCATGGAGATAGATATCACATAAATAGAAAATTCTACATAAAATACAACAGGTCTCCACAGCACACAGAGGAGACAGCACTGCAAACCACTGAAGAATTATCCTCACCCAGCTAAGCACAGAAAGGTCTTTACTGTTGTATGGACCAGGTCCTGAGACAAAGACGCCTCTCAAAGCCATAGATTTGCAACACCTAATGGAGATAGGATTTGTTGGATTCATATACTAGGAGATACGTATACCCAACACACTAGGATGGGAGGCTAATTCAGGCCAGAAATTCCCCACTTCTTCTCAGCCACCATCTCTCCCACGTGTTCTTCCATTGCCCCTAGGCTGTTCAGCTACCTTCACCATGCTGACCCTGACCTGTCTTAGAAAGGCTTCCTTGGCAGCCTGTGCACACATCTTATCCTTTAGAACTGTTTGATAGCATCTTAAACACAGAACCATAGAATAATTAAGGTTGGAATTAGACCCCCAGGATCAGCAAGTCCAACCCCAGCCCACCCGCACCATGCCTACTGACCACGTCCCTCAGTGCCACATCTCCACAGTTCTCAGACACCTCCAGGGATGGTGACTCCACCACTCCCTGGGCAGCCTGTACCAGTACACTATCACTCTTTCTGAGAATAAATTTTTCCTTATATCCAACTTGAAAATCCCCTGGCCAATTTGAGGCCATTACCTCTTACTGTTACTTGGGAAAAGAAGCTGACTCCATAGGGGTAAGACAATGTCTGAATCTATCATTCAAACCCATACTGAAAAAGGAGGGAGTCAACAGGCAACTGGGATACAGTAGAGACAGTAAAGCACCAAATATTTGAGAACTGCTGAGTAGCAATGAGGGATGTCTGTCCCTCAGGCTGTTTTCTGAGATTCTGCCATCACAAGAGGCAACTTTCCCCACCAATACATGACAGGCATGGGAGCAACAGCCCACACTGATCACCAAATGCTCCAAGAGGCACCCACAGCACAAAAAAGTGAGCACCTGGGGCACTGCTCCCAGCAGCTTCAGCACAGCACAGACTGAAGCTCTCGTTACCCACCAGCCGGCAATTATAGCAGTGGCATTACAACAGTAAAACAATAACATTTTGTTTACCTCCTAAATAGCGAGCTCATTTTAGCACTCTGCCTCCAAGCACTAGATAATAACGGGATACAAGACAGGCAGTCTGTTTCTGTATCCAAAACAGAGTGGGTGCATCTGTATGTTAGAGACTTTGAGAGATGCTGCTCCAGACTCCTGATCCTGGAAGTGCTGGGGTTGGAGGAAGTGTCATGAGCCATAGTTTGGACTGAGTACGGGGATTTCTTTGGGATGCAGAGCTGGGGCAAGCCAGACCGGCTGCTATGATGCCTATGGTATGGCATTGACCTACATCCTTTGAAGCTCTGGTTCCTCGTTCCTGAGACTGCCCGGACTGGTTTGCTTTTACTTTGATTTATTTTAAGTACAAATGTTCCATGATCTAATCTGAGATCTGCAAGCAGGAGCACACAGCAAAAGATGGCACTTACAAAGATCCCAAAAACCCATTTCATTTAAACAGGGCTATTATTGTGTTTTAATATGGGAATTGATTATTATAGGCACACTTATTGAGCTTAGCAGCTTAGATTTGTATCTATTTCAACACTGTTAATCTTTGATAAATATGTTTTTAATAATCTCTAGGTATTTATTGAACATAAAACTGTCTTGTGAAATAGAGAGTGAGATTGCTAAAGATACTTATTGTACACTACTTCAATACCAATTCATTATTAAAAACCTTTTACCGAGGTTTACTTTTAACCACAACATAACAGATGTGCATACTGCATGGTTGATCTATAATAAATATATTTTAATAAACTATTGGTATTTAATCAGCAGTAACCATCTTAATAAATATGATGCACTGGCTATTGGACAAGCTGCTCTTTTTAACTCTGTCAAACACTTGGAAGTTACAGGAGTTTATGAGAAGGAGGGAAGCTGTGGCCTGGTGGAAGGCAACTTATCATAGCCTTATAGAATCATTAAAGTTGGAAAAGACCACTAAGATCATCTAGTCCAACTATCAACCCACCACCACCATGCCCAGTGAGCCATGTTCCTTATTTAGCAGTCCACCACAGCCCTAACATGCCCTGATCACTGGCCTCCTAGCTGCTCCAGCCCCAGATCTCCTGCTCAGCCATCTTACATGGCTCTGCCATTTGATCTCAGTCATGAGCTGAACCAACACTTGGCCCCAGATGTCCACCCAATCCTTTGTGCAGAGCTGTGCCATCCAAGGGCTACAAATTCAGCTCTGGGTGCCTGCAGACAACACTCCGTCTGCCTAATAGTTTTGCAAAGTAGGTAGATACCCTCTATGGATCAAGAGCAGAGCAGAGCTCATACCCCTAGGGTAGAAAAACCACAAGATTTGTGAGAATATGGATCAACAGAGAAGCTCAAATAAGGTGATTTGGGCTTTGAACTCAGTGGAGGGCAGTAAATGCCTTTGACACATGGACTAAACAGGAGTCTGACTCCAAGTCATCAGAGGCAAAAGACCCGCAGTGCTGCTCGGACCCCCTAGTGTGCTCTCAGAGATGTATTCGTCATTCTTTGCATCACTTAATGACTGAGGTTAGTCGCAACTGGCGGATACACACAGCATTTCTCTCCCAGAACTAATCAAGTGGGAGAGGAGCAGTAATTCCTCCCATGTCCTCTCCTCTGGGTCCTGCCCCATTTGTTATATGGCCACAGTTACAGGCCTTGTAATACTTCCTGCAGGCCAACGGCTGATTCCTATATATCAGAGAGAGCCAAGGATCTTAACATGCAACTTTTAATTGAGCTGCATCATCTGCCACAAACATGAAATTAATGGTCC
Organism: Pavo muticus; assembly: GCA_016647715.1. Lineage (NCBI taxonomy): Eukaryota > Metazoa > Chordata > Aves > Galliformes > Phasianidae > Pavo > Pavo muticus. The sequence goes on from JACDJE010000097.1 coordinate 1,539,563, forward strand.
TACATCATAATCGTAAATTCATACATAACCTCATGCACCAGCAAATAACTCTTTGCGGAGATACAACAATGGTAAGCTGATTTGCAAGACACGCACGCTACCCAGGAATCCTAATTAACCAAATTAACACCATCACTTCAAATCATGTCCCAGCAGTAGGACATTTCCGTTTGGCCTCAGGGTTAGAGCAAAGCAGCCAAATGAAAGTCTGACAGCATCTCCATGGGTCCGGTGGGCTAAATCTTTTCAGAGGGAAATGTGTGCTGCCCATCAATGCACTAGAGGAAGGGAATTAAGAAATCTCATGCACATTTGTGGGTGCCAAGGCATGCTAGCACAGGAGCAGCTCTCAGTTTCTGCTGCATTTCCCCAACTTAACCAGGAACATCCTTGTGCCATGCTGTGAGCCCTCTAGACCTGCTCCAGGGACTGCTGACACTGCTAGATCCCTCCAGAGAGTGCCAAATGGTGCTTGGAGTGAGCCAAGCCTTGGGCATGGGGTCACAGAGCAGAGCTAGCAGGAGAAGCCAGCATGAAACCCCAAACCCAATCCCACTTCTTCACATATGTTCCTACTTGTGACTTGCCTGAACTGTGTAAAGCTCAATATCTTTTTTTATCTTCCTCAGGATAGTCAGGTTTTTCTACTTCTATCTTGGGAAAAACAAGTCTCTATTTCGGTGGCACGTGGGATTCAAGCCCATGACGATCCCAACACTCCCTGCACAAAGGATAAGAGCCGTAACCGTGTGCTAGAGGGACTGGCTCACATCTCTCTCCACATCCATCCTGGATGATGAATTCGCTCAGTCCCACCAGAACGCTCATACTGGGGTGTCCAATGGTCTTGGTCCCACAGTGTCTTGGCTGACAGCTCCCATCCCTGCTCCAAACAGATGGTCTAAGAGCCAGGATGGGGTCTGTGGCCTGAAGGAAAAAGGAGACTCCTACCAGAAGTGGGGTTCGAACCCACGCGGGCATGCGCCCATTGGATCTTAAGTCCAACGCCTTCACCACTCGGCCATCCTGGTGGGCTGCCTGCTGTCCCCCGGCTGGCCAGGTCCTCTCCTCAAGGACACTCACCTCACCAAGCCACCAAAGTCCCAGCCCAAAGCTCTTCCCAGGCCCAGCAACATCTTCCTCTCCTCACCACTTCCTTTAAGGTCCCCAGCATATCTGGCAAGGCACAGAAAGAGAAGCTGCCTGACTCCCTTTACTTATACCACACAAAAAAAACATTTTCTGATCTCATGCATTTTCCAAAATTTCACAGATTTTCCCTCATGTGCTCCAGCACCAAAGAGCACCTGTTCAGCCCATTTGTCCACCCCAGCCAAACCAGGAGTTAACAGTTTTCATGGGCCATTGAGAACGGAACGGAGCCCACGTGCCATGCCAGGCCATTGTGCCAGCAGCACGGGTATCTTTGGAGGTTGTCATCCTGACCCTGCTGGTGTCCAGAGGGACACAAGCAGCTCTGTCAGCCCACCAGAGCTCCCTGCAGATGCCAAGCAATTCAAGCACCATCCTTCCACCTCGGGTCCTGATCTTCACCCCCTTTGTAGTTCAGATTTCTGGGGGACATTTGGTCAGAAAAGAAGGTGGGGGAGGTGAGTCCTTCTTTCTCCTTTGGGGTGAGGTACAGCTTTTATTTTGCCTAGCTTTTGTTTTGTTTTACAAGAAAAAAAAAAATGCTATCTGTTGACTCATGTGAGATTCAAACCCACAGCCTCAAAACAGCTACGTGCACTAAGTCTTTAGCCTTTAAGCCACAGGAACCTGATGTTTTACATCCCTGATTTCAGCCACTCTCACACTTCCCAGGCCAGCACCTCCACACAGGGCTGCCACTGCTATAGTGGGATTCTGCAACTCATTCCCAGCCTTGTCCCCTGCCAGAGGACCCCCAAATGGCCAGGCTTCCGTGCACTGCCGTGCTCCCCATGATGCCCACACAGAGAAACCTGGTCAGACCTATTAATCAGAGCATCCCCTCTGCTGAAGACATGCTGGAGCATCCTTCATTATGGGAAGGACTGGGAAGTCCCAGTGCAGGATGCTGCAGCTCAGCAGAGGACTGGGTTAATCTACCCACACACAAAAATCCTGCCAAGAGGAAATGTCACCTATTGAGGTGCCAAGAGAGGACAGAAACATTCCCTGCTTCCCTTTACCCTTCCTATTACAGCCACAGCAACCCATTATGCTGGTCTGTGTGTGCAGAATGGCAGCTCAGCATCTCTGGATGCCTCCAGCTGCAGCACCCGCATTAATATCAAATGAAGCTGTGCTCACAAAGGGTGTTACGCTTGCCAGCTCCAGAGGAATCTGCTCCTAATGAGCGACTTCAAAGCATTAATGAGCTTGCAAAGCTCTCCTCTTCGTTTACAGAGCCGGACCTCGCACGCTTGGCATTAAGACAGGGGTCACCCGTCAGACGAAGAGAATGCGTGTGCATGTTGGCGAATATAATATATTTGTCATCCTCTAAGAAGCAAAGATTAATCATGCCCTCTCCTAGAGGAAGCTTTTACACCACATCTGCTCTTCACAGCATGGGGAGAAAGGAGCTGCCCTCAAGGACATCCATGACCTGCACTGCTCATACCCCCATAGTACCCAGCTTTGAAGTTAACACTGACCATAACCCCATGGGTCCATCTGGGAAATGCTGCCTGAACTGGCATCCCGAGGGCTGAAGAAAGCAGTAGGGTCACCCTCTGAAGGGATGTATCTCCCCTAGCCATGTCCCCTTCTGAGCTTCCCCCAGCTCACTGTAATCTCTGGGTAGAAGCAGCCCCCAGTGCCTGGCTAACAGCCCTGTTGTACTCATTTTAGAACTGAAGCTGAGTCTCCAAGGCTGATCAAAATTTTAGAAAAGTCTAAATATAATGCATAATCACAGCCTACAACCCTCAGCCAGGAGACAGCAGGCACACAGACTACTTAAGGAAGATGATACGGACATGTCCTGAAGTCAGAAAGGTGTTGTCCTTAGGTTCAGAAACACATTGGCAATGTTAACAGGGAAGCAGTTCCTCCTCTCACCTCACAGAAGAGATCTCTTGACACTCAGTGTCTATTCAGTAGATCTGTGTTTAATTTAAACAGCCACTGGAGGCAAATGCCATCCCACACGTTATTACTGCAGCTGGAGGGTGGCTGATTGGTTGTTAAGAAAAAGACAAAAATCCAAAGCCATAAAGTCATGAGCAAGGCAGGCTAAAAGTGGAACTTTGTAAGAGATTTCAGGACAAAACTTCTCTGCTTTACTGATGCGGGGGTGAAAATGATTTCTGCATCCTCACTTTAGAAACTAGTTGGCAAAGAGAAGCAGTAGGGCAGGGTTCTCCTCCATGTTTCTTTTGTGCCCTCTCCTGCTATAAGAGCAGTTTGGTGCATAGGCATCGACCATCAGGAGCACAAAATGACAGCAGTGTTTGGCACAGAGCAGCCCTACCAGGGTCATTTAGATGCAGTGAGACACAACTGCTTGATTTCTCCTTGCCCAGCAGGCTTGGGGGTGAGAAAACTTGCTGCTTATCACTCCTGTGCTGAGTAAATGTAGCACTTACTGAAGAAGCTCTTTGGACTTCAAAAATAGAGTGCATCTAAAGACACCGTTGATGTCCCACAAATAACTGTAAGCTTGTACCACATTTGGAGAGTAGCTGGAGCTCACTGACAAAAAGAACAGTGGAACAGGTTAGCGTTACTATGCAGCTGGTCCTCAGTAGCTTTCAGAATAAAGAAGCAAGCAAGCACAGAAGATCACTCATCCTTCCTATTTCTGCTGCCTCTGAAGAGGCAGTTCAGGAAACCAAGCCGCCTCAATTTACAGGCAGCTGGCTTTCTTTCAGAAGGACTCGGAGATACACACTGCATGCCTACAGGTGAAAGTTTGTTCTCTGCAGAATGTGGCATGATGCCCCACTGCTTGTTGGCTCTATAGCTCAAGAGGAAAGCTTTTCCATGAACCTTGCAGATAGCTGTATTTAGCCAGAAGAAACGAAGACCTGGTTCTGTGGGGACACAGGCAGGATTAAAAACCAATGGCCTCGTGCAACTACAGGAGGATATTTACCCTAGAGGGAAAATATGTTTTCTTTGTTGATTAAGTTCTAAGGCAGTAAGTGATAGCAAATAATGCATTACTTTCTCCTGTTCAGGAACGATCTTCCACCTGTTCGCTATTTTCCACAAGCTATTGTTATTTTAAATTATTCTCTCAGCGTTTTCTACAAATATCTTTTGGACAACAGATAGTTTCTCTAAAATAAATTAATCTCGAGGACTCAGAACACCTAGGCTTCACACCATTGCTTCTTCTTCGGTTCTGAATGGGGTCCCATTGAAATGGCTGGTGTAAATGGTGATGGTTTAACATTTCAAAGCCGTCACCTTCCCAGACTGTCATTCCCATAGGTATTCTGGACAGAATGCTTCTGTAGCTCATCAAGGTTTTACCTTTATTTAGCCCAGACTAGATATTGAGAAAGAAACCATCACAGACCCATCTCTCCCTGTCACTGTTCCAAACATCATCACATACAGCACGGAGAAATGAGTCACAGCTGTGCAGAAAAGAAAGCTCAAGAACACATTGAGGATCACAGGGATGTGAAATTGGTATCTCAGATGTTGGGTGCCCAAACCATGAAGACAAAAAGGGACCCAATGTAAATGAGACATTCAGTGCATATTCATCTAGTCTTGCCAAGTGCCATCTGCCAGACTTTTTCTACAGCCATTGCAGAGAGAAAAACATTCAGAGAGGGCTTCATCCCATCTAGGGCATCTAAGGAGAGTGAAATTCACTGCTTTCTGGAACAGAAAGTTCATTTGATCAGCTTAAGCTAGACAACTACTTGCAGGTAACAAGATTCAGGGGCTGTTGTATCTGCCTGTGGGAGAGGTCCTTAAAACAGGCAGAGCTCGACACTAACCTTACTGTTTCTAGAGGTTGAACGACCAGCACCAGAGGCTTTTAAGGAATTGGAAGCCAGGTTGGTTCTGGTTCAAGACAAATGATCTCTGAAGATCCCTTAAAACTCCATACCTGAATTTCAGCAGATACCTGTAAGCCACATTCCATTAAGGACATCTTGAAATCATGCTGGAAAACGCTGTGCATTGCATATTTTTGGCTGCCTTTTAGCACTACAGAGGAACATTCCATAGGAAACCAGAGAAGACAATTTTTTATGGGTCATATTTAGGAAACATTACAGTATGCTGCACAGAAGCAACCCAAAAAAGAAATGAAGCAATTAAGTTATCACATAGACAAACACCAGCAGAAGATGCTTGCATGTGTCAGAGAAATCAGCTGCAATTACTTGTCTAGCTTGGACAAAGTATTGGAATGAATAGCAAAACCCCTTTGTGCTCCACCTGCAGCTTCAGCGCGGCCCACCACTGCTCGCTGGCTCAGCAGGGAAGCCTGCAGGTGACATATCACATCCCAGATGTCGAGGCGCGTCTGCATGAATTCCTAAAATGACATGTGCTCTTTAGCCCAGAGCTTGGCTCCAGGCTAAGAGCTAAATTCGATGTTCTCTGTGGCTAAAACTTATTCAAAAACCATTCTGGGTTAATTAGAGAAGGGAAATTTTGGCTGCACAATCTGTAAAGGAAGATTGGCTTGGGAAATGGTATGAAAGTCGCGGTTTTTGCAAGAGCAAAGAGGAAGAACAGGCTCATTTCTAAAAGCTCTGCACCTAAGAACTTCAGAAAAGCACAGAACTTCACTGAAATATAATGAAAGGCACTGCCTGAAAGCAGAACATCTCCTTTGGCTCAGCACATCCTCTCCCAGAGGCACCACATCATTCCTGCTGCTCACAAAACAGCTTCTGTCTCCTTTTAATAGTTTTATTTTTAGACTTCTCTCATATTTAATTCTTTCCCTTTCCTTATGTAAGGTTCTTGGAAGGGCTGCGGTGTCAAACAATAATTACATCAGAGAAAATTTAGAATCCACAGTGTTAAAACGAGTCTCTGCTCTTGACAAGTGAATGAATGTAGGAAGTGAGGGGATGAAGTTTTATCAAGGAGAGCACCCAGCTGGCACTGTAACAGCATCTCTCATGGGGTGGGGGCACCTGCCTTCAGATGGCAGCAATCTCAGCCTGGAGCACATCAGTACATGCCTGGGATCAGCACAGTCTGAGACCTAGATGCACAGTTACACAGTGCTATCAGCACATCTCTCCCCATGAACAACATGGAGGAAGGATTAAAATACAGTTTTGCCATCCTCTCACCACTCCTGGATTAGCTAAAGTGCCTGTGCCTCACCTCAGCTGAGGATCAAATGTTTCCCAGTTGCCCAGCACTGAGCCTACCACAGAAGAAGTGAAAGAAAAGAGATATCCACTTCTCTGTGTTTCTGAGGATATAGGTACCCCAAATGGGGTTCTGACACCTTTATAAATCATCCCCCTTCCCCTGTATGTGCTGTATCTCTGCTGCCAATTAAATTGTGTTAAAGCTGCAGCTCAGTCCAACACAACGCTGAATCTTGGATATGCCAATATTGCCACTAACCAAGGAAGCCCATGGAAATCTCCAAGTACCTGGCTTGCATTTTCCAACTAGAAAACAGAGAAGGGTGAATCTGATCCTCCACTCATAGTGAAAATCAGTGATGACTGAAGCAGCTATGGGTGAAAAAACTGATGGAACAACCAGGAAAAAGTTTTCCTCTCCAAAAGAGCACCAGCTACCTTGCAGGGAACTCCAAGTAGACTGCATATAGAAATACTGACAGGTATCAGTGGGACTATCTGTCATGAAATGTCTAAAATCAGGCTATGGTGAAGAGTAGGTGTACAGAGTGAGCTCGCACATAGTGTGTACAAGAGCTTTCTAGGGATAATATGTTTATAGAAAATATATATATATATATATTTCTCCATATGGGTTACCAGCTGGACTTCTTTGATGTCTCAGAAGACCATCTTGCTAAAATCATCAATGACAAAACCCAGGATTCTCCCAATTAGATGTAACATGTGAAGGAAACTGTTGAAAGCTGAGCTCGCCTCCTCAGTGGGTTTACCACCACCTGACAGGAGGGCACCTGGACCATGTGCATCTGTGCCTTCATTTATTTCCTTTATGTCTCAAGTTACTAATACCAAGATGAAGGACAAAATCTCAAGAGAAGAAGAGTGAGGAGGAAGACAAACCTGTAGAGGCTCTCCTAGTTGTCCCACAGCTTCAGTTCCAGCATAGGTCCTCTGCCCAGAATTTGAGGTGCTTCAGTTTGCTTTTCCTGCTTCTCCTCATGTCCACCAGCTCAGCTTCTGTCCATGCAGTCCTTCAACCTCCTGTCCCATACAGGGGCCAGGCTGTACCAAGGTGGAGCTGGCTCCCACAAGAGAGTACAGCACAAGCAAGTCTCTCAGGCCGTAAGGTAGGTACCTTCCTGGGAAAATGGAAAACAAACTCCCAAAGTAGATCTTTTTTTTAAACTTTTTTTTCAAGAAAAGTTCTTCAAATTTCTTCTATTTCTCTGCAACTAAGGTTAGCTGGTTCTTTTGTTTCGTTTGACACTCACTCTTCAATAGAGCCACAGTGAAATGGTGTGAAGCCCCTCTGAAGTCATGTGGGCTTCAAGCACTTACCTCCCATAGCTCCCTTCAAAACACCTGATCATAAACAATAGAAGAATACCTCTAGCATATTCCACTCATTCATCTGCTTTCTTTAGTTATTTTTCCTTTTTGTGCTTTTTTTTTTTTTTAATATAGCCTTTCTTCTCGAATTTAAAGCCTGACTTTTAATAATTAGGCAAAATAAGCCACGTGGGGGTTTTTTACAACCTGTTTTAAAAGTAGAGTTTTGAAAAGTAGACAATGAAATTATTATTATTTCATTGCACAGCTGTGCTAAGGCGCAGGGGAAAGAGTGAGGAGACGTCGGTATTTGTTTTTTGGCTTTCAATTACTGTGACAAACAAATAACAGCTCCGGTCTTGGTCCACAATTGAGCTAATTGGTAACACCTCAAACTGTATATTCTAAAAGCTCCTAATTAGCAGCTAAGCATAGGATAAATGAGGAAGCATTTGCTCCTTTGTGCTCCAGCAGACCTGTGAATGCATAATAGACAGCTATATTTAAGACCCCAAAACATCCCATTTAGTGTGTAACCATGCAAGCAGCAATGCTGTATGTGGGTGCATGGTTCTTGTTCTGTGCTCACAAAGTATCCAGCACGATGGCTGTGTGGTCCTTAACGCATCCTTTAGGAAACCAGGACCTTACCTAAAAGCTGTAGATAACATTTTCAAGGAGACTTTTGCTGCCTCCAGCAAGCTCTAGGCCAGGGCCCGTGGGGAAATGCTCACTGCTGATTTCCTCATTTAATTTCAGAGAGTTCCCAAGGAACTTCCCTTTCTGTGCTCTTTCCTTTGCCACCAGATCCACTCACACAGTGGGAAGGTGCTCAGAGCAGCATGGCAAGAAGCTAAGAGTATGGGAAAAAGAAGGCAGAAGTCTTGGAAGGCTTGTTTCTGCAAGTCTCTCATCGCTGTGAGAGTGCTAAGAATTATACATTCAGGACAGCAATTCACACATTCAACATCCATGCTGGAAGACGTTGGCACTGGAGGCATTGCAATGAGAATGGCTTAAAATGTGATGAGGAAGCACAGCTGGAGTCCTCTAGCTTCTGTCTGTGATATGGGTCCGGAATCAGAGGTGAGCATCTCTTGTCTGTTTGATGGCCCCCTGAAATGAGTTCGTAGAATCAGTAAGTTTAGAAAAGACCTCTAAGATCATCAAGTCCAACCATCAACCCATCACCACCATGCCTGTAGCACAAAGCAATGCAGGACAGGCATTTCTGGCGATCAGCATCTTTGTCACAGAAGGAGAAGACGGATAACTCACGAAGGCAGCAGCTGTGTTTCACTCCCAAGTAGCACCTGGGACACCTAAGGCTGGCTGGTAAAAGCAGGAAGCACTGAGACTTATGCTTAAAAATTCAGAAAGAACTGCCAGGTGCAGAAGAAGATGAGGCAGTGGCACAGCATTTTCCTGAAATGCAACATTAGTCCCCTTGTAGAGATGGATGAAGGAGAAGTTTTGCAGCAGCTGTCCCCACTGCACTCTTCTATGGTTAAATTCAGTCTCCTTTCCTGAAGCACTGACATGGGCAGAGACGCTTAGCTGCCTCCTTCTGTCTGTCTCCAGAGGGATGGAGGCACAGACATTATGACAACATTGGTCCAGCTGCCATCAGTATCAAAATAGATGTGAGATGCAGGGAACTGGTGGCACACTGCAGAGACTCTTGGTAACGATGTAACTCCACCCCAGGGATGGGAACGCATCAGTTCTGTACCCAGACTGATGGACAGGGACAGGACATGCCCCAAGTGAGCAAAAGCAATTGCCTTCCCTGCGGCTCCCTCCTGCAGCAGGTGAGCCACAGCTATTGCCATAAGGCCAACAAGTGTTTAACAAAAGCCTGTCTTCGGGCATGCTCTGCTCTGCTGTCTGCGCGGCTGTGCGAGGCAGATTGCTGGCTCTTATTAGCTAAATAAACAAGCAGCAAAAGTTGAGCGGAATGGAAGCACATACACAGCTTGTCTGCAAATAGAGACAAACGCCTCCATCGCATGGTTGCACCCAGCTGTCTGGCTGTTACCTGCTTAAATGGCTTTAATTTCACATTAAGGTCAGCGCAGGCAGAGCTTCTCCTCCAGGGTGGAAAACCTGGCTAATGAGACTCTAAGGTTTGTACTGAGCCCACGCTGAGTGCTTCGGGAAGCTCGGTCTTTCCCTGGGACCAAAGAGGTCCCAGCTTGGGTGCCAGGCTCACCAGCCAGACTCTCCTCTGCCTTCTTGCTGAAATTAGGGGCTATCTCCAAGTTCCAGGCAAGGCATTCTCTATGCAGAGAGCCCGCTGGGGCTCTGGTCCTTAGGCGGGCTGCCCTGTGCTGGCTCCATTTCAGCAAAAGTTATTCATTCAGCTTGTGCTTCCCTCCACTCTACCATTTACACAGCCCGTGCTTTCCTCTGGGAGTAGAGTTGGGATGAGTAAACTATCTTTATATATAGTCTGAGGGGCTTGGCTTTAACTCTCATTTATTACTCTTCCATTTCCTTTAACTTCTCCTTTCCAAAGATCAGAGTTCCTGGCCAAGTTCTAATGCAGTCTGTGAGGGTGACAGACAGGGTTTTACTATGATTGCTGGTGCGTGGGAAGCCATTCGTCTTGAACCGCATTCTCCATGTTACTGAAGGCTAAATCGAAAAAGACCCTTGTCTTGCATGCCTTCGAAGGAACTATTCTGAGGATAATTTAGAGTATTGAGACATTGATTCACTAAACACTGTTGCCCTCCTTATGTGTGGGCAGGCAAAGTCACCCATTATTGGTGATTTATTAGCTATAGGAGCCTCTTTGATCTTCTCCAACGTCGCGCACTCAATATCCTCCTCCCATGAGGCAGATGGGAGGAACAGCCCCATCAAAACACATGCATTATTATGACTTACGGTTTGTGTCCATGGATTGTCTCCGTGCAGGCACTGCACTGCATCTTACTGGATTCAGGGGAATCTTTCTGAGCCCTACAATATATGCAAAAATAGAAGTTCCTCTTGGAGTGAAAAATTACGATACCAGCACCTCTAAATTGCTTTTAACGGCTTTCTGTGCTGCCTCTGGCTCAGAAGTGCTTAGTTTGCTGACAAAAATCATAGACTCACACATACTTGAGATGGAAAAGCCCTGCTAGGTTCAGCTAGTCCATTTCTCCTACCAGGGAAGGAACATTCCCAGCAATCTGTTTTCCCTACTACTTTATCTTGTCTATTTTTAAGTATTCCATGCAGCAAAAATACATTTAGATTGTCAGGATTTCAGAGCCAAGTTAGCTGTAGAAGTACCAGCTGTAGCCTAATCTGCTTTGTCTGGTGGCAGCAGCTAAATTGCTCTCTGCTGCCTTTGAAGTCAATGGAAAAAGTCTTATTGGCTTCTCTGGGAGCATTCTCGGGCCTTTGGTACGGATGATTAGAGCAAATAGCTACAGAGCACTGATAAGCCATTCTTACACTATCACTTTCTAGGCCATAACTGCATTTTAATAGGCAAGAAATTGTCTCAGAGGCAGTCAGGGTGCAATAATAGCAACACCATGTGGAGCACAGGGCAAACCGAGACTTCACAGAAGTGGCTTCTGCAACGACCATACAAAATGACATCCAAAAACCCAAACAGGTTTGGTGGAGTACAGGATCTGAGGGGAATGACCAGAGGCAGCCCCTTCTGTGCCTCATCTCTCTACTAAACCTGCCGGAACCAGTTCAGCTTGTAGGTAGCTTCAGCGTGCTTTTCCTTTCCAACAGATTTTAACTTCATGAATGAAGGGAGCCCCGTGCATCAGAGTACCCCTCCACAAACTTGGATACAATACAGCATAGGTGTGGCACTGCCCTACTATGTTGGCCAAACAAAGTGAAACAGGGAAATGGTTTCAAACTAAAAGAGGGGATACAAGGAAAAAGATTTTTACAATATGGGCAGTGGGGCACTGGCACAGACTGCCCAGAATGGTGGTGGGTGCCCCATCCCTGCAGACAGCCAAAGTCAGGCTGGACGGGCTCTGAGCACCTGATGGAGCTGTGGGTGTCCCTGTTTATAGCAGGGGGGTTGGACTGATGGCCTTTAAGTGTCCCTTCCAACTCAAACCATTCTACGATTCTAAGTCCGGTTGTTCTGTCAGAGAAGTAGGAAGGCACTGCACAACCCTCAGTTCACCTGCGGATGGAGCTGCCCTGTGAGATGGAGCAGTGGCAGTGACACAGAGCCAGACACAACCGCAGCAAATCTCAGCCCTCTGCTTTCCCTTTCCACCTGAGTAACAATGGCAGGTAGTGGGAGCTGGGACTGGATTTAATTTAGAAGTTGTGCTCTGCTGGGACAGCTTTCTCTGCCTCCACATTTCCTGTCTGGAAGTTCTCCCAAAAGGATGAATTAACCAATATATGACCTGTATGGGAAATGCACTTTATTGAAGCTATTTTTCTAGGGTGGAGCTGAACAGCTGTTTGACAGTGCATAGCTGCACTACATGAGAGACAGTAAAAACACACGGAATGAACAGTATTCAGGTAAAACTGTGCTGTGAGGAGGCAGAAGGTAATTACCTCACTGTAATTTTTGTCTGTACACAGAGGCTGATGCCTTTGTGTGTGCTACCGTGGGGTGCCACAGCATGACAGCAAGCACCGGGATGGGGACGTCAGCTCTACCTTCCCCACAACCCCTTCTTATGCCATAAATTCAGAGAGATTACCACCAGCCCTGCAAGGAAAGCCCATTTACATCAGGGCTGGAGAGATGAGGATCTGAGCAGAAGCTCTAAAAGCCACTTTTTTTTTTTTTAAAGCCTGACATAAAGCACTGGCCGGATTTACCATGGGTTTCTTGCACACGTCCATGAGTTACACACACAGTAAGTGTCCCGTCATCATGAATTCTGCCAACGTGTTCTTTTTAATGGTGCTGATCATAGGGAATTCATTTGGTCTTCATATAGCTGTCACCTGTATTACCAGAGCGATTCCATTCTAATTTAGCATTACTTAATGGAGAAGATAAAGTTAAGTGTTAGCCATGTGGGTCCTTTCTTAGCTTCTCTCTCTCTCTCTCTCTGACACAGCAAGAGTGAGACTGCAGGGTGTTTTATGGCCAATAATTCAAAAGAGCAGGGAAAAGAAGGAGCAGCAAATATCAACTGCTTGTCAATCATCCACAGTCTTTCAGCTCAAATGGTTATATCCAGACCTCTGATCTTTTCTTCTGCTGCCTCTGATCCCCCTGTTTGTTTGGAGTTCTTTAGGTACTGCAACCATCAGAAACGCATTTTTTTAAAGGCTCAGTTCTAGGAAACCTGCTGCATATCCCCATAATCACACAAAGATGTGGTATACAAAAACCACCCCTAATGGCTGCAGTATAGCAGCCAATTACAGCCAGCCTGGCTGGATGGCAGTGATGGGGTACCCTACAAGCAGGCTGAATGCACGCGAACAATGTGGGGAAACAGATTATTTGTATAGCATCAGTTATACAGCAACAAGTGATTTGTTCTCCCAAGCCCCTGTGCCCCCCCTCTTTTCACCCAGCTCGGAAAGGTAATCACTCTGCATATATCACCAGCTTGTTTAAAGTGGAGATGAAAAGCTACAAAAGTACAACTTAATTGAACCCTGTATTGTGTTATTACAAATGCTGCCGACCTCAGTTGCAGTCCATTATCAGAGGGTTCTGCTGAATGCTTTAATTAAAGACAATAAGGCTAATAAAAAGGCATCATTTTCCTGTCTCCAGCGCTGCTGGAGAGTTGGGGCTGATGAGATTATTTCCCTCTAATGCTCTTCTGTTGTTGTTGTTTTTAAATCTTTTTCTCCCCATGGTTTGCAAATACTGTTTGAGCCTGAGTAGTACAAGATTCATTAAGAACCAAAAAAAAAAATCCGTTCTGGTTCTAAAATGCTCACTAATGCTTGAGAAGCAGACCCCTCGTCCAGATCACAGACTCACAGAGTCATTCAGGTTGGAAAAGACCTCTGAGATCACAAAGTCCAATCACCAGCCCACCCCCACCATGCCCATAACCATGTCCCTCAGTGCCACATCTCCACGGTTCTGGAACACTCCCAGGGACAGTGACTCCACAACTCCCTGTGCAGCCTGTGCCAATGCCTCAACACTCTTTCTGAGAAGGAATTGTTCCTAACATCCAACCTGAATCTCACCTAGCACAACTTAAAGCCATTACCTCTTGTAACTATTTGGGTTGGAAGGGACCTCAAAGATTATTTAGTTCCAACTCTCCTGCCTCAGGCAGGGTTGCCAACCACTAGATCAGACACCAGCTCAGGCTGCCCAGGGCCCCATTCAGCCTGGCCTCAAACACCTCCAGGGATGGAGCATCCACAGTTTCTCTGCCAGATGATCCCTGGCAGCTTACAACAGTCTTCACTCCCTTTGCTCTCGGATCAAATCCCAGTAAAAGAGAAGGCTTCCCTGTGCGGGTTTGAGTGCACACAGCTTTGCATACCTTCAGCCCTCCTGGTGCTGCTTGCCAGAGGGCAGGATCTAGCCCGGAGTGTGTATTGCAGCACCTCCCCATAGTCCACACACTGCTTACTACTAGATAGAGAGGTCACATCTTTCATACTGTTATTAATGATATCTGCCAATTAAGGCAGCCTTGTTGAGCAGTTTTGTCTCTCCAGCTTCAGAATGAAGAGGCAGAAGAAGAGGGGATAGTGCCCTGTGCACACTTTGGTGTCTATGGATCAGCATAAACATGGGGAGAGGTGGTGCAAAACAGGGAGCAGGAAAGCAGCTGATGCTCACAGCACAGATAAGTGCAGCCACTGGCCCAACAACTCATTACACACTGGCCACAAAACAGTTAAAGCTTCGTTAACAAACCAGGCCATATTTGAACAAGAGACCTAATAGCAATTGGCATTGCAGCCTCGCTGTGAATAAGCCAAACCGTCCCATCCTGCTGTGATTAAAAACTCCTTCTTGGGCAGGGAAACAGGCAGCCAGGCACTGAGCAGCTGAACTCTGCCCCTGCAAGGAGGAGAGCAAAGCACTAACCACTGAGCCAGCCCCGTTTGCCAGGAGTTTTATAGGGAAGGAACTTTTACAATTAAATACAGCAAAAGGTTTCTTCCACTGTGAGCCTCTGAACACAGGTTGAAAGAAGCAGAGTCGAACGTAGAAGCCAAGTTTAAAAGAAAAATCTTGATCTGAAGGTTGTAGGCTCAAAGTAGCTAGAGAAACCCCATCAAGTGACTGAATGGGAACAGCGAGAGGCGGGCAAAGACCACAGCTCCTCCCCGGGTAAAGGATGAAGCTGTAATGTGAAGCAGACTGACCTAGTTACATATTTCTTCTCCTCTCTCTCTCCCTCTCGCTGCTGCAGTTTCCAGGCTGAGATGTTGCAAAGTGAACTGCAAATAAAGTTTCTACCTTTTGAGCAGAGCAAAGAGAAATGGGGAGCTCTGTGGGTGTGGGCATCTCGAGCAGCACCATCTCAGCCCCAACTTTAGAAGCACAGATGTATCACATACTGTGTGCTTCTGAGGTCCTAAATTCAGACAGAGCTGGGCACACGGAAGGCAGGGGACAGTGTCATTCCCTCATGAAGAGCCCTCACCTTCTTTCCCAAGTACACTCATTGGAGAGAGGCAGCAAGAACAACATTCTAGCCACCACAAATCCCTGCTCCTTTCTGCACTTGGGTACAGCCTCCCTGAAAACCCAGTCCCCAGCACACACCTGGATTTACCAGAGCTCATCTGAGTGTGGCACACGAGCTACAAGCTGGAAAACCCACTGTGCTCCCACTACAGACATGGAAGATCCAGCAGGCTGCCAGGCAAGGTGGTTGTTGTGTGGTTTTTGGCCTCTTTTGTACCCTGGATGGCCAAGGACACAAATGCATGCTGACCCAAGAGCCTCTGGGGAACAGAAGGTTTGGGAAAGCACCTGAGATCTGGATCTCTGCTCCAGCTCCTAACTCCAAAGCATCCACCATCACTGTATACTTAGAAAACTGACAACCTCAAACCATAACTCAGCCAGCTGAGAGGAGCAAAAGATGAGCAATTAGATAAAGGAGCAGCTGCTAGGAGAGGCAAGGGAAACTACCCAGGGAAACATTTCCAAAAGATGAGCAAACCGTTTGGGAAGCACCATATTTTGGAAGAACTGATGCTAAATGTAGGAGCTTTAATGACTTGTGGGGAGTCTCCAGTCTATAACTTCTAATTAGAAATGAAGGGGAAAGAACACTGAAACCTCCTGAACTTTCCACCACAAAAAAACTGCTAATGCTTTTTTTGCTCAGGAGTATTTTTGAGATGTGCATCTCTCATCCTCGATGAAAAAATGTTTTGACAGGGGGAGAACTGGGGGGGGATTGCAAGGAGATTCGCTGTCAGTCACAGCTGCCCCTCCGGCCAAAGTGAATGATCTCCAGAAAAGGAGTGGTGCAGATGCTGAGGCAGAAGCAAAGCAAATATAAAGCCAAGCAGAGTTTCTTCAGGAAGCAGTTGTTGTGACTCCATTTTTCAGCATCACTCATTCACTAGGAGCCCTGTTCCTCCCTCGTCAGCATTTTCAGAAGAGGGTAAAAGAAAGGATTTACCTATATGTTGTGGGTTTGTCTGGCCTAGCTGTGGTGATTCTGGGTACTGTGGACAACGAGGTAGAGCATTTACTCTACTGCACCAGGAAAACATTGCTGCCTTGGGTCTATTTTTCTCCACCTCAGCAGTTCTGAGGAGTCTGCACTTCCAAAGGACTTCCAGACACAAAATCCCAGCTCAACCCCCTCTCCCTTCCCTTGCATTTCTCAGCTGTGTTTCACAACTCACAAGACTTACAGAAATGCCAGTACTCATGCTCTGCAGAAGAAGCAGGGCTCCAGAATGGCTCCAGGAGAAATGATGAACCTCAGCTTTGCAAGAGCAAGGTGCAGGACCTCCAGGTTTCCTCATCCAGAAAAGCCTCTGTGCATCCAACTGTGTTCGCTCTTCCTAAACAAAAAGAGTGGAGATACATTGGAACAGGCTGCATGGGGATGGGGGGTGGAATCACCATCCCTGGAGGTGTTCAAGAACCGCAGAGATATGGCACCGAGGCACATGGTTAGTGGGCATGGTAGGGATGGGTTGACATTTGGACTGGATTATCTCAATGGTCTTTTCCAATGTTAACGATTCTATGAGTCTATGATCTATAAAAGAAGCAAAGCTACCTATCAGTGACACACACAGCATTAGGGCTCACGAGCCCTTGTTAGAGTGGCACATTCCCTTCTGGGCATCCAAGAGCACGCATGTGGGGCAGTGCCCTGTGGGGCAGAAGGGATTGCCAAAGGAGCGTGTGTCCCAGTGCCCAGTTTGGATTGCAAGGGACATCAGGATACCAACAGCTGGCTGGGGCCAACACAATGGGCTGTCATGTTCGTCAAGCAAGAGTGTAATTAGAGAGCACTTCTTCAAACACAGCTGCTTGCGCTATTCGGAAGCTGCCACGTGCTCACTCTGAATAGCGAACAACGTGGCCCAACAGCACAGAAGCTGTTGGTGAAAACCCCCTTCCATCACCGCTGCCCAAAATAAAAGCTCCAGAGCCAGCAATCATTTCAGAGAGGTTAGTGGTCTGTCACCACTTTCCAGCCTTCCCAGTCTGCAGTTTGCTCCCCCAGCATCTTGAACAGAGAAAAGAGTGGGTCATTGTAGATACGTCCTCAGGAAGAGAGAGAGAGACCCATCACATGCATTAATAACCTCAGCAGTCATCACTGCGTGAAACTGGGTGGTTATGAGAATGGGTTCTTTTGTAAGAGTGACACAAACACAGTGTTGAGGGAGTACAAGATGCGATAGATGAACCAAGAGATATGGATAAATAAAACAGCATGGCTTGTACATTGAGATTTGAGGAGAACCTCAGTTTTGGGGGGAAACAAATTAAGATGACGTTTTAACTGGTACAGCTGCAAATAACTCATTCAACTCTGGAAGAAATTTTGTTTGAACTGATTTAACACTTTCTTCTAAAAAGTCAAGCCTTTTCTCACTCTAAGTGAGAAAAAATAGAAGATGAAATTCCTACACACATACAAATACCATCCTTTTGCACCTAGTAAGCCTGTGCAGTCTGAATAGCTTCCTCAGTATCTGTTCAGATGTACAAACCCAATATATAATGCAAATGAGATGCCACTTAATTATTTCCCCAGCTCATGGCAGAAGGAGATGTTAGGACCAGGGGCAGTGCTCCCTCCTGATGACGGGTGCACACATTGCCTCTCCTCTGCCTCTCACCGACCCACCCTCCAGCTCTCCAGCAAAGACTCACTTCACAAAATTTAATTACTCTGCTAACATGTTCCATATGCTCCGTGGCAGGCAGGGAAGGCTTTAATTACATCTGCACTGGAAATGCCGTGGAGCCCCAAGTCCCCATCACCCAGGGACCCAACACAGCACCCAGGAGGATGCGGGCGCTCAGAACTACTGCGGTGCTGCAACATCTGGCATTCAAGACCAAAATATCCTCTTTGTCCTCCTCCCACAAACACACACACACAGCTAGTGGTGGGTCTGCAGCTGGGGAAGGGTTTTAGTTCTCAGAGAAGAGCAAATCTTTCCTCTTAGACAACTCTGACCAGTATTACTAATGAACTGATTAACAGTCATTAATCATAGAATCCTTCAAGTTGGAGGGGAACATTAAAAGTCACCTGGTCCAACTCCCCTGCAGTGAAGAGGGGCACCTATAGCTCCATCAGGCACTCAGAGCCCATCCAGCATGACCTTGAATCATAGAATCATTAAGGTTGGAAAAGACCACTGAGACCCTCAAGTCCAACTGTCGACCCATCCCACCATGCCCACTAACCCACATCCCTCAGTCTCATGTCCACTCTTTTCTTGAACACATCCAGGGACAGTGATTCCACCACCCCCCTGAGCAGTCTGCTTCAGTGCCTCACCACTCTTTTAATCAGAAAGCCCTTCCACACCATTGCCCATCTATACAGCACTCAAGAGATGTTGTTTCCCATCCAGAGAGGGGAGGACAGACCCCATTCCCAGCTGGCCTTCCTCTTCCTTCATTCTCTCAGATTCAGCACCTGAAGGTTGGCTTTTCCCCTCCTTCTCCCACCCCACTTTAATTTTCATTTCACAGCTGCCTCTGCAATTGTTAATTTCATAGCCATCAGGTGGCAGGTAGTCAAAACTGTTTTGGGGCACAATACATCAGGCAGTAGACAAGGAGCAGAAGGGAATTTGTTTGACATGACATTGTTATGCAAAGATGCTCACAGTACCCAAGGTACTTCATGCAACAGGATTGCATTTCCTGGAGACAGAAATCCTTTTTTGGGGGAGAGAAGGGCTGGAGGCAAGGGAAATCCTTTCATTCAGGATCGTGTTAAAGTGTGAGAGCAGAATATCTATTGTAGTTCCTATACTTTTAATGTGGCTTGTGGCTTATGTGATCCAGCCTGTAATCTGTTCCACATCTCGTACTGCTTTGAATTTGATCAAGCCACATCTGATATTCTGCTTTGCTGACTGCCATGTGGCAAGCCACCTCCCACCAGCCATGGTTAATGAACTGGAAACAATATCAAAACCAGAACTGATGGCAGAGTTGATTGCAGAACAGATATCAATACTGGAGCCAGGGCCACTCACTGTTGCTTGTAAACTCTTGAGACAGGGGAGATTTCCAAGGATAATGCAGTTTGGAGGTACTCAACATAGGATGCATCTGAAAGGCGCTTTCCAGTGTGGAGTACCACATGCATACGTACGCACAATTTGTTAGGTGAGCTGCTTGCTCTTCACCCATCAAGGATCCAGTTGTAGGGTCACAGTTTGGAGCAGGAATAGCATTGCTTTCCCAAGGAGCATGGATTGTTCCACAGAGGAGCAATGTGAGCAGTGCTGTGCTGAGCAGCAGGAGAACAACCCACATCTTCTTCATGGCTGCATTCTTCATGGTAGTGCGTGAACTACTCTGCTTGAAGAAGAGCCACAATGTTATCCATGTCTCTGAAGAGCTTTTGTTCCTATGCTGACACTTAGAGAGCATGGGGACTTGCTTTTCCCCTTACACTGAGTGGAGACTTGCCCCACGAGCAGCCTCTGGAGCTCCCTCTCTTCCTCCCCACCTTCCTCCACAATGTAGCTGCTACAGAGAGCATGAAATGAGCATATGCTTGAGCTCTACACCACCCATTTCTTCTGTGAAGGGGAAATAATCCATAAAGCACTAGGAAGAAGGAAGGCACAACACATTCTCTGTCAATAGCT
The DNA here is from genome assembly GCA_016647715.1 of Pavo muticus. Classification (NCBI taxonomy): domain Eukaryota; kingdom Metazoa; phylum Chordata; class Aves; order Galliformes; family Phasianidae; genus Pavo; species Pavo muticus. Next base: position 1,559,446 of record JACDJE010000097.1, read on the forward strand.
TCTAAGCCCAATGCCCTTCTTTCTCCACCAATGGTCCTCCAGCGAGGTCCCCCTTGCACCCAGGGAGAGCCCTGCTCCAGACATCCCCTCCCTTCCCATGAGCATCTACACTGCATTACGTGCCCAGCTTGCATGCCAAGGAGTGGACGTGCAGCTGGGCCAGCTCTGCTCCGGGGTTTCTATAGAAGCCAATTCCCTTTTCAGGACCATCATTACATCTTTTTAGGCTAGAGCCTAAAAATACCACCCAAGTTGTGGGAAGGCGGGCGGAGGAAAATAAAAAGGAAATAAAGGAAGCAGACAGGGAGTCGAGTCAGTGTTTGGGACATTTTAGCTAGAAAAGGTCAGGCTGCACTTTGAAATGTCTCATCCCCCTACTTAGGTGCATGGTAATGGGAGATTCTGCCCTTCTCTTTTTTATGCATTTCAGTAGCAGCTCTGCCCTTTGGGTGAAACAAATTGATTTTGTCCAGTCTCCTAGTTCAATTTCTAGGGCTGCTCGGCCAGGACTCCCTAATCTGCGAGCAGGATTTCATTGTGGCTTGGTGCTTCTGATCCTTCAATTTACAGCTTGGCATTAAATTGGGCTCCAATGATGCGGGGCTGCTTAGATTATTGTGTCTGAAAGATCAGGCGAGCACCACTCAAGCAGTGGGAAGATAGAGGTGTTCCTGGAGAAGCAGGGCCTCCTCCCTGAGCAAAGATAATCCCGTGGAGCCTGCCAGTGAGATCCAAAGGCTGTGGTGCTGAGGGCAGGGCGAAATCTTGTTCAGGAGGAAAAAATGAATTATCATGGATAGCTAGTTTGCAATTAAAAGAAGCATTTCTTCTGAAGTGCCCGTTCCTCACTCACGCACAGTGGAATTAAGTGAGCAACTGAAATTGTTTCAGACCCCAAGTCTGTTTTTCCATTTTGGAGGGCAGGAACTTCTGCAACAATGTCCCTCAGTTTTGTTTTCCAGTCCCGAAGGAGAGGCAGACAATACAACAGCACCCAATTGTAGGAGTGGTGCTGGGAAGCGTGGAACCCAACAGCACGTCATGACCTTAAACCGGGGCTTATCGCTGCCAAGCACAGGGATGCTGCAGCTGGAATCTAGACATCAGCCAAAAATATCCAATAAAGTTCTCAGCCCAAAGTACCTGCAATGGTGTGAGCCCCTGCTGCCAGCCGGCCCTCGCCCTGTGAGCCTGACTCACCGCAGAGCAATGCCCAGGCAGCGTCCCATCCCTTGTGTCACTTCCTAGGCTCTGTAATGTGTAAAGGAAACACGTCTTTGGCAGACAATGTTTTCCGGCCCACCAGCTAGGATGGAAATAGCATTTTTTCCAATGAGTCTTTCTTGACTTTGTCATAAGATAAATCACCCGGGTGTGTTTCCTCATTCTTAACATGGAAGGGTGACGCATACAATGGTGATAAGAATGCTCAGTGATGAAGGGACCTCAACAATCTGATACATAGCATGGGTAACACAGGCACAAGGGCACTGCAAGCTCCTCTAGCACTGTGCAGAGAGTGTGAAGAGCACAGGGCTTGCCTGCAACACCCAAAAAATCACAGATCCCCACTCCTACACCTTGCTTCTCTGCTTGGGAAACCATGGAGCACTGCAGGGCATTGGAATAAGCCATGGCACAGTGGGGTCTGAGCCCCAGCATGAGCCACCAGCTGTGAATCAGCTCGTGTCCCTCTCCCATCGACTGGGCAGCACTGCCCTGACTTCTAGGGTGAAACAACAACAAAAGAACAAGGCTGGCAACCCTGACCACAACAGCAGTGTTGGAGTTTGATGGCCTTTAAGGTCCCTTCCAACCTAAGCCATTTTATGATTCTATGATACCAGTGTGCAGGCAAACAGGCACTGCTGTTAGATCTGACCTCCTGGTGATCTAATGGATTCCCCAGCAAGGCCTTATTAAATTCCAGGCCAAACTGTACCCGGTTACAGTAATTACTGCATATTTAAGAAATAGCAATTGGCTATTTGGAGCACACTAATGAACATCTCATGGAGAATTTCATGCTCTTTAATTACTGTATAGTACCTGTCCCTTTGGTGGCACCCTTCAACCTGGATTTATGTGATAATTTACATCTATTCTTTTACATCGCAGCGAATTAGAAAAGCATAGAAATTACAAATAAAATAAAAGCAGAGTAGTTCTCATGCTGAGAATTAGGGCCTTCAGGTAGAGAAAACCCAAAGAAAAGCAGGTGCTATGCCAGCTTTCCTCATCTCTCTCTGGAAAGCCCAAATGCTGCAGCACCCAACCCAGCCCCAGCCCCCTGCGTGCTCTCACTCAGGGCTGTGCAGTCCCCGTGACTCCTGCCTTAGGACTCAACCGCTCAAAAAAAAACCCACCCACAAAGCCAAGCAGACCATGCTGACCGCTGTGCATCGCCAGGAATTAGGGCAACACCTGCCTGGAGCTCATTTCCATGGACACGATGAGAGCTGCGGCCAAATCCAGCTCCGAGAGCCGTAACCCCAGCTGTGCTCTCCAGCTTGCTGCCTGCCTTATTAGCTCTAAACAGCATCCTTATTTAACACACTTCAATTTAAAGTGGAATGGATATTTCTTCCTTCAGAAAGTCTCACCTGCCTCTCAAATGGCTCTTGGCATGCTGCCCATTCTCACTCTCGTTTTGCCTTTAACAAGGCAAGCCTCGTTCCTCTCAAATGGGAAAGAGCTGGCAGAGATTGATTGAAAGTTTGGAGTCCTTCCCCCTCCCCATCCACTTAGATACCACAAGAGCCCCCAGATCTGTATAGTCTCCTCGCTGCCAGGAATGCAAAGCTTTTGCCAACACATCTCCCAGGTCCCTCATCACGGAAACCTGAAGCTCAAACATCTAACAGAAGCACCAACAAAGATTGGTGCAGAAAAGAAAGGGGGGAAGATGTGCATTGTTCGCAGAGCTCACCTGGCCCCCTGCTACTCCTGCCCCCATCTTTTCTTCTTCCACTGCTGTCACCTCAGAACATCAGAGCCCAACGTAGAAATATATGAAACACTGATTTTTTTTCTCCTTCCCATCCCCAACCACACTCCTTCTGCAGGTAGCTTGAAATGCAGACACCCAAGAGAAAAGAGCATCATTCACCACTCCCACTTTCCTAACAAGACCTCATTACAGCACAGGGAAAACTTGACCCCATCAGAAGTGTCAAGCCAAGGACCCACATTTATTCCACACACGATCCTCTCCGCCTATAACTTAGCAGATGCTGCCAGGAGGTTATTCTTTCTCTCTTTGATTGCCACGGGGAGTAAGCTTTCCTTTTTTTTTTTTTTTTAACAAAGCTATTTTAAAACAGATGCTTAACTTTCTGTGCTATTTTAAATGATGCATAGAAGAAAAAAAGCCCACAGCAGAGCCAGGGTTTAGCACAAAGAGTGGGTGAGCTGAAGCCTGTGAGCTCCTACAGAGAGGTCTTGGCCAAAGGCATCCACAGGTGTCTAGTTAGAAGAAATGAGCCCCATTTGGACCAGAAGATGACCATTTAGCTAGAAGTTTTCACATTAAGAATATGCTAAGAATTGCTTAGCAGAACAGCAAAAACCCACACTTACCTCCAACACTGCAAACTGTGTCTCAGTAAGGTGAGGAGTGGGGTGGAGGAAGGCTCCCACCTTTTGGGTCCTGGTCAGGCTGTGACCTGGGGGAGAGACCCTCCGCAGCCATAGGAAGGAAGAATTAGAAATGCCCAACAGTCACTTTGAACACAGTGCTCAATACCCAGAGAACTGATTTCCACCTCCATCCTTGGTGGGAGCCCTGGACAGCCTGATCTAGTGAGTAGCAGTCCTTCCTATGGCAGGATGCTGGAGCTCAAGGATTTTTAAGGTCCCTTCCAACCTCAGCCTTTCTATGATTCTATGATCCCCAAAAGAGTGAACTAGGAGCCACAAGACAGCAGCAGCTCCAGGGACTCCATTTGCATTTGCACAGTCATCTGGAGGGTTTGCTATGTGCTTATTTATTATTTTGCTATGCAACAGATTATAAACCCAATCTCTGAAGTTACAAAACCATATAGTCAGTGTTCATCTGTGGTGTTTGATTATTACGAAGTTGTTCACGCTCAGCAAATACGTTTTCTGATAATCAGCTGGCATTTGCTTTATAGACATCTGTGTTATTAAACACACGCAGAGAAGGGATTTAGGGATTGTGGTAGAAAATGGCCCTCGTTCCATCTCTAAAGCATCGCATACATTTTTGTGGCTTCTCCATCGAGATGTGCTACCATGGGGCAAACCTCCATCCGACCCAGAGAGGTGCTCCCAAACCTCAGGAAGACAAGACCACACTTCCAGGTAGGCGAAGGCATCCCGCTCCACCAGCTGCATTGCTGCTGCTGTCTGGCACTGCATTAGCTTCCCCTCACTGTGAATGGAAATGATCCCCCGTTTAAATGGGATGAAGAGAAGTTTGCATCAAAGGCACCATAACTCAGTCAAACACACCTCGGAGACTTCCCCGCCCGTGACTGTCAGGGGTAATAACCGCAGCTCTGATCAAACAAAAGGCCCTTCAGACCCACTTAGCCCCTGCAATCGGCAGGTTCATGTCTCCTCTCCAGCTGTCAGGAAAGACAGTATTTAAAGAGGTTGAGTCAGAGGGAGACAGGCATGCTGGGCTGTGAAAGAGGAAAGAATTTCCCATCAATGGGATGTTGATATGATGCACTTTATCAGTGCCCAAACACTTTGCTGTACGCTCTGGCAACACCCTCCATTTTTCTCCTGACCTGGCAGGAAAGGAGGGTCAGCAGCAGCAGCACTGATGGTGGCTAATTCACATGGAAGTGCAGGGCTGTCACAGCCGTCACTGGCACGTCAAACACTGGCTTTTCTATTTCCTAACCCTCTCCCACCCAAGGCCCACAATCTCTGACCAACCCCACGCCCAGCAGCAGCTCTGCTCTCCCCATGGCCATGTCCTCCCACCCACCCCTCACCCCACAGGTGAATTCTTCCCCCCTCAAGTTACCCTGTGAGCTTCCCCAGGTTAGGATCCCTCCCCTGGGGGATGTAGGGAGGGAGGCAGTGGGATGCAGTGGCACCGTACCACAGCTCAGCTCCCCCTCCTTTGCTGCCCCTACCCTGAGTTGCAGCATTAAAAGGATTACTGAACAAAATGATGGGAGAGAAGGGATTACTGGGCATTATGAGCCTGATCCCCTCTTAATTAATTACTGGTCAGACATATGAAAGGATGGCTCCGGCACACCCTGCGACAGAGAAATGAAACGGGCAACTGGAAGCAGCTAAGGAAGGCTTTGGTAAATGCCAACACTTTTTTTTGCTGATGCAACTTTCTTCCCAAAAGGGGTTCTTTTAGAAAGTGCTCCCTGGTGAGCCACTGGCACAGGCTGCCCAGGGAGGTGGTGGAGTCACCATCCCTGGAGGTGTTCAAGAAAAGGATAGATGTGGCACTGTGGGACAGGGTTTAGTGGACATGGAGGGCGGGCTGATGGTTGGACTTGATGATCTTAGTGATCTTTCCAACATAACTGTTTCTATGATTCTATGAGCATCTGCTGCTGCTTTGTGATGAAGTTTGGCACCTTTGCAACAAAGATTGCACCCTTCATGGCACTCACTTTTTGCTCTTCCTTATGCTTGCACATTCTGGGGGTGTTTGCAGCAAAACCAGCTCTACCCAAAGCCTTGGGACTGGGGCTGACTCCACCTTACTGTGGACCTTAAGCTGGACCTTTCCTGGCTGATCAAGGAACTGCCTCCTAAGCTGGATTAGGACCACTAGCAAGAGGTATTCTTAAAATTCCTATGGATAAAGGCAATCATCACAACAATCAGCAACCCTGCAAGGAGGGGAAAGAGGAGGCTTGTTGTTTCAGCTCTGCTCTCCAGAGGAAGAGTTAAAAGAAGATCTGTTCAGGGAGACCTGTTCAGATCTATCAGGGAGATTTTATAATGGCCTTTTGATATCTGAAGGGGGCCAAAATGAAAAAGAGGACAGATTCTTCAGCAGGGTCTGTTGTGATAGGACAAGGGAAAATGGTTTCAAACCGAAAGAGGGAGCTTTAGACTGGATATAAGGAAGATGCTTTTTACAATAAGGGCAGTGAGGCACTAGCACAGGTTGCCCAGAGAGGTGGAGGATGCCCCATTGCTGGAGACACTTAAGGTCAGGCTGGATGGGCTCTGAGCTCCTGATGGAGCTGTGGGTGTCCCTGATCACTGCAGGTAGTTGGACCAGATGACCTTTAAGAGTCCCTTCCAACCCAAATGATTCTATGATCTCATTTGCTGTGTTTCCTGGCCTGAAAGGAAGGGCTGTTCACATTCCTCCCAAGCCACTGTTTACTGCAACTGACCAACTGTTGTTTCATTTTGTCAGTTCTCAGGGCTGCATCCCAATAAAATGGAACTGTGGCCACAGCAGGCGTCGGACTGGCAGCTCCTGGCAGAACAAGGCTGAACATCATCTCTTTGCACTGCACCTTTTCCATGCATGCTCCCTCACTGCAGGATTGTTCCCCAACAGCCATGACCAGAACACAATACCAGGTGTCATTTCATGACCCCCAAATTCTTTAGGCAGAAAACTCAGAAAAAGCATTTGCACCAACTCCAGTATACCCCAGTCTGCCCAGGTCAGTTCCTTTTTTTTTTACCAAACGAATCTACAGCACCTCCTGATCAGTACAACAAAGGAAGGCAAGGCAAGCTGCCACTGAATGCTGCTTGTTTAAAGATCAGCTAGAATTATTTACAGGTCTTCAACAAAATTCTGCCTATTTAATCCCCTGGTCACTGTGCTGTAAAATGACCGAGAAGGAGCAAGACACAGAACTGGAGGGACCAGCCAGCATCGCCAGCCAGCACTTGGGCTCTGCTGCAGCTGCATTTTGTACCATATGTTTGTGCAAGCAATTAAGCAGGGATGGCAACAGCCCTTTGCTTGCTTTAGGAGTGATGAAACCCCAGTGGGGGACTCCCAGGACCTTCTTTCTGCTTCCAACAGGGAGTTTTTCAAGGGGCATCCCTGCAGCCCCTGGGACAGACAGGCGGCTCCAGCATGTGAGCTCCACTTCTGCCTGGCGGACAGATGCCCTTTGCTGCTCTGCGCAGAAGAGGTTAAGGGAAAGGAAGAGCTAGTGAAATGTCTGAAAAATATCAGCATGCTGGTTTTGACAAATGCACAAATTGGAGCCGATTTGGAATGCAGATGTATGTAAACACGCATGAAATTATCCCGTCCCTCCTGCATAATGCCGCCTTGCAGCCACAAAGGCTCTGAATGCTCTGGCAAAGCCAGGCTGGTTAGATCCATTCAAATCAGGGAAAAGAGACTGGAAAGACAATGGGCAAAAGGGTGGGAGAAGGAGAGATCTCATCATTAAGTTAAACACAGCTTTCTCTGGCAACAGGGTTAAGGTTAGGGTTAGAGCTGGGGTTTGGCTCCAGGGCTGCAGCTGCTGGTTTCCAGGAGCCCAAAGGCTGAGCTGAGTTTGTAAGGTACATGTGTCCTTACAGAGTTAGGACACACCAGTGGGTTTCTCTGGGTGGCTAATAATGGACAAAGGAATAAAGAGGAGATGGCAGACCAGGAAGCAGCTGCACAATGAAGGGACACCACGAGCAGCATTTCTGGCCTTCACATGCACACACGGAGATGTCTCTCAAGTTCAGATGCACTACTTAGGGCCTGAGGTGGTTTTATGGGAAAGGCAAAGGGAGTTTCAACCCTCATTCCCACCCATATGTCTAAGAATCAAAGAATATCCTGAGCTGGAACACTCTGCATTCTCTGGGCCATGTAACAAGGGCTCCTCAGTCCATAACCTCTTCACAAAGGCACAGGACAGTAAAGGTCAGGGGACAATCCTTTGCCCAAGGTCCCACTTTGACTCCTACTGGATAGAAACTTGAAGTCCCGACTCCTGCTGCCTTGTCTTAACCATTCCCTTGGTACCCTCCTTGGTTGCTGCCATGGCAATTAGTTTTGTGCCACCCTTTTCTCACCAGAAACCATCTAGCAACAGCAATGTGTAAGTTGTCACTGGGGGAAAGCCCCCCAGGAAAACCCCCTAGAGGCTCTACAGAAAGGTAAACAAGCACCCACACACATAAATAAAGCATGGTAATAAATGTCTTAATAACTAGCAGTGATACAGATGCAGCTGAACAAACATCTCTGGATCCAAAATAACAAACAAGCCCTCTGCTTCCTGCCATAGCTCCAGTGATAATTGCTTGCATGCCTTCATCACACATGATCCCAAAGCTCTCGGTAAATAGAGAGGGGATGCTATACAGAGTGGAGAGTGGTGGCAGAATGTCTCTCCTGTAAGGACATCCCAGAGCTCAGCTTGGACCCAGCACAATTACAGCTGGTGCCCCAGTATGGGTGCATGCCCATGCAGAACATCACTGCAGAGCTGTACCACAGAGAAAGGTGGAAGTTCATAGAATCACAGAATCATTAAGGTTGGAAAAGACCTCTGAGGTCATCAAGTCCAACCATCAACCCATCACCACCACGCCCAATAACCATGTCCCCCAAGTGCCACATCTACCCTTTTCTTGGGCACCTCCAGGGATGGTGACTCCACCCACCACCTCTCTGGGCAGCCTGTTCCAATGCATTACCACTCTTTCAGAGAAGAAATGTTTCCTAATATCCAACCTGAACCTCCCCCAGCACTCTCCACGCAGACCCCACCAACTTCCTAGGCCCAAGACAGAGCATATTCCATCACATCAAGTCAACTCCAGAGAGGAAGGGAAGGCTTTTCAGGATGAAAACAGAGAGATACTCTTTGCAAAGCCAAAAATGAACTTTCCCAGCAACCTACTGCTTGCTGGGAACCCTACTTTCATACACTTGAAAAAAAAGAGACGTGAGAAAATTTGGGCATATTTTACCCATCTGCTGTACAGCTCTGATCCCCAACATCCATGATAATACAGTTGCTGGAGGGCTTCAAGGGACAGCCTCAAGCAGTGCTGGGCTGCGTCCATCTGGGATGAGGTCAGCACCCACTCAGGAACATCTCCACAAGACTGTTATTTCTTCCTCAGCTGTACAAGAGAGAAATCACATTATGACCAGAATCGATAAGGAAAGCAGAGCTGAGACAAGGAAGATGTCCAAGAACATAAGCACAAGCACTCTCTTCTGAGCTCCAACTGCAGTAAATAAATAAATACATGGATAGATAAATAAACAAATAGAAACCCTTTGAACTTCCCTTTGATTCCTCAGCTCTTCTAGCCTTTCATTTTTTTTCCCCCTCCAAACTTCATGGATGCATTTCTAACCTCAGAAATAAAATCCTCCTTTTGTAACAGGCAGTACGTGGCTTTTGGGGAGCTAGGCCACCAGACTTGTCCCTCATCCCAATCACAATTCCAGTCCCATATTCAGAGCTGGGCTGCCCGGCACTCCTCTCCGCAAGAGGCTTGTATAAGGGGAATCAGCCGTTTCCTTCAGCCACTGCCTGTGTCTGGCTTGACATATTCTTAAATACGGAGGGGAAAAAAATGAAAAAGGCAGTTGACAGAACAGGTTTGTTGGGGAGACACTGATGTGAATTTGATTTCTCTAAGTGGTGCATTGCTCTATTATCAAGACACACAAAGCAATGTCAATCACCTTGTCCTAGCACAAAAGCTAAGAGCTTGGCAAAAGGTTGGCAGCAATAAGCACACTGGTGTAGGTGGCAGGGTGTTATGAGAATGAGTTCCAGTTTGATCAGAACTGCTTAGATTATGAGGGTGTTAGAGTGTGTTTGTCATGATTTTAAGTGTTAAACCTTGGAAGTGGTATAGAAAGGCTGACATGAGAGTCTGAACAACACATCCACGGATGCTTATATTGAAAGGTCTGGGGAGCCAAACACAGATCATAGCTGTGAATTCCCAATTGTCCTTGGAAAGCCTTCAGCTCAAACACCTTCCAGTGTAGGATCATTTATTAAGCAGGCACCAATTGCAATGTGGTTTTTCCCCAGCTCGTCCTACCTTCAGAGACTGCTTGCACACACTGGACCTCTCCAAGGACTAGTGGATGGAGGGCAGACTGAGAGGCAGTTATTCTCCTGCCCCAGCACTGGACACCAGAGCTCCCTGCAGAAAGGGGAAATCAATTCCTCCAGGAGGCAATACAGACAGGGAGCATGTTCAGGTGCCCTAAACCTGCTCCCATGCTTGTATCCCAAACAGCATGTGCCAACAAGTATCAGAATGAGATAGGAATTAAGCAGAACTACTGCCTCCAACAAAATCAAGCCTGTTCACCAATCCAAACACATCTTAGTATCTTCTCCAGAAAGAAAAAAAGCACACACAGCATTTATTAAATTATTCTGACTTTTTGTTATTACTGTCTCTCCTGGTTCAGACTAAAGCATTAAAAAGCCACGAGGCACATTGATCTTGTGCTATTTCCCATTTAATATTGAAGCACTTGAAGCTCATGGGAAAGGTCATTTTGATCACATCTCTACCTGAGCAGATTTGGAGTGCACAAATGAACATCCAGGCACTCCAATCTCCTGCCCACCGTACACTGCTGTTCCCTTTGGGTCAAATACTGCCAGGCTACTCTGAGCCTCCTGGTTGGCATTCACTGAAAGACACAAAATGTCCTTTAAAAGGAGACAAAGCCAACATAGAATGGAATCAAGAAGAACTCCAGCTGGACTGTTATCGTGGAAGCTGCCATAAACTGTAGAGGTGAACTCCAAATGAAAGATCACACAACAGGGATCTGGAGGTAAGCAGATGGCTTTTAAAACTGGGAGTCTCACACCAGCTACAAGCAAGTAATTACCAGCAAGTCACAGCTGTGCTGGACCACATGAGCAGGTGAAAATGTGACTATGCTATGGTGTGATCACACTGCCAGCATCCTCCGACACAACTCCTCTTCCCTAGCTAGCCCTAATGCTACCAGATGTAAGGGGTTATTTGATTCAGAGAGATCAGAGTAATTTCTCCTTAGGAGGCCTTTAAAAACAAGGGTGGGAAGGAAGTTAACAAGATGCTCTGAAGTGGTGGATGAGTGTAGCTATCATTGCAAGAGGTGAGGAGTCCATCCAGACAAATGCAGAGCTTTCCAAAGAGAATGCCAAGGACTGGGACTGAGGGGGAGGTTTCTTCACTGCTTGCTGACCACGTCAGTCTACTCTTGAATGCATTGAGAAACCCTGTCCAGAAATGTTGTATCTTCCCCATGATGAATCGCTGGCTATAAGCCCCAACTTGGAGGGAGCAGCTAACACTGACTGTCTGATGCAGACTGACGGGCTAGGCTACAAAAGCCAACCTGACTTCAGCAGTCAGTCTGCTCCATGTGCTTGGCTTCTTTTCCAGCTGCTTTGCCCAATATGTCTAAGGAGCGCAGATGAGCACCTGTCTGGGCCGGTGCATGTGGAGTGGCAGTTCCCTGGGGTGCTGCTCCTGAAGGAGTATGCAGCAGGAGCAAAAGGCCGCACACAGATAACTCTTCCCTCCACTTCCTTCCTCCATCCTTCCTTTCAACAATCCTAAGAGAAGAGGGTGAAGAAAATGGCACTCAGATTTAATAAACTAACAACCATCACACAGGGCTTTTAGCTGCAAGTGAGCCAAGTGTCCTGTAACATTAAATAAATGCAAGATTAACCTTCAAGGCTCCCAGACTAAATTATTTATCTTGAGAGGCAGGGAGGTCAGGATTGAAACAAAGGGTAAATATTTGACGAAGGCACTGGTTGCACAGCTGCTTGCTGAGTGTGCCAGTACCACCCGTGCTTCCCACCTGTGCTCTGCAGCCCCATCAGCACCCCAGGATCCAGCATGGGATGAGGGGATGCCCTCGCATTGCTGTCTATGGTACCCCACTTTGCCACTGGGTCAGGGGACAGCCCCTGCAACAGAGCAGGAGATGATACCTGCCGTGATTTCACCAAGCATCTGATGCTCCATAATTAGCAGCCGCATCTGCCTTCAATAATGGAGCATTATTAACCACATGATTTACATACAACCATTTATGTAGACACTGTAGGCAGGGAATTACCTGATAACGAAATACCCTGCTGTTCAGGCTAAGTGACAGAGTCAGAAATATTAGTCTGCTTAATCAAAGCACTAACAACATGGAATAGACGAAAATATTTTGCCATTCCCTAGCTGATCTCCCCCATTAAGATCCTCAAGCCTTCTTCTGTCAAAGATATGCCAATTATTTTCCTATCAATAAAAAAATTAAAATTTAGCCACTACTGGGAAAGCATACAACATCTGTTTAACAGTGAATAGCAACATCACCATGCATTTTAAGGTGAGAATGCAAAAGACAGCTGCAGCCAGGACTGATGTAATTAGTCAGGACATACAATACCTTAAATTACCAGCTCTATACTTCCCAGATGCACCAGGCTTTGGAAGGAGAAGTGGGCAGGATTTCAGTGTTAACTCACCTGAAAATAACTTCCATAACACACTTTTTTCTCTAGAAGGAGCATCATCAGGTCACTAATATACCTTTCCTTGTAGCACCCCTTTGTTCGTTCACCTTCCTGTCCCAGCTTGAAAACATCCCAACCAGTGCAGGTATAATGGACTGCAGGAGACTATGGCATGCTGTAGAAAAAGAAAAAAATATATAAAGATATAAAAAAATATATAAAGCTGGGAAATTAAAACCTTTCAGCTATTTTTGAATGCAAAAAATTGACAGCATCATATCCCAAGTGAATTGTGAAGGAGAGAGCAAGGTGAGGTGCCCTCCGCCCTGGGCTGCTGCTCAGTGGGATATACACAGTTTCTCCAGCAGCTGTGTGGCCTCTCCCATTTGTGTACAAGGCATTAAACCAGTCACCGGGTGCGAGGTCAGGAAGGGATTTTCTCTGAGTGAAGGGAATTGCTGTAAGGGGCTTTTGCATACCTTCACAGTAAGGTGTGTGCTTTGGGCTGTCAGATCATCTGCTTATTTCCATGTCGTAAATCCTTGCTGTTTCAGAGATCAAAGGTGCTGACACTGCTCTTGATCTCATGGTGTCTCCAAGGAGCACTTTAAGCTGTGGGATTGCTCTTGGACAGAGGGAGAAAGGATGCTGCAGAACTCTTCCCAGCAGAAACTCCAGGTGGGACCCCCACCCATTTTCCCCTTGCACCAAATTCACCCAGCCTGAAGAACCACTTCCCCAAATGTCCCATCACTCCCATGAGCCCTCAAGGCAGAGCCAGGAGCCCCATAGATCACCCCAGAGAAACAATAACAGGGGGCTGGAAATGCGATGGTGGGAGAGAAGAGCACCTCGTCAGCTGATGGAGGCTTTGTCTCTGCTGCCAGAGATCACGTGCGTTAGCACAGGGTAAGTGGGGTGAGTAAGCTGTGAAACCCAAGTGCCGTGGAGATACGTTGCTTTCAAATAATTACCAGCACAGCTATAGGTAAAGAAGGCATAGCAACAAAAACTTGACCTGCTCTGCTCCAGAGACATAGCTGGAGCCTATTCTAGCTTTAATGCAGTCTCTTAACGCCTACTGCTGTTAATGGTTCCTGCATAATAAGGGGGATTACGGATCTATTACCGATCTGTCACCTCTTTAAGAATGTCATTAATCATGATGGTTTATTTGCAAATTGGTTTATAATTTTGAAAATCTTTTGCAAATTACTTTAAATGGAAGAGGGTGGGGGGCAAGGGACTTTCAAAGCAGACTTCCATGCTATTTATTTCCTTGGTTTAGTGCCCCTTTTTGAGTCAAATCATCACTTTTGCATGCCTGTGTATGTATATATATATTTAAATACAGGAATACATTGGATGAGCACAACCAGACATGCATGGCTTGCTCCTTTGATACCAGCCTTCTCATAGAGACTCCTCACTGCTTTCCCCATTACTAACCTTTTGCGTCCTCCCAGAATCATAGAATCATTTAGACATGAAAGACCACTTAGATCATCTAGTACAACCATCAAACCATCTCCATCATGCAAACTCGTAGAGTCATTAAGGTTGGAAAAGACCTCTAAGATCCCCAAGTCCAACCATAAACCCATCACCTCATTAAGATCACCACTATACCACCAAGCCACTCAATGCAACGTGCACCCTGTTCTTGAACACCTCCAGGGATGGTGATTCCATCACCCCCATGGGCAGCCTGTTCCAATGCCTCACCACTTTTTCTGAGAAGAAATTTTTCCTCATATCCAACCTGAACCTCCCCTGGTACAACTTAAATCCACTACCTCTCATCTGATTTCTAATGTCACCCCTGTTCCCAGCTCCATACTACCTTGGCTGGAAGGTGCAGCTGCCCCACTCCCACCCTGCGGATTAAGGCAGCTTTGCCTGGATTATGGCTGTCAATCAAGTTCAAGTGTATTTTTAATAGTTTAATGTGTGGCACAAGGTTTCAAATAAAATCATCAAGTGCAGTCGATTAAACTCATTAAGTCCTTACGGACTCGTCTGTGTACTGCGCTGTTATCAGATTCAGAGACATGAGAATTAATTAGGCTGCTGTTATCCTTTGTCTGGATTAACATGCCAGGCCCAGCGGCCGGGTGTTTTCCTGTGGAAATACGAGGCCCGTAATCTCCTTACCAGCCCAACCGGGCAGATAGAGGCCTAAGAGATTTCTTCAACATTCCTCAAAGATCAAACAACAAGAAATGCACTGTTCCTTGAGCTTTTTTCCTCCCTTGGATTTCTTTCTTTCTCTTTTTTTTTTTTTTTTCCTTTCTCCTCGGCTCGTGAATGAAAGGCAGCTCAGAAGAAGGAGCAGCCAGGTAGGAATAGCTGCAGAAGCCAGCAGGCTCTGGTTCTAAGACTGGAAATGCTCCTCACATGGACCACCCTACCAGGATGCACTGGGGCTGTCCTGAAAGCTCCCTCTGCTGCCTAGGGTCCTTCCTTCTCCGTGTGACCCCCTGCATCAAACTCCACCAAATTCATGATATTCTGGTCCCTACCTATGGAGCAGAGTCCTGCTTCTGAAATACCAACTCTAAAAAAAAGATCCTATGCAACTTGCTCCACAGAGGGAAATAGATGATACATATTCATCACAAGACTTTTAACACAGAACAGCTCACCCTCATATAGCCAATACTCGTGCTATGCAACATGCAATGCAATACTAACAGATGTAGCAGAACAAATAGACTTCTGCAATCCAGAGAAGTCTTCTGAATTCCCTTATGACTCCTTTCTAATGGCATGAGGAACTTCATTGACATCAGAGATCTGCAAATCTCTCCCCTCATATTAAGGCTGCTCCTCATTTAACAGAATCAACTACCACAGGGGTGGGAGATGGGAGATGCACAACAAGTGATTGTTTACAGGTGTCTATGTGTGATGGATGAGCATTGCTGCCTCAGTCAGATCTTAGTCAGGGGAGTTTCAGCTTGAATATTAGGAAAAATTTCTTCTCAGAAAGCGTAGTATTGGCACAGGCTGCCTGGAGCGGTGGTGGAGTCACCATCCTTGGAGATGTTCAAGAAGAGATTAGATGTCACAGCAAGTGACATCTAGAGCAGTCACGGACTTAGCTGATGATTGGACTAGATGATCTCATTGGTCTTTCCAATCTTAATGATTCCATGATTCTTTGAAGTTGGTTGGGCCTTGACCAAGCTGCTCTTTTGCAGAGTAATGTGGCTGCAGAAGGGCCTTATTAGGGCATATTGCCAACGTGAGCTTTATCCAACAGGCTTTTCCAGTGGACACAAATCCTTTCCGATGGGCCAGCTGCTGGCAAACATGCTGCAGCAAATTTATGGGAACATAACCATGCTGTAAAGAGATGAACTTAAGGGACAAAGAAAAGTAATCCATATTAAGGCTGGCAAGGGCTTTGCGCCTGCTAACAGTCCTGCTGAATTGCATTTGAGGGGAGCTGAACTACAGCAATTTCTAAAGTAAATCACTTGGGCCTGCCAGTACTTTCTCCAGTTTATTATAGAAATTTACTCACAAGGGTCAGCGACCCCTCAGTCAATGACTCCCCCAGGTGACTTCCTGAGCCGTGTTTAGCTACAAGCATTTGCTCTCATTCCCTCTGATCTTCTCTTTCTCTCCTCCTCCTCTTCCACTTCCCCGTTTCATTTGCCACTCCGCTGAATCCCTTCTTTTTTCTCTCTATTGTCAAATCACGGGAGCAGGGTATGATGTGACAAGGCAGTGTTGGAGGAACAATAAGGGATGTAGACATGAAGGAGCAACAGAGAGGCGAAAGGGCTGAGAAGGGAACTGAGAAGCCTGAACGCGATGGAAGGGAAAGGGAGGTGTGAAGAGCTGCAGGGATGGCAGTAAGGCAGCCACTCTCTCAGGAGAGGTGCAGGATTTTCAGAGCTGCTTCCCTGTATAGATAATGCGAAGAGTCCCATTTTGTTCTCTAACAAGTTCTCCAGGCCCAACATAAAACTGTCCCTCATCATTCCCCCAACAGAAACTCAAGAAATTCTTCAGCAAACAGTTAACACAACTGTCCTGGAACAGCAACTGCTGGAAGTTCAAAGACATCCCAGTCCTCAGCAGAATCCAACCCCACCCCTGCCAGCTCCGTCTGCTTCTTTCCAGACATCTCTCTGAAGCAGCCTTCAGCATTGCTTGTGGTCAGCACAGTTTTCCACAAATTATTAATCACAGGAGAAAACATACAGAGCAAGCAGACAGCCTTCCTCCTTTCCCAGCTCTACAAGGTTCTCCTTTCAGTGTCTTCTTCACATTCACCTTTTTCCTTTCTTATCCCCCCACCATAGGGAATTGAAGAATGTCTCTTTAAGGTCCCTCTGCTTGCTGCCTTGCAGCATACCCTTGTAAATCAGATAAATATCTCAAGGATCCTCATCCTGGGAAAATTGAGATAATTGCACCAAATTGAAGTGCCTCTTCCCCCCCCCCCCCTTTTTTTTTTTTCCTTCTTCTCTTTTCAGCTGGAGTCTCTTATAGTAACAGGTGTGCTGACTGCTAATTCCTGTGCAGCAGTTACTACCTTTCTCAGAAGGGATGGCCCTCAATAGCTGGTCTCAGGCAAGCTCCATCTGTCATGAAGGTCCTGTGTGATTTGACCTAAGCTAGACTAATGCAAGTGGGTACTTAGTCTCTTCTAACCCTCATAGAATTATAGAATCATAGAATATCCTGAGTTGGAAGGGACCCACAGGGATCATCAAGTCCAAACAACACCACACACCATATGAGAGGAGAGATGGACCCCAGAACCAGCCTGAGTTTCTTGTCATTACCATTTGCACGCATCTCCCTAATCTAGAAATGTGAAAATGCCTCCCCAAAGCTGTTAATACATCAAGTTATTTACCCAGTCTCCCACCCTAATGGCCAAAGGCACCAGAAAAGAAAGGGATAGGGCAGCAGGCTGGGAGAAAAGCAGAGAGCAAGAGGAACGGGTGAGGAGATCAAGGGGCAAGCAGTGACCCCAGTGCTTTTCTACCAGGGCAGAAGAAAACCTTACAAAACAGAAGTCAACAGTGTTTTGCTTTTGGCACTCAATGGCCAAAAACACAAGAAAATGAGGACTGTCAGAGAAATGGAAGATGAATGATGGTGCAATCCAAAGGGGATAATTACTTCTCTAAGAGATTTCCAAGCAGCACCTGGGGTCTCAGGGGGAGCCAGTATAAAGGGCTTTCAGGTGACTTTGCTTAAGGCAGGGAGCATAAATAAAGAAGGTGCTCAGAGAGCAGCGATGGCTGTGCTCAGAAAATCAGAGAGGTAGCAAGCAGTGCAGAGTGACATGATAGCACTGGCCTTCATAATTACAAGCCTCCAAATGCAGATTAGACCTTCCAACTCAACCATCTTGTCTAAAGCATGCATTGGCTGGGAGAGAGTGGAGCAGACTGGCTCCAGGCCCTGGGAGATGATTGCTGAGCTTGGGCGAGCAGTCTTGAGGCTGCAGGTGGGCTGAGAGAGAGGACAACAGCTGTTTGCTTCACTCAGCTCATTTCTTCCATGCCAGGCCACCCTACCCTTGTTCGCAGCAGAGCCACAGCTCTCTGTAGAATCATCAGAGGCCATTCTTCTGAAAACGCTCTCACACTCACCAAAAATAGCCTGAGAGCCTAGGCAAGGCTGAAAGAAGATGAATGCATCGGCTGAACAAAGCAGTTCAGAGCTGCTGCTCCATCCAGAGCTTGGCCAGCATGTCTCTACCCACTCCAGCTTTGGGGAGGGAGGAGGCAAAGCTGGGAAATAGCTTCCCAGAAAGTCCAGTAATGAAGAATGGATGGAAGGAAGCCTCACGAATCAATTCTCTGTGAGCACAGCCACAATGTTTTCACCTTCCCCAGCCAAATCACTGGAAAGTGATACACCATGCGGTGCCGTGTCTCGTACTCAGGGCACATGCAGCAGATACTCACTCTTCACCTTCCTCCGTGCTGTCCATATAAAATCATAGAATCATTAAGGCTGGAAAAGACCACTAAGATCACCAAGTCCAACCATCAACCCATCCCCACCATGCCCACTGACCACATTCCTCAGTGCCACATCTCCACATTTCTTGAACACCTCCAGGGACAGTGACTCCACCACCTCCCTGGGCAGCCTGTTCCCCTTCTGAGGAAAAACGTTTCCTAATATCTAACCCGAACTGTCTCTGGTGCAATTTGAGGTCATTACTTCTGGTCCACATAGACCCAACTTGAGCTTGTAAGCAATGCCACAAACACAGACAAGAGAGGTTTGTTCTCTTTGGCTCTTCTCAACCTTTGTAGCAGCGTTCAAAGAGGATGAGGACAAGTTTCAGTGCCTGCAGGACAGGATGACCCTGTCCAGCGTGCACACAATACAAGCCACCCCTGGCATCTACAGTCTCCACCTGCTATTTCCATTCCTTTCAGGAAGAAGAGGCTTGACGATGTTTTGACTCCCTTTTCAGAGACTCCCACACAGCACTTTATAATCCAACTTTGCTCTCAAATACACATCCTGGGCTGCATCCCAGAGATGTATGTCAGGCATGAAGCGCTGTCATTCAGCCCCAGTCACAACACTTCAGGGCTTAGGAGAAGTCTGATGGATCGGAGTGAAGGGGGAGGAGAAGAAAAGGCTGAGCAGCGAAAAATGAAAGGAGAAAGACAAATCAAGTGAGGAAATGGCAGGGACTATGCCATACAGCAAGGATGCTTTTCATCTGTGATACAGCAGTGGTGTCAGGCACTGAAAAGGACAAAGATGTTCAGACAGAGTCAGGCAGGGAGGAAGCTGGTCTGACACCCGGCGACTCTCATCTGCCTTGTTCTCCAAGTAGCTGCGGGCAGCAGGGACTGAGACTCACTGCCACATCAGCAGCACAGCAATTAATGTCAAGTGGGCCATAGGGACAAAGCTACCAGAGAAAGTGTGTGCCTGGCTAAATGCCACTTCTTGAGTTGGCTTGGATATCTGCAGCCCTCAGCCAAGAGCAGCCAAATGGCCACAGCACTGGGATTTCCCCCACCATGTTCATGAGGTGCAGGAAGGGGTCACTGCAGGAATGACCTGGGACAGTTCTCCTCTCATGACCCAGATGTTTTCCTGTATAAGAAGTCATCTGCAATACTGAGTATCAAGAAAGGCAAAGCTGAACAAAATAGGAACTACCATGGGAGCAATCAAAACTGCACTCATGTGAAGACAAAGGGGAATAAATTTCAGCAGGAGTTCAGAAGTGACTAAGAAAGAGCAGTGGGTGAAGGAGGAGGTTCCTCCCAGTTCTGGATAATGAAGGAAATGGAGAAAAGATCTCAAACACTGCACAGAAGCTTGAGATTAGTCAAGTATGATCATATCATGAATTTCAGTCTCTTCCACTGTGAATGAAATGAGTAAATATTCATTGGGCTGAAGAGACGGGCAGGGGAAGAGATGACTTTGTAGCTTAATTGAGATAGGTATTCACTGAAGCTTGAACAGGAACCCACATCTTCTCTACTCCCACGTGAGTGCCTGAGTGTCTATGGTGGAAGTCTGACTTCTTCTTAGTCCCTCTCTGCAATCCAGGGATTTGATATTTTTTACTTATTCCTCACAAAGTGAAAAAGCTCAAATGACAGAGACTGAGCAGAATCAGACTACAGGGCCACAGGGCCATGGTGAGTAACCACCAGTCTTGCAGGTCACCTTTATGACCTAATCATTAGAAAGAAGACATGTCCAAAGAGAGGAGTGAGCCTTCTCCTTCACTGGCTCAACTTCATCATAAACGACTTCTAGAAAGTGCTGCAAAACAGCTCTACAAACACAAGAAGAGATCAAGGAGAGAGAAAGATCCCAGGCACCCCACCACTCCCCACCCTGACCTCGACCTGCAAAGATATCAGCCTGACAGCACATGCTTGCAAACCCCAGCCCAGCTCAGACTGGGTGAATGTGACAATCCATTTCTGACAGCGTGTCAATACAAAGCAATT
Source organism: Pavo muticus (assembly GCA_016647715.1). Lineage (NCBI taxonomy): Eukaryota > Metazoa > Chordata > Aves > Galliformes > Phasianidae > Pavo > Pavo muticus. The sequence goes on from JACDJE010000097.1 coordinate 1,579,856, forward strand.
TAGGAGTGCATGAAAAATCGACCTGAGGTAACAGGCAATTTCTCCGCTCTGCTAGTTAGACGGAAGTAGGGACCAATGAGGCCAGCAGCCCTGAGCGTGCTCACCTCGGCAGCACCCGCTCTGCCAGCCGTGTGCTGTCACGTTAGCAGCCCTCACCAGGACCAGGGACGGAGAAAGGCAGCAGCACAGCATCGTCTGCAGAGCGTGGTCTCAGGATGGGGACAAAGGAGAGCTGATGTCAGATTCCCATTCCTTTTACCCATTAAGATTTTGTTAACTGGGAGGCATTTCAACATGTAAAATAACAAGCTTGTCGAAATAGAGTAGGCAGACTTAAATGTATGCATGATCACAAGGCAGCACCCTGACCTCAAGCCCATACAACCTGCCCCATGGGCAGGGAGCTCAAACACAACGATTGGCGTAGAAAAGCAGAGGGTGAGCCTGATCCAAGCAAATTTGTCTGCAAATGTGGAAAGCAGCAGCAGCATGCTGGCAATGCTCATCCAGCACAACAGGCTCACGGACACTCCCACCATGCTAAAAGCATCACTATCCGTCATTATTAAAATCAGAAAGCACAACAGATGGAGCTTACACCGCTGAACCCAGCCCTTTTCTCTCTCCCAGCCCCAGGATCTTTCAGCCTGAAGAGCTGATGCAGATCCCTCATTCATCTAGAGAGGATAGACGTGCCGCCTCCACTAAGAGAGGCAGTAGAAATGATACTTGCTTCCTGTTTTTCAGATCAAACAACTTTGAATTGGATAATAATATCCAATTCATGTTAGATATCAGGAAAAGTTTATTCTCCTAGAGAGCGGTGATGCATTGGTACAGGCTGCCCAGGAAGGTGGGGGAGGCACTGTCCCTGGAGGTGTCCAAGAACCGTGGAGATGTGGCACCGAGGGACGTGGTCAATGGGCATGGTGGGGGTGGGACAATGGTTGGACTCGGTGGTCTTAGTGGTATTTACAAAATGATTCTATGATTTGGGCTGAAATTCCTGCCCATGCTGCAGTGTCCACATACAGCTCCAGAGGGGGCTAAGCAAGGAAATGCACAAATCAAAGAAAGGGAAGAATGGGTGGAGATGGGAAATAAAGTTGCAGTGAATCTGCCAGAATGACGTGCTGGGTTCAACCTATTCATGGTCACATGCTTTACCCAGGAAATCATGGGCTAGAGCTGGAGAGGCAGGGTTTGGGGTTGAGTCCTTTTTGTGTGGTTGCATTAAGAGTAAGATACCCATTTTATTTGGATTTAATAAGCTAGTTAATGCATGTTAACAAAATAAAAAGTCTTTATTAAAGGCAGATGTACTGGTGTATGAATAGCTAAGCATCAGCGTTGCCTTCAGATCATCCGCAGCTTCAGCGTCTGCTTCTAATAACCAGCTGTCACTTACAGCGATGTGGTAACTCTCCTATTAAATCCTAAATGGGCATATGGAGGTTACATTCAAAGTAGTGCTTCCCCCCTACGTTTCTATCTTTTCCCACACATGACTGAGCCAACTCACGAATTCCCTGCAACATTTTTCCCCTTCATTAATGAGATGCACGTTGAGATCAGAAAGGCCAGATGATGACCAGTCTTTCTGTTTTTACATCACTTTGGAAAAACTCATCAGGCTCCCTGTATGTCAAAGGAGTCCTAACACATCCCAGATGCCTCAGTGCTAATTGTGCTTTTTCTACTCGAAGCCACTAGGCTCTCCTGAGAAGAACAACAACAATAAGCCTCGTTTGTCCGGCACTGCCATGCTCTTGGGCTGCTTTGCAGTAACAGCCTGGCAAGCTCAGCCCTTGAATGAGCCACCACCAACACCACAGCACAAACACCTCCTTATTCACACACTGCATATTCAGAGGATGTTGGAATCCAGGGCTTGCAGGGAGCAAAACTCATTTCTCTTATGGGAATTGGGATGGAGGGTTAAACAAGAAACTTGATCTTGTCTGCAAGATTCCAGGAAAAACACCATCAAAAGCAAACAGTACTTACAGTCAGGGTAACACTTTCACCTTCTATTGTTTTTCTTATATTTTGCTTTTTACCTGAAGCAGATGCAACCAGAAAGGCACAGAGGGACATGTTTTAGTGGGCATGGTGGTGATGGGTTGACAGTTGGATTTTATGATCTTGGTGGTCTTTTCCAATCCCAATAATTCCATGAAGGCAGGGAGCAGCACCTGTACCTTGCAGCACTGTGCTCTCCAGCTGGCAGCAGAGGGGATGTGCTTCCCCTGCCTGGTCATGCCAGCAGGCTGAAGCCACATTGGCTGTATAGGAGCAGCAAGAAGGGGCAGCTCTGCCCTGTCCTGCACAGGTTCCATCATTAGGACTCGTCTCATGCAGACTGCTTCCTGATTCCCCATCCTTCCCTGACATGGATCTATATGCTCTTAATAGCATTTGAATAGTTAGTGCAGTTGGCTGGGGAGAGGAGGAGGCAGGCAGGCAACCGAAGAACACTAGTGCTGCAGCATATTAACAGTGCGTCAGTGTGGGTCAGCCTTGCAGACCTGGGGCAATGATGATCATGTCTTTAGGAGGGCCTGATCCCATCTCCCTCAGCCTTCCAGCTCCCTGCAGCGATTTAGATTGTGAATCTGAAAACCATGAAGCAAGGGGAACAGGGCACCCTGCTCCAGAACCATACTCACAGAGCTGTGGCCTCAACACCTAACGCAGCACAGTGGGATTGCACCCCTCTCCTGAGAGCTGCTGTGTGTGTGTGTGAGGTACCTCAAGTGCCCACGGTGCTCCTCCAACTGCAGGTCCATGCTCTTCCTAGGGACACCCTTTCATTTTTCATCATTATCAAGGAAAGCTGGGAGTTGTTTCATGCCAGGTAAGCTCACATGCAGATATGTTGCTGTAAGGTCTGAAAGAAGCAGAAACAGATCCCTCCCTGCACCCCATGGAGCTGAGCAGCCAACTGCCTGCACCAGGCCATGGGCACTGCAGCTCTGGGAAGTGGAGGAGAGCAGCAGGGGATGTGCTCTCCTCCTGTTCCCTCGCCGAGGCACTACTGTCAGCTGCAAGCACATGATATTTGTGGTCTATGCTTGCCCATCCTCATGTCTGAAGGTCCTGTACACAGTGCTATCAATCATCTGCAGAAATATTAAGCTGCTAGAGAGCTGACACTGTCATGTGCTGTATTCATTCACTTGAGGATCAAGTGTCCAAATGAAAGTGGTAACAGAGTCCAAACACAGAGCCTCCTCTATCCCTGATCTCATTATGGCCCTGATGTGTGCCCCAACCCCTTTCCCTCCAGGTCTCCCTTCCCGCAGCGCTGACCACAGCTCATAAATTAATAAGTGCATGTACTTTTAAAATCAGGTTTGTGGCGAGGGAGAAAGTGAAGATGAAGTGGAAAGGAGGGGAGAGAAAACAGACACAGTACATGCAAACCCACACAAACAGCTGAAACACTGCAAAAAGGTTTAACAACAGGTAAGTCTGCAAGCCGCAAACCCCTTGGTCTCTAGTGGGCATGGTGGGGATGGGTTGATGGCTGGACTGAGTGATCTTAGTAGTCTTTTCCAACTTGAATGATTCTATGATTCTATCCACCAGCCAGACGCCTTAATAGGTTTCCTACCAATGGCAGTGTGGTGCACGAGGACCCAGAATCCTTTGTTCTTACTCCAAGTACTTGCCAAGTTAAACAGAGAAAAAAAAAAAAATCTAATCCACAGTCATTCTTTAATCTTGTGCAGCTTATTAAAACCAAGAGGAAAGATAATCCACCCAGGATGGCAACTTGGGGGCTGCTCATTCCCTCTCCAGAAAAAATCAGTTTGCGTTTCTCCTGAGGGTCCCAGGAGGCTCAGAGACCAGAAGACACTGAAAATATGCTACAGGAAAGAGGGGCAGAAAAAAAGGTAATTATGGAAAAGGTTCAGAGGAAAGCTTGTTTCTGCACAGCTGCTGAGGGCAAGTGGGAGCACTATGCGCAGCAGGAGCTGCTGGCTCCAGGCTTGTGGGCAATCAGAGGATCGCACCCAAGAAGCAAAGCCAGCTGGGGCAGGCTCATCCTGAGCCACAAAAAGGCTGGAGAAGGGAGGAGGAAGAGGACTTTGTGCTGCAAGCTACAGGGAGAGGAACTACAGAGGAGAACCTGGGTTGGATATGTTGCGTGGGGAAAGACCTGACCTATGCCCTGTGTTGCCCAGTTTGACTAGTGCTAGATAAGATTGAATGGACATGGAGAAACTATCAGAACAATACTTACACTGGGAGACTAACTTGCCAAATGAAGACCAAAAAAAACCCTAAACTCCTGCAACAGTAAGGTCTAGACATCCTAGCTGCAACTGTCAAAAAATGGAGTGGCAGCAGAAGATGCAGCACCAAGAAATGATATTGGTTTAGACTCAACATTGGTAAGTGATAAGAGCACTGTGGAAGAGCTGTAACTGGAAAATAATGATGGACAGGGTGACTTACTTAAAACTTATGCCATATTTGACTTATTTTAAACAGAACAGACAGATAAACTGTGGTAGAGTGCTGCCTAAAGGTCCCTGGTTTCAAAAGGGCAAACACATGTCTTGGATATAAAATGGAAGTTCAGATGTCTTCAAACCAAATGCAAAACTCCCTAGAGAATGCATCCGAAGTATGGAAAAAAATACTCAAGGAGCAGCTCCTGAGCAGCTCCTACCTGGCTGAAATGAATATTGTAATAGGGACAGAAGGAATAAGGAGAGAGCATAAAAAGGGAAATGATTAAGCAGCAGAGAAAGCAGTTTTTTTAGGGGCTGTGAAGTAGAAAGATGGAGTGAGAAATGCCAGAAGTCAAACTGAATTAGACCTTAGGAAGGATATTAAAACAAATAGTGAAATGTTCTCCAGCCGTACAAACACAAAGATAATAAAGACAGAACAGGTAATGCTGTGAGCAGGACAGGGGAAGAGAGTTCACGAAAATCTAGGTGAGACCCCAAGACTATATGAATTCTTCTCAGCAACTCTGGACAGACAATAATTTAAGCATATGAACTAAGCTGGGTAACCAGTAGGGAAAGTCGTAGAATGGCTTTGTTTGGAGGGGACCTTGCAGATCTTCTAGTTCCAACCCCCCTGCTGTGGGCTGGTTACCGTCCCCCAGATCAGGCTGCCCAGGGCCCCATGTAACCTGGTCTTGAACACCTCCAGGAATGGGGCATCCACAGCTTCTCTGGGCAGTTGTGCCAGTGCCTCAGCATCCTCTGAGTAAAGAATTTTTTCCCAATATCTAAAGAAAATATACTTACCATAGCTGAGAGGGAAGTGAGGATCCAATATCTTCCTGCTATCAAGTGATTGGCCCCTAGGTAGCTCCCAGCCCAAAATCCTGCAGGAACCAGCCCATGCCATGACAGAATTAGAGTGAGGGCTTTGACAGATCCATCAATGAGGAGATGGAGAACACAAAGTGCAGCCTGTCAGTAAGAAGAATGAAAAAGCAATATGAGCATCCAACAACCCAGCATGAAAGGGAGGAAGGGAGGACAAGAGAAGGGCTGTGGGATGCCAGACTGTCCAGTTTGGGGACTTTTCATTTTTGTCTTATTTTTCTGTTAATAACTAATCTCATAGACAAAGGAAAATCTGCATTTTAGTGAATCATGTAATGCAGTGGCATGATCACGGAATCATAGAATCATTTGAGTTGGAAGGGACCCTTAAAGGCCATCAGGTCTCCTGCAGTTAACAGGGACACCTCCAGCTCCATCAGGCGCTCAGAGCCTGGTCCAGCCTGAAAATGGGAATGATGGGAAGCGATTTGTTATGGTAAAGTGAACGAGGCTTAGCCCAGGCTATGTAGAGCCAGACTGGGATCTGGTGGAGCAGAAGAAGAGGGCCAGGAGGAAAGGGGGCAGCAACAACACGTCATCCCTCTAAGGATGGGAGGAGTGAGGACACAGACGTTTTGTTTACTTGACCAAAGGAGATGTGATTACTCTCTGCATCCTGACTATAAACAAGGGAAAATTCAATGAAAGTGGAAGAATGACACCGGTGCTAAAAATATATAAAGTAACTAGAAACATGTCTAAGCTCAAAGCGATGCCTCACTAGAGCAGCAAGGCATCTGGGCAAATGACAGGGAAAACATAAAGAAATAAATAAAAAAGAGGAGGAAAGATTTTTAAGAGGAAGCCTGCTAGGAGTATGAAAGGGATTTTGTGAAGTGGCTCCCAGCTGGGAATTTGGCCATGGTACCAGGGTTAACACACCCACTACTCTGAAAAATACCAAGGGATTTTCAGCAGCCAGAAATTGCCAAGACTTGGGTTTTAAATCTCCACTGCTGAAACACAACTATTTATTCAGAGCAGTTCCACTTGAGCAACTATGTGAAATGCTGCTCCGAGACTCTCAAAAGTCTCCCAGGGAGCAGGCAAAAAAATACATATATTCTGTCTGGAGCTGATTCTTTTTCCACATTTCTCTCCCTCTCATCCCTCTTCACCACTAACAGGATTTGCATCAGAGCAGCCCAGCCCTCAGTGCAGCTCCCGGCCCCTCTCCCTCAGCTCATCAACCCATGAATATATCACCTCTGGATATGAGGAACAGGGTCCTGGGCAGCTGGGGGAGCTACAAGCAGCTCCGTGCCCCTCAAACAGTGAAAGACTTGAGGCATCTATGCTGTATAGAAGAGTTTAGCTGTGTCCAAGAAGTACCAGCTAGGAGCAGATGCTGTCAGAGCCTCTCAAGGCTTTCTTAATAATGCCAGCCCACCTTGAACAAAAGAAAACTGAGTCATCTCAATCCTAAGCAAAATGAGAAGATACCAGCATGCTTGAGGGCTCACAGGGAGCAAAAAGCTCACCTCGTAGAATCATAGAATGGCTTAGGTTGGAGAAGACCTTAAAGACCATCTAGTTCCAGCCCCCTGACACGAGCAGGGCTGCCAACCAGCAGATCAGGTTACCCAGGGCCCTATGCAACCTGGCCTTGAATGCCTCCAGGAGCAGGGCATCCACCTTCCATCCTGCCATCTCCTTACACATGTGCTATGGGGAGAAGCCACTGCCTGACAGACCCAGGTAACCCAACACCAGGGTGTCTTTTTGGTGAGACAACTGGGTCGCATAGGTCCTTCATCTCTCTCTTGCCCACTCCACACACGCCCCCTCCCCTTCTCCTGCCCTTCTCCGCTCCTTGCACCAAAGGCGCGTTTGACCTCAATCTGTCGGCTTGGATTAGAGTCTGGAGCCGTTCCCCTCTGCCGAGCACGGAGCCCATCAGGGCTGCGAGGCTGTGTCTGCCACGGAGGGTTACAGGAGACGGGGTCAGCGAGGGCTGCACAGCGCTGGGCTGCAAAGGGACTGGAAACCAACAGAGCTCGGCATGCCCATGTAAGGAGGCAGAGCAGAAAGCGTTAAGGGGTGCAGGAGGATTGGTACTCAAGGGGCACCCACAAACAAAAGTCAATGAAAAGCTTCCATGTATAAAGTGCAGCAGAGCCCATTCTTTGGCCCAAAGAGTCTGGCTAAACATGGATGCATTCTGCTATCCCCAAATCGGCGCATCTTCACTCAGACTGCCCTAGGCATGCCTCAAAAGTGCCTGAGCAGGAGAAGAACTCCTGCAGGAAGCCTTCCTGACCTTCCCCACATTCATCCCGCTCCATCAACAGCACAGTATGGAGAAATCCAAGGAAAAATGAGAGGAAAGGGAGAAGGTGCCCTTCGTACCCAGGTGGACAAAAAGGGCAGAAATATTTGCACAATGAGGCAAAGTCTGGGAATAAGAAGGACAAGAGTCCCCATGAGCCCCTCACATGCACACAGCCCAGCAGAGGGGTCAGGAGGGGAGGGCAGTGGCCCCCGAGGCCTCCACTGCGTTGGCTGAGGATGACAGGCTGAGCCTGACAGATCTGTGTGCTGTCATCTCCTATTGCACTGCGTTCCCTGAAGGACAGCAGGGTGAGCATGGTGCCCAGGGCCCTGATGAGTGGGCTAGAAGGCACAGCCAGGAACCAACCTCAGCCTCTCCAGTTAAAACTTCTCCTAGAAACACCAACAGAGACATTTCTCCTCTGCTCTGCTAAGTCCCAACTGATCTATCCATGCCCAGAGCCTCCAAGATTTTGTTCCATTCCACAACAGGCAGAAAATCCAGCACAGCCACACATGACCAAGTGTCACCCCAAGCCTGTACAGCCCCAGTGCTGCCTTGTCTGTCTCTGTGGCCACCAAGTTCATCCAGCAGCTGGGGCACAGTGACACAGCAGCGACATGATGGAGGCCCAGCTGCAGCTCATGCGCTGGAGGACAGCTTGGCCACAACATCCTGGAGCATCAGCAGCAACAAGAGTGGCATATCCCTCAAGCTGCCCTGACGGCTGGCATGGCTGTGCTTTCCTTCCCCTGCCCAACCCTTGACTCCATGACCCAAAAGCCTCCTCTTACTCCAGTCCAGTGACACAGAAAAACAGCCGTCAGGATGGGGGGAAGGGGTCAGACGCCAGCGTGGAGAATCCCTCTGAGTCAGACACACAAACAAACCTAAATCACTGCTTCTCGCAGATGTCACAAGAAGTAGCACAAACTGTAGCTGCAGGAAAAAAAATCCAATAGGCACCAATTAAATGCATGACTTGATGCCTCCACCACGGCAGCCAGTGGTGGCTTGCTGGTGGCAGCCAAGTGTCACCAGTCATTGCGGACAGTGCTGAGCCTCTGCCACTCCCGGGGGATGCTGGGGATGGTCAGAGTGTTGCCAGTGCAGCCAGAGCTGCATGCATATGCCTGCATTCCAGATAGCTAGATATGAAGTACACCGCAAAGTTACTGATGTGCTGCCTTGAAACAGGGGACTGCCATTTGGATATGAGCCCAAATGTCCCTTGGAGCACTGGGTGAACCCAATGAAAAAGTCTCATGCAGGCTACCCAAAATCTGGGCTAGCAATGGCAGGGGGATCCTGCTATCACTGAGCTGAGTGCTACCTCTACCACCAGCCCAGCTGAGGTCCTGCCCTCTCCCTTAACAGGGCAGAGAGGGGGTCACTGAATGGCAGAGACACCTGGAGTATCAGCGTGGGAAAGCCAAGTGAGGCCAGGAGAAAGACAAGAGCAGTCTGAGCCCCGCATTTCGCTCATGGTGATGCAGCCATCTGCGTTTGACACCCTAAAAGGTGACTCAGAAGGGTTGCACTCATGTGGCGGCCAAAGAAGCATGACTGGCCATCCTGTCCCAGCAGCAAGTGCCAGTTCCCAGAGCAGGAATCGTGCACCACAGCTCGCCCGGGTGTTTGCATCACCCTTACAGCAGAAGCAGTTCCTGGGGGGCAACGAGCCTCATGTTTCCCACAGCACTGCTGTCTGCTCCCCTGCAGCCAGCAACCCGGGAAGGAGCATCCAGATCACCGCAAGCACATCTGCAAGGCAAACGCTTCCCTTCTTTGATGTTAGCTGCAGCCACTAGAGGGTAATCCAGCCCACTGAGTCAGCCCAGAGCCTTGCTTTGATACAGCGGGCAGCAGGTAAGTGCCTGAGCCCCAGCCGCTAATTACAGGACGCCCTGCCTAAATCAGCCCCCAGTCCGCCCCAGCCAAGCAGAGAGCCCCGCTGGCTGCCCCCGTGCCCAGCAGCCTGGAGAAGGCAATGCCATCACACTGAGATGCTGCCGACTGCTCCTTCCAGTTGGACAAGGCTGCATCTCTGAGCTTGTTAAGAATTGCACAAAATAATAATAATAATGAAATAACAGTTTTAAAACCCACCATAACCCTGAAATCTTCATTAATTATGAATTTTGCATGGCAACTGTTACTAAGAGAGTCTCCTCTGAAACTGATGTTCAAAGAACTTTACATCAAATCTTCAAACAGCTGAGAAGGTTCAAGCTACAAAGTCGAAACATCTGTTGCTTTCCATGCATTTTTCAATGGGGAGATCAGAGAGGAGAAAAAAGTGTACAAAATAATCCTAGTTCTGCTTTATTATTTAAATACAATGATAGCCTATGATACACACTCTTTGCAGAGAAGGAGAGAAAAAGCAAAAATGAGTGCAGAATGTTATACAGTTCTACCTACTGGAGCCAAAAATATAATATGCTTCCATTTGCTTTAAATTTAGCCCTTCTGGGAAATGCTGTATTAATAGCCCTGGGGGATGATGTCTAAAACAGGAAAAGAAGGGCATCTCCTCCAGCAGGAACAATGAGCTGACGGTCTCACCCCTCCTCTAGCTGCTGTGGAACACTATGGTGGGAGCAGCAAAACAATTCCCAACATTCCCAAGGTTTTCCAAGGCTTTGATTTCACATAGGATCAATATCTCTTTTGGTGGAACATTGAATTTTTTTGTTGAGCAGCAAGGGGAAACTTCTAACAGCATTTGGATTAAAGAGTCCAATCCAATGCACCTCTAGCCAAGGTGCCCTGAGAGATGAGATCTAGTCTGCAAAGTCCCTGCATCTGTGTTTCACCTACTTTCGTGGGAGCCCCAAGCATTGCTGTGTTGTAAGGATGGTACCTTACGAGAGGTTTACCAGCAGATGAGCTCTTCTTCAAATAGAGGAGCTGACTTCAGCTTTCACACCATATGCTTCTGGGGGATGCTGGCCCTCTGAGAGCCAGGCTGAAAGACATCTGATCTGCTGAGGTAGATTTATCTAATGCCAGGAATTCGATCAATTAGCAAACTTCAAATGAAGAGCTGGCATCAAGTACACCTGTAACAAGAAGCTGGGAACAGCTTCTTGGGTCCCTGTACCAAGTTCCTGCTCTCACGGACACCATATTATATAATAGAATCATAGAATTGATTGAGTCGGAAGGGACCCTTAAAGGCCATCTGGTCCAAACCCCTTGCAATGAAAAGGGACACCTACAGCTCCATCAGGTGCTCAGAGCCCATCCAACCTGACATTGGCTGTCTCCAGGGATGGAGCACCCACCACCTCTCTGGTGGTTATTATCTCTTAATAAATATAAAGCTCAAACCCCAGCAGGTTTCACTGCCTCCTGCGCATCCCACCAGACAGCAGTGGTTGGAAGCAGTGGCTGAAGCTGCTACAGAAATTCCCTCCTCCCCAGGCTGTGCAGTTCAATTACCACATCCAAGTGGATTTATCAAACTATAAAGCAAATTGAATAATCTTGTGCTTCAGGCCTATAAAACATAAGTATTATACCTGGAAGTACTTTGACAAAGTAATAAAGATGGAGAGAAGAGGAGAGCAGAGGGAAGAGCAACCAGCTCTTTTTTAATGTGAATCACATTTTCATTTTTAACGTGAAACCAAAGTGAATCAACGCTCAGCTCCGAGTTCCGTCTGCATTGTGGGAGCATCCAGCTGGGGACTGAATAGATCACACTGGGAGCAATTCCTATAGCATAAGGCTGTTTGGTCAGGATCCGTAATGGTATCATAGAATCATTTGAGTTGGAAGGGACTCTTAAATGCCATCTGGTCCAACCCCCCTGCAATGAACAGGGACACCCACAGCTCCATCAGGTGCTCAGAGCCCGTCCAGCCTGACCTGGGCTGTCTCCAGGGATGGGGCACCCACCACCTCTCTGCGCAACCAGTGCCTCACTACTCTTATAGTAAAAAACTTCTTCCTTACATCCAGTCTAAATCTCCTCTCTTTTAGCTTGAAACCGTTTCCCCTTGTCCTATCACAACAGACCCTGCTGAAGAGCCTATATCCTACTTTCTTAGACACTGAAATACTGAATGGGATCCGTAACTTGAAGTGAGCAGCAAGCTGCAGAAAAGGCTTCACTCTCTGGCCCTGCCTCCATTCTATCTCTGCAGCCTTCCTGCGATCCAGGGGCATTATTCCACAAAGCCATGAGTCCTTTTTCCCAAGCACAAGCAAGTGGGACCTCCATATCCCAGCACCCCTGGTTTCTCCCCTCACTCAGAGCTGGGAGACATGACAGAGTTGGGTGCTAAAATCACCCAGCCCTCAGAAAAGACAAAATAATTTCCCTGTGATTTCCCACCGAAGCAAATACCCCTCTGGCCATATGCTCAAGCTGTGGCAGACTCCCATGCTAGTTATTTACTCGCCTCTTGCTGTCTTCCTTCTGCCCCAGTGACCCCAATGTTCACCCGTCCTCGCTCTGCCGTTAACCCCATTTGGGTTTAAGGGATGATTCACTCTCAGTGCCTGAGGTTTTCACCATCAAAAAGCGCTCTTACCATGGGAACTCCCATGGGCAATGGGATGGAGGAGCCCCCCGGGACCACACGACCCCACTCCCACCACCAATGGCTGCAGATGAGGGCAGAAATCCTACTGCTCTCTTGAAGTCCCTCTCTGCATTAGCACCAGCTCTCACACTTTTTGCCTTGTCTTTTCCTTTTTTTTTTTTTTTTTTTTGGCCATGTGTCACTAATTTTACTCATTTTCTGAGTTTGTCTAGAATAGTTAAAGATTTGATTAGCGCGTTCCTGGTTTTAATTGTAATTAGGACAGTCATTGTACAAGCTATAAAAGGAAATTGGGCTACTGCTGAGTGGAAGAGCCCCTGAGAGAACAGGGGGTGTGAAGGGAGAATTTCGTTCATAAGGAAGGAAAAAAAAAATAGAAAGAAAGAAAAAAAATCTGGCTGGGAAAGAAACAAAACTCCAGCTTGGGATGCTGTGAGCCGAAGTGGCCCAGGCACCTGGGGCCGTAACAAAAGTCTGGCTCCAAGCAATGTCAACATGGGTAGTTTCTTCCCTGATGCAACCTGCTGCACGACCTTGGCCAAAGGTCCCATCTTTCAGTTTCCCTCACCAGGATGGTTTGGGGGACTGTAAATCACTGGTCCCTTTTGCAATGCACGTTGTGATCCCTGTGGTACAGGAACAGCAAGAAATAACCCCCAGTCTCCATCACATACCAGGAGTCATCTTGGTGGCGGACACCTCCTGTATTCGAGTGACAGCGAGATGGGCCAGGTCCCAGGAAAGGACATCGGCCAGTTCTGCTTCTTTCCAGCAGAGGGAGGGGAAAGCCAGTCCAAGCCCACCGCAACAGCATTATTGCTAGGAAAGACACCTGTAAATAGGATGTACGAAGTCACACAGCCACAACGTTCAAGCCCAGAGGAATGGGTCTCCCGCTGGCACTTTGGGTGGCCATGTTGGCAACCCGCGCCAGGCACATGGTGGTCACCCAAGCCACTGGGGCCAGAGGGAAGGGAGATATCAGCAGCCACGTTTCTCATCTGACTTAATCTCATAGATAAATTGCTCTTGACAGTCGTGGCTGAGATCTCTGGTCACATCTCCAGCCCCTCTAAAGGGACAGCCCCCAAATGCAGGCAGCCTCCAAAAAGAGGCAGCCAACAGCACCCAGCAGCGTGTCACCCTGTTGCCTCCCCTGGCTCTCTCGCATCTCTGGAGCTGTCAGTCTGGCGCAAGAAAACTCAAGAAAAATCAATTCCCCCCTCCTTCTGCTCTGTTACACCAGGGGAGGCAGTCATTTTCCTGAAGCAATAATTTGCCTTAGTTAAATAAATAAATAAGTAAAACCAGTGGAGCTCAGGCTGCTCGTGGCACATTAACGTGTATCAGCCATCGCCTGCCACCTCCTAATGATCTCACCTCCAATCTCAGCCCCAAACTGTGGGCTTTTTACCGCTACATTTAAAGCAAAGAACAAACATAAACCAATCACTTCCCAGCGTGGCTGCGATTTTCATTAGTCCAGGCAGTGAGGAGGGGCGTGTTGCTCTGCTTGGCCCTCACTGCCTTCACAATTTATGGATTTTATTCTTTTTTCCCCTAGGAGCTCAGAAAAAAAAAACTTAATCATCACCTCCGAGCAGGAAGAAACTCCCCGTTGCGTCCTTCTCCTTGCCAGGGCACATGGTGCTGCTCTCATCTTTCCCCTGTAAGGTCTGAGCCCAGCACATGGCCTACCACCCACACCCTATGCTAATGCTCTAGCTGGGTTTTAATTGATACTGCATTATATGCATAGTTATAGATTTTGTATATATAGTTAGTATATATATGTATATATCTCTAATGTGCATATATATATGTGAGCACATCAGTGGAAACAACAGAAGCATTGGGCTTGTGGGTGGTAGGTAAAGGAGGCATTAATCCCCTGGTCAAATCTGCTTGTCTTCCAGGAGCTGAGCTCAACCAGGGCAGGAGGAGCTCTGTTTGGGGCTGACACTTGCTCCTGCTCACGTGATTACAGAATTACAGGACAGTTTGGGTTGGAAGGAACCTCAAAGATCATCTAGTCCCAAACCGCCTGCCATGGGCAGGGAACCTTCCCCTACATTGGGATGCTCAAAGCCTCACCAAATCCCATGATGGCCAAGTCCCCATGCTGCAGGCTATGGGTCCTGTACTCATCCTGCTCCAAAGTGATGCATGGTGCTTTCTGCAGGAGCAGCACTTCCCTTTGCACATCCTGGAGTTCAGTACCCTTGTTAGATAAATGAGAGAACACACCCAAAAGCAGGAGAGATTCCCTATAGAGTCCAAAGAAGTCCAAAAGGAAAGTGCAAGGCCATGGCAATGGACTAGTGCAGAAAGCCCCACCCAAGACCTTCAGATCACATGTGGGGTTTCAAGGGCCCAACCACCAGGTGCTGAGGGTGTGCCACTTACCTGGAGCATCAGGTGGCATCATAGGACTCAGAGGCACAGAGGCAGCCACAAATTTGGGGTTCTCGAATGCAGTGAATGAAGGTAGGCGGCCACCACAGCTTTGACAGATTACTGCTGTCACTGGTGGCAGGGCTGTGTGTTACTGCTGGGAGGTTCCCATTTTATCATTTAATCAAATAAAGTGCATTTGTGGATTACACAATCATTTGTAGACCCTGGTAATCTTTTTCTGCTTAGCTCGGCACTAGAACTTGGGCAGCAAACAAAGGCATTCAGAGCTGTTGTCGGACTCGGACACGCTGGCTTCAAGCCAGAAACTCTTGTTCCTTGACAAAACGAGGCAATTGGTACTGAAGAACATTCTGGCTACTGTGAAATATTAGATACTCATTTATTTTGCCAACCAATAGTTTTTTTGTTTTTTTTTTTTCAACTGAAACAATAGAGGAAATATTGAGAAGGAGGAAAAAAAGCTTAAAGAAAATCCTGCCTGCAAAGGGATCAGAGCGAAGCACCAAAACCCACAGAAATTGCTCACTAAGCTGCCAAACTTGACCTCAGATTGTTCATGATACAAGTTGGAGGGAAAAGGTTAAGGAAATGATACTTAAACCTGGTTCCTGTACACAGCACTGTGTCCAACTACCCAGTGCTCAGTTTCCACGAACTCCCAGGGTCCCACTGACTGTGGCACCAACACAAAATCTGGGGAGATAGAGGTTCAGGTTGGATATTAGGAAAAAATTCTTCTCAGAGTGGTCAGGCACTGGCACAAGCTGCCCATGGAGGTGGTGGAGTCACTGCTCCTGGAGGTGTTAAAAAAAATGGTAGATACTGCAGTGAGGGACATCGTCTAGAGCAGTCACAGGCATGGATTGTTGGTTGGACTAGATGATCTTAGAGGTATTCTCAGCCTTAATGATTCTATGATTTGAAGATGAGGGGATAAAAATCATACCAATCATTGCGGAAGTCCAGCTCTTGCTGCTGATGGTCTCAGTGCTGGAGAGTAGGAAAACCACAAAGAAAAAAAAACCCATTTATATACATAGTTAATGCAGACAAAAGATGTATCTGTGATCTGTAATGACCCAAACCACTCCAGAGGTTGGTCCCAGAAGGGGAAGACACCAAGTCAACAGGAAAAATGCAGTTTAGTTTGTGGGATTTGGGTTCTCATTCTGGGCAGAGCCAGGGCCCAGACCCCACACACCAACCTGCTCCTGCCTGCCAAAGTCCCCATGCCCACCATGGCCACCCAGTGTCATCACACACAATCACCATGAGGACTTAGCATTAGGATCCTGCCCACCCTAAGCCACCATTTGGAAGTAACCAGGGTCTCCAGGGCACAATTCCATCCTTTGACAAGTGAAATGAAAGGGTTAAAACCAATTAATTCACCACAAGGTGCCCATTCAGCAGAGAATTCTCCACCTCACAGCTCACCAGGCCGCACATCCTGGAGCCATTTTGGGCTGCGCTCCTCCCGCCCGCGCCACCCACAAACACAGGCCAGACACCGGCGTTAGCAAAAATGTTTAATCTCTCCTTGATGCGTGTGTTTATTTACAAGTACTAAATCTGAAGAACATTAAAATAGGAAATAGCAGGATATTTACACGATCAAAGGGTGTGCGGCCAGCCAAGCCGGCCTGTTGCTTCAAGTCTGAAACAATCATCACAGAAAGTTAATCAAGGACTCCGGATTCTCATTTATTTATTTTTTTCCTCCCCATTTAATTTTTTAAAACTATTAAAACTCTCTGCCTTTCACCAGCTTTGCATTAGTTCCCACCCCCACTTTCTTAAAGGACAGCTCATTGTGCGCTTTGGGGCAGGATGAGCCTGGGGGTCACCCCCTGCTCCCCACCCTGAGGCACAGGATGGGGTCAAGGGGCCTGGGGACACTTCCAGGCCAGGCTGGGTTTTTTGGGAACCTCCCACTGAAAAGGCAATGTGAGCAGCAGGGGCAGGCAGGGGCCTGCTGGCAGCTGGTGAGGTTTGGCCTCCTCCATGCTCCATCCCCAAAATGCAAGATGGGGGCATGTGTAGCGTCACCGATATGGGATATCCTGTGATGCCTCCCAGCCTCTCCCCCAGGCAGGGGTAACAGGCTACCTGCAGGATTAAGGACACTGGGCATCAGGCGAAAGGCAAAGGTAGCACCAAGGAGCAGCAGGGGCTGCAGGCTGCACTGCAACATGTCCCCCACACGCAAACATCTGCCATGGAGGCACCTGGGACCAGCAGCGAGGGGACCCCAGAGGGGTCTTTGGGTGGAGCAAAGCCCCAAAGCCCCCTCAGGAGGAAGACATCAGCCCGTCCCCAGGACCGCACTGTGGACTCTCCTCATTGCATGGGATGGGGGACACAAGACAGGGTGAGAAGAGCCCGGCAGTGGAGGCAGAGGAAGCCAAGAGGTGCCAAGAGGAGCCCTGAGAGCCCAGCAACGCTGTGACACTACTACCCTGCCTAGCACAGCCCTCCAGAGACTTCCCTGCTGACCACCCCAGGACCACCAGGGACATGAGAGCCATCAAACATGGCTACCCAGCATAGCCAAGGATGTGCCCGCAGCATTGCAGCAGCCCGGTGAGCCTCTGCTCTCACCAGCGCTTCCAGAAAATTTCAGGAGAAGGCTCAGACAAAAACCTCCATCCTCTCCAACCAGCAACAGCGAGAGTCCCACCATCTCCAAACCATCACCAAAATACCACGTGCTCAGCTCCACCAACAGCCAACAAAGATTCCTCAGACGCTCTTACCGCTGCAGTGGGACCACAGGATTGAAGGGGCTGCCACAGGGGTGCCGGAACCTCAGGCCGACCTCACACCACACCTGCACCAAACCCAACTGCGGCACTGCTGGAGCTCCCACCACGCTGGCCCCATGAGCTGTGCCATTTGGGGACCCCCAAAAGGGTTCTGTCCCATCAAGGCTCCTGGCGCACAGCTGTCCTTTAAGGCTCTCCAAGTACCACACTGGAAATGTCAACCACTGAAGTTTTTTTTTCTTTCCTCTGGACAAGAAAGTGACAAATTAATTTCAAATTAAAAATAAAATAAAATAGATAAAAGGTCTAAACAAACCTCTAGGATTCAACACTTGCAGTTTTTTTATGCTTTTTTTTTTTTCCTGTTTCTTAAAAAGATCAACTCAGACTAAAATCTAGCACAGTCATGCAACAGCCCACAGCTCTCAGATATCAGCTTGGGGTTCCCAGGTTTGGGAAACGATTATTACATCTTTTTAGAACGCTTCTGTTGTGGTGGTTGGGTTTTTTGTTCTCGTTTTCTTTTTTTTTTTCAATCAGCATCTTCTCCTTCCCCTCCTTATTAAAGCAAAACCAAACCAAACAAAATCACAACATAATGAGAGATGTGCAGGCTTGAAACGATTGTTCTGCATGGTGAGAAATGCTTGGAAATTTCTTCCAGACCATTTGGTATCCTTTTTTTCTTTTTTAAACTGGCTGTGTAAATTTATTTCATATTTATATCGGTTTGATTCTCCTTCAGTTAACTATACAGCACCCCACTGGGGCACGAGAATTAGATTGTAACCACATATATATATATACACACTTTTATTTTTTTTAATTAAAAACTTCATTATTTCTCCCTCTCCCCCCCACCCCTAACTTGCAGTTTATGGGAATGGGCAGAAACCAGAGGGCTCCTGCCCACTTGGACTTCTGCTGTCACCACTTCTGGCAGAGCACGATCCCCTCCACTCAGCCCAGAGAGCAGCAGGAGCTCTTGGGACAGACAAGGAAATGTATTTGCTTGGTTTTTGCAAAGTTTTGGTCACCTGCTCCAACTCCGGGCAGCATTCGGCACCTTTTTTTTTTGTTCAGGAAAGTAGAAAACTGTGCAGATGTGACGTTTGGAAGGGGGTCTCCCCATGAAATGCCAGCGGGCACAACCCGTGGCAAGGGCGGATGGAGTGGAGGGGAGATGGGGTGACAGCAAGGAGAGAAAGGGGGAGAAAGAAGGAAAAGAGAGAGAGAGGAAGGTAGATGTGGAGTGGGAATCCCTGCACAAGCCTGGGCTGCCCGGGGCAGGGGAGCAGAGGACAGTCCCAGTTCGGTCCCTCCATGGGCTGGTGCCCAGCTCCAGCCACAAGCATAGCACGAAGCAAGGGGGAAAAGGTAATGATCCAACCCTGGGATCCCTGTGTCAGCACAAAAAAATGGCAGGAATCCTGCCCCTCCCCGCCCCCCCTTCAAAAAAATAAAACAGCAAAAGGAAAAGTTTTTAACCATGCAGTCATAATGTCAGTCCTGTCCCTGCCTTCTCCCTCCCAGGAGCCGAACCTGAAACCAACTGACTGGTGCTGTGGGTGGCCAGCAGGAAGGCAATGGGTAAAAGCCAAAGTACCAGGCTGGCTCTCCAGGTCCCCTGCCAGTGCCATCCTCTACACTGCAAGGATGGGCCCTAAAGGCATCCCCCAGCCATCCCCCAGGGAAAGGAATACCGACCCTCCTCTCTGACTTCCCTCAGCCAGCTCACAGCCTCCAGAACCACTCAAGCAGCATTTAAATAAGAGCATCTACTCAGCTAACAAAACTCCCACTTTTTTTTTGTTGTTTTGATCTTTTTTCTTTTTTTTTTCCTTTTTTTTTTTGTTTTTTTGGTTTTTTTTTTTTTTGCACTAAACAACATTCAAATAAAACATGGCACAGGACGTATTTTAAGAAATATCAAAGCTCAGGGATTTCTCCCTTTCCTGCCCACCCCTGCTGCCCCCACCACCAAATCTCCCCACATCAGTCCTTTAGCTTATTTTTTAAAACCGTTTTTCATTAGTTAGTTGCAAAATTTAGAATCCTCTTTTTTTTATTTTCCCTCCCATTCTTCGTTATACTTTTTATTTTTTCTTTCTTTAAATTAAAAATTTTGTCTCGTGTAAATTGTGCAAATATAGCAGTTAACACTAGTGGCAGAAGGCCAGAGAGAGAGAAGGGGGGAAAGAGACAGAAAAAGAAACAGAGGGAGGAGGAGAGGGGGCAGACAGCCGGGGGGCAAGGAGGGGAGAGCAAGTCAAGTACAGTACAAACAGGAGCCCACCCCCCTCCCTCCACCAAAGTAACAACAACATCCAAATGCCATCCTAAAAAGCCCCACGGTCCCGACCCTCCTTCCCCGTGGGCTCAGGGGCCCGGGGGGGTCCCAGCGGGTCCATGGGGCACGCAGCTCTCCCTCCTCCACCGCCCCGCGTCGCCCCTTTGCAAGGTCTCTGCCGTGTCCCGGTTGCATCGGGGTGTGCGTAGAGGGGTTTATCCATGTTGCTGCTGTCGTCGGGATTTTGTTTTCCGCTCGCACGCGAGGTTTTCCTTGTTCGTTTGTGGGAAGTGTGCGGAGGCGCCCGCGGGCACGTCCAGCCCCGGCCCCGAAGTGTCCTGCCTGCCTCCTCCCGCCGCGTCGCTGCTCGGGAAGCTGGCACCGTGCCGCCACCTCTTCAGCTGCTTAAGGCCATTGTGTCAATTGCCTGCTCCAGCTTACTCCTCAGCCGCTGCCTCCTGGCCTGCTCGTCCTTCTCTAACGCGGCTAAAATCTGCGGGAGAGAGGGGAAAAGAGAGGCTGAGAATCGGCCCTTGCAGCCCATCCCAACATGCAGACACGGGTTCCCATGAGAGGTATCACGGGTTGGTTCCCAATGTCTAATGGAGGAGGTGAGAGGTGCAGGACGCTGCCCCCAGCTGTCACCCAGCAGGTAGAGCACCCCATGGGCTGTGGTAACACCAGTAGTAACACCAGGGACGTGTAGCTGCAGCTAGCAAGAAGCCAACCCAATGAATAGCAATGAAGAAAATGGACATCTAGCGTCAAATGCAGGACAAATCCAAAAGGCAGTAACTGCTTCAAACTACTTCCATGACCCCAGAGAATCTACCAAGTCCCAGAGAAGCACTGGTTGCTCTTCAGAGACCACGATCAAGCCATGAAGTGGTTCCACAAGCCAAAAAAGATGTGCCAAACCCACAAGGCTGTAGTTGCCACTAGGAACAAAATCCTGCTCAGCTCTCCCTAGGGTTGACAGCTATCCTAGGCTATGGGATGGACACTGGGTCCTTGCAAGAGGCACGCTTGCCATACCAGGACCACAAGAATCACAGAATCATTACATTTGGAAAAGACCACTAAGATAAGTCCAGCTGTCAACCCATCACCAACATTTTAAGAGTCCAACCATCAACCTATTGTCACCATTCTAGCCCAGCTGTCAACCCACATCCACCATGCCCACTGACCACATCCCTCAGTGCCACATCTCTATGGTTCTTGAACACCTCCAGGGATGGTGACTCCACCACTCCCTGTGCAGCCTGTGCCAGTGCATCACCACTCTTTCTGAGAAGAAATTTTCCCTAGCATCCAACCTGAACCTCCCCTGGGGCAACTTAAGGCCATCACTTCTCATCCTATCAAGAAGACAGCTTTCCTCCATCAAAACCCTCTTCCTCTAAACAACCTCCTGTGGGAATGAGAGATCACAGGGTGATGTGTGACAGTCCCCTTGTCCCATAAGAACACTTCTATGCCTGCAGGTCTGGGGAGTGCTGGTGGAAAGGGCTCAGAGCAGACAGAAGGGAGTAATGAAGCATAATGCTGAGGGACACCTGCCCCCTCCACAGGCACAGCTCTCATCTCACTAACACTGTGCCAGTAGAGCAGAAAAGCTGACTTAGAAAAAAAAAAACAAACCTGACAGAAATCTCATCTCCTCGGGTGAGCTAGTTGAGAGAGCAAATTTTTTTGCAATTAAATATCAAGGCATCCGTCAAAGGGGACTTGATTAACCATTTCATTGGCTGCATAATTGGAAAAAAACTGTTGTATAATTAATAGACTTACTAGGAGGCAGGCAAAGTCCATCAGGAGCCCTACAGGTAACTTCTTAATGGGGAATCAGCTTCCTTTGATTAAGCACTGCTGCAGCGCCTGCGGGCTGGCAGAGTTGCGAGGAGATGCAGCAGCACTTGGCATGGGCAGGCTGTGCTCCCCGAGAGGTGTTCTGGGACAGGACTGGGGCTGGAAGGGATGACCAGTGCCTGGGGGAAGTAGAGGCACCGCTGCAAGGTGCAGAGCAGCTGGGTGCTGCTACGTGCTGCGGGCAAAACGAAATACCTACAGCCACACTCCCACTGAAACCACAGCCCCATGTGTCTTAGCAGTGGCAGAGCTGGAATAAGGGGAGGTTGGTCTGAGAAGCTGAGTAAGAGTCTATTCCCACTACTACTGCCTCTCCCACTGAGCCAGCTGTGTACTGTGCGATGCTGAGGTGTTAGAAAATTCACAACCTGCCCCTGCACTTACCCAGTCCTCTTTTATCCCATTCTTACATAAACTATTACAATAAAAGAGAGTTGGACTAGATAATCTTTTCAGGTAACTTCCAACTAAAACGATTCTATGAGTCTATGAAAAGGAAATCAGTGCTGAGACACAGGTTTATCACCTGCTGTAAGGAGCCAGGACCACTGATTACCAAGATGCAAGTATCCACATGAAAATTAATTATGATCTTCATTCACAGCCAATGACAGCTTATTATTGCACTGAACAACAGGAAAAATTATTCTCTCCCATTTCGCATCAAAGAGGGTGCAGTCGGGCTGCATATAATTGTGCTTAATGAATGAAAACAAACAAAGGGAACAGCTGCGATTTATTAATTCCATTACAAATAATAAAAGAAGTTCCTGAGAGCTGTGAACACACTTGCAATGCTTGGAGAGCAAGACACTCAACAGATGTCAGGCTGCAGCTAGCTGACAAGATGAGAACCTGTGCCCACCAAGAGCAGCTCATCAGTGCCACACGGCCCCTTCCTTGCTCTCACTCAACTTTTGTTTAAACAGGGCTGGGGGCTTCTACCCTGGAGGAAGGGAGCACCTGATGGTCACTGAGGAATGCTGACTGATCTGGATCCTCTGAACTGTTCCTCTGCCACCCTCATGGTAGCCAAAGAGCTGCTGTACAAGCTGCAAAACATCCCAAGGCCGTCCATGGCCAACCCATCACACAGAAGTACAGACCCCCCAGACGTGTCATCCCACTGCAGCTGGGGAACGGCACAGGGATCCCACCAGCACTGTTACAGTGACCATCATGTGGCCCCTTCCCAAGCCCCAGGGTTTCTTCTGATTCCT
The DNA here is from genome assembly GCA_016647715.1 of Pavo muticus. Lineage (NCBI taxonomy): Eukaryota > Metazoa > Chordata > Aves > Galliformes > Phasianidae > Pavo > Pavo muticus. Next base: position 1,602,606 of record JACDJE010000097.1, read on the forward strand.
GTAGGCAAGACAGGCAACCAAGGGGAATGGAAACCTTCCTCAGCCTCCTCCTTCTCCCTCCCCACAAAGCACTCAGCTACACGAGGATTTTGGCCACCACGGTCCCACTGCCGTCCTCAGACCCAAAGGCCAGCTCTGTTACTGCAGTGATGGGGCCCACCCTTCCTGTGCAAAAAGTGCCAGCGCTCTGTCATCTAAATAAGCCACTGTTCAGGCAGCCATCAGTCTGCTTTATTGGGAGAATAAAAGTGATATTATCATGTTATATGTATAGATCTGTGTTTTACTGTAGTTACATACTTTATTGCTTTAATAAAAAGATGCGGGGTGCGGATTTAAGCAGTGCTTCGCAAAGTTAATTTGTATAAATTACAACAGAGGGGTTTTTGACCATTCTTACTGATACTCCCAAAGAAAGTGCTGAAGAGGCCACCACATCCTCTCACATCCCTGTGCATCAGAGCTGGATGACACCAGTATAAGTGTGGTGCCAGTACTGCTATGGCATTGGGCCGGGCATGGCACATAGAGTAGGCACGCTGCAATAGTGCTGCCAACTCTGCAGCTCTGCTATGCTCACATGCCAAGTGCACGTACAGCAAAAGAAAAATAGGTGTTTTCCACATTGTTCCCAGCAGAAAACATGGGAATGAAACCCTACTTGTCAGCACAGGAAGGGCCACAGAGCAAGGACAGGACTGTCCATCAGCTCCTGGCTCCATACGTGGCCTCACCTCTGCTCCACTGATCTCAGCCCTGTGCACCACCCACCCCCATCTCATAAAATAGGGATAATGCAAAACTGAGGGCTATGAGACACAGCCTGCAGCACAGGTTTGAGGTCCCATCGCCACATCTTACCTCATCCTTGTACTTGGTGATGTAGGAGTAGATCTCGTGCAGCGCACTCATGCTGTTGAACTGGCTGAGGTGTAACCGTGACTGCTCTGCCAGGTAGGCGCTCATGTCCTGGTCACTAATTGCTGGCATTTTAGCAATATCTGCATAATATCTGCAAGGGAGAGGCAGGAGAAATGGAAGAGCCAGTCAGAAATATTGAGGGAGCGAAGGGGATGAGCCCACCCTGCAATGCTTACCGAGAACCTCTGGAGAAGCAGTATGAGGAGCATCTTTCCTCAGAGTGGTGACACACCACCATCACTCACTGTAATGCTGCTGCTCATCCAGAGGTCTCCCAGCACTTCACAGAAGGTGAGCATCACTAGCAACATGCTGCCAGAGGAGCAGCATTGAGCCATAGAGCGCTGGCTGAGCCCAGCCCAGCCCATCATGCCAGGGAGCCAGGATCAGGGACTTTCCAATCTCGTAAATAACACACTTTTTCTCCTTTCTGTCCCATTTTGCACTGAAACCCATCTGGCAAAACCCATGATGCAACACACAAGAGTTTGGTACCGTTCTAAGTTCAGAATGTTGCTACAGACAAAGACAGCACTCAAGGTAACTTCACATCATTGGAACTAGATGATCTTTAAGGTCCCTTCCAACCTAGGCCATTCCATGATCAAGCTCTTGCAGTTACACATCTGCTCCTCTCGCACAGCTGCATTCTCTTATGGTTGCTACCAGTAAGACACTACCTTTCTTCTCCTCAGACACCTTAAGATTCAGTGTCCCACTCCACATTTGCACCACTGACATGCTCAGCAAATAACAAGAAAGCCAGACACAGCTTGTACCATCCAGAACCGTAGTGCAAAACCAGAATATTTTGCTTCAACAAAACCAGGAGGCATTTTATGACCCGGACTTAGCATGCACAGGTGCAAATTCAAGCAACAGACCAAAGCCTTTTAGGAAACCACACTGGATAGGTCCATGGGCATCCATCCAGAAAGAAACCTCATCCACATCAAACGAGCCCTGCCTGCTCCCAGCACCTGGAAACACAGAGCACAATTCCCTCTCAGGTTTCCTTTACTTCTCATGACTCCTCAAACAGCTCAGTAAAGTTTCTGGTAAGGTGATTAGCATCATTAGCACCATCAGCTGAACGCTGAGGTAGGACACAGCTGGAGCATTTGGATAGGAACAGATGGCAGCAAGACCACTCCAGGAGAGGAAGCTGAGGATCCACTCCATCCCAGGGCGCTCAGCTCAGCTAGTGATAAAATACTTGGGCAACTCTTACATGTCCAGGTAAAATGAAGCAGTTCTGGGTTTTATCATGACACAAAGGATGACAGGAAACAGTATTTGTCAGTACAAGCATGCATGGCTTGCATGGACCAAGACTCCAGTCATGACCATGGTCTCTTCCTGGAGCTTCCCACCCCCTAAGCCCTTTAACACGCTATTTCTGTCTCCAACTGGCAGGAAACCCCCTTTTTTTTAGGATGCCTAAATCCAGGTGGCAGACAGAGCTGCTAGGGGGAATGTGTCCCACTCAGCCACCCCTGCACTACTCCAATCCTGCCTCTGCAAAGCCTGACAGTGACAACTGTGCCAAAAGCCAGAAATGCCAGATTTTGCAGCAAAACCTGACAGCAGACACACCCCACTCACTGCCTCTGGGACTGCACGCTGTGCTCCCAAGCAGCACACCCCAGCACCCTCCTGCTCCACAGTAAGCGGTGGCAGGAACGTCTGTCATTGGTTACATCTCCCATCTTCTCCCTGGGGATGAAGCACGGCAAGATCAATGTTTCTCTCCGGAGTGGTTTTATACCTTTTCTCTGCAGGCTGAGTATAACACAATGCTGAGTATTTTTGTCACAGAGATGGCAAGGTCAGAGAAATTCACCTTACGCTTAAAGGCAGCGAAGTTTGTGATGTTCCTAAGGGACCCCTCTCCAAAGTCCCCTATAGCCCTCTGCAAAGAACTCTCTCCTATTACAACACAGCTCATCTCTCATCTTAGCCAGCGTATTTCAGGGACATCTTTTCTTCTGATCCCAGCTGTCTCTTCCTCCAGGGAAGGACCTTGTCGTTGCACCTGCCTGCAAAGCACCAGGCATGCCAACGGTGTGACATAAATACGTAACTGAGTACTAGCAAACAACCAAGGACAACATCAACTACAAAGTCTCATGCTTACAAACTAGAAAATACAATGCTTATTACTGCCTGGACATCTTACATCTGGCTCATTCAGTACGCAATCCAGACACCAAAAATGGAAAGGGTCCTCAGCAAAATACGGAGTACAGCTTACCAGCAAAAGGGGAAGGTTGCTTCAGGAACCTGAAATGTGGTGTTTTTTAAGCTTTTTAAAATCCCACTGCGCAACCCAGCAATATTCTAACAGTAGCTCTATTTGGAGGGTTTTGTAGGACATCTCCCGGGTTTCTCCCCCAAAAAGATAAAGCTAAACAAAGCTTTATGCCCAAGAGCATCAATTTGCAATCAGTAGCATTCAAACCCTGAATACTTAACACGGCATTAATTCAGCGGGACAGAAGGATGTCTCTCATCAGCTAACATGACTGAAGGGTGTCAGAAGGAGCAAGGGAACAGCTCCTCACCCAACCACTGCCTTGGAGCACGAGCTCTCATCACGATCCCAGGCGAGATGTGCAGAGGGATGAGAGACGGGAAAGGGCAATTTTCAATCATTTCAGCAAACCTGCATGTATTGTCATGTTACAAAAAAGGCACTTCTCTAGTCCATGGCTTACTTCTTACCGCTCTTCAAAAGCAATCAAGGGAGATGATAGCAATTTCTTAGCACTGACCAAGTTTTTACAACAGAAAACTTCACACAAGCCAAAAGTGGAGGTTGCTTTTAGCATCCTTTAAGCAAGACAAAAACAGCTCTGTCAAACAGTCATTGCAAACTCACTCCTGGAGACAATCGCAAGAAAGCAGCATCTCTCAGATGAGGATTACCTCCCACCAGCATTAGCACAGTGCCTCTTCAGAGTGTCCTCAACAACCAAACCCTCAGTGTGAAACCTCCACACCCATGTACGTTCTCCAAGGGAAGCAAGGAGATGCTGCCAAGTCTACTCACCTTTCTACCCAGCTCTTGTAGTTGGGGATGTCCTTGGCGTACAGTAGTTTGTTGGAGGGAGAGTCTTTTCCTAATTTGTGCTCAGAAGTTGAGCAGGAGTCCATGAATGTCTGAGCCACCACGGATAGGCAAGCATCAGTAATACTGTTCTTGTGAATGTCGAACACAAACTGGGGGTTCTTAATCACATTCACCCAAAAACGTAGAGGTAGACTGAAGGAAGAAAGAAACAGGAGTCAGCACACAAAACGAGCCCTGAGCAAACATCCATTCGCCTTTGCCTCAGTGCAGTACCATGTTCTCTGCCCACCCCAACATGGCCACAGTTCTCCATGGAGAAACCCCTCAGCGTTGTCAACGTCTCCAAGGACAAAGCAGGGCAGCAAAGAGCTGCTGCTTCTTCATGGGTCAACTCACATGGAATAGTCCTCACTGAGCCCATGGGTCACCAGGCATGGTTCCCTCCTCCCGTATCAATAATCCTAAGACACTTGGTGGCATTTCACACATCTCTCATGCTGCAGGAGGAGGTCGCTGGATTCCTCCAGAGGCTCATTAGCACATTTAAGACGAGAGAATGATTTAGGCAGCCTCAGATGCCGGAGACGCATTTCTCAGCAGTGGAGGCACTGGGACTGGATGTTTGCTGCATACTTACACACACGCCACTCTCCATCGCTCCATTTCCCACTCTCTTGCCCCTCTCCTCTCCCAGGAGCCTTTCAGGGTCTCCCTCCATTAGAATGACTCTCCTATCTGTCACTCCTCAGCACCAACACCCAGCGAATGCTTTTATCTTAGACAAAACACACTTCATTCCCCAGGACTTTCCTAATGAGGGTACCGGGTGCATGTACATATTTCATTTGTGAAGGGAATGGCCTCAAGAAATTAGCTCCACACATCGAATTAGCGCCCAGAGATAAGCACAGGCATTAGTATGCAGAAGCCTGCATGCCCAGCCCCTGCAGAGCGGGGCTTTTTTTTCCTCCCTTGCGTTTCGATCCTTCTTTTAATATAGAAAGCAGAGTTATAAATCAGTTCCAAGCACTTCCGCACTCTCACATCTCCATTTAAAAATGTTTCCTTTCCTGCCCTGCTAATTGCCAACAGTTACTGAACTATACAAAAGCAATTTGGCTGCCATTTAACAAATGCCAGGCACGGGAACGTACATACCCGTCTCCAGCAACGGCAAGATCAGAGAGATGAAATCAGTGAGGCAGCAGAAACGCAGAATGTCGAGGGGGGGCTGCAGAGAAGGAGCAGACGTGTGCTCGAGCCCTGGCCCCAGCACAGTGCTCACTGAGGTCTCATAAGCAGCTCCTCCCCACTTTTCAGAGAGCGATTAGCAGAGCTGATGGGTTGGCTCTGCAGGCGAGGTTACGGAGGATGCGTACATGGCTTTACACTAACTCTGTTAGGGCACGCTCAGCTGAGTGACAGGAGGGAGCGTGGCAAACACCTCCAGGACAGCTGAGATGAGAATGCAGGCTGGCACCTCTGGAGGAGCCCAGAGGACAGAGAAGGCCGTGCTGCGCTCACTCAAGGTGAGATGGGAACAGGATCGTGTTTGTCCTCAGCCAGCTCCAGCCATAAGGGGGAACGTGGCACTGTGGCAGCAGTGATTCAAGGGCAGTGTGAGCACTGCATTCCTGGGATTTTTTCTACTGCAGGAAGGCATGTGAGAGATTTACCCACACCCAAAACACAGAGATACGGGCCTCTCTTGTGCTGGAACATTTCCAGGAACAACCTGAGGTATATTTCTGCTCCCTGTGGGAAGGGTAGGAGGTATCATTAGCTACAACATCGCTAGCCCCTGCCCCACTGCCCCTCTCCATTACCAGTTACTCTTCCAGGTGTGCCTGACATCGTAATCATTGATCTGGTGCTTATCAGCTTGTTCATCCAGGAAATCAAACATGTATTTGATGGCGAGGGGCAGTGCGCTCCCACGATGTGCTGTGCTGAAGATAGTCTCAAACAGATCATCCACAAATTTCTGCAGGGTGCCCTGAGGAGGAGAAGGAGAGAAGGGCCATTCAGCAGCACCCAGCAGCAGCACAAAGATGGGCCTTTAAACCAATTTCACTCCTATTCCTACAACCTGGAACAAAAGCACAGTAATATCTGTGTAACCATACTGGTTTTTGGTGGTTTAGATCAACGTGACAGCAAGCAGATTTCTCCTTCATTGCATTGTTTGGCATGCTAAAAGCATAAAAACACCATAAAGAGCAAAAACTGGGAGGAGGGGATATATGTTGTATCATGGTCTTTATTTGACCATGATTGGTCAAATGAATTGCATTAAGATACCCAAGACTTGACCACAAATATCACTGAACAAACCTTAATTACTACAACACAGGGAGCCACATCACAAGAGAGATGGCTGACCCCAATCTCTGCTATATTGAGCCATTATCTTCAGTACAGCCCCTGGCCCTCCCTAGAGAGATCCCGGACAAACAGTACTCACCTTGTTTTATGCAGGCTGAGGGAAGGGGATCCCTGCTGTGACGTGTGCTGTATGCCATACACCCTAGGTAATTACCCATCCTACATCACTGATTTTGCAGCTTTACCCCAAAAGCCAAACCAATGGGATGAGGTGCCTCCTCCAGTGCACCTCTACTTTGCAGTCCAGCAGTTGCTCAGTGATACGGGGAACAGTAAAAGTGCCAGAGGGTGTAAAAAGCAAATAGGAAAGTTCACTCAAGGGACACTCACTGAGGGTTGTGACACACAGAAACATCACCTCCAGCTCAGATCCAAAGATCAGGAAAATAGTTCCAGTACTGAAGCAGCAGTCTAATAAAAAACAGTAGCACCTCTGGACAACCCAAATCCTTATCCCTCTCCATCCAGATCACAAAAGCCATGTGGCAGCTGTGTGTCTCTGTGCCATACCTTGGTGGCTAGCAGGCGGGTCAGGTAGATCTCAGAGACCATCTTGCTGCCCCGGTCACCCTCCCGCTGGTCCATGTGGTCGTGGTTTTTTACCAGGTGCCAAAGCTTGGTGCCACTCTCCAGGTCTGGGGTGATCATGGGGGTGCGTGAGCGCAGGCTGTCGGGGCTGCTGGCTGTCCGCAGCATGCTCTCTGCAAGCACCAAACAGAGGGAAACTCATACCTTACTGACCTCCACCTCTCTACCAGCTCTCCATCCCCATCCTCTGCTCTGACCTCAGCGTGTGTTACAAAGCACATTTGCCAGCACATTTGATGGAGCCCTCAGCTAGGCTTATTTAAATGCTTAGTGCCCCTGTGACTAATTTAATTAGATTTCAGGGGAATAAAAGGGAGGAGACCCTTTAGTTGCAGCCATCTGACTTGTCTTTCCTTCTCCCTTCTCCAACATGCTGCAAAAAGAGATGGCTCTGTGGGGAACTGCTCTCTCCCAGACACCATTATAGTACAGCACAGGAGAATCAAGCATTTAGAGGACCTTGATCCAGCAAGCCCTGGTGCCTCCGTCTGCAAATCCAGCCTGGTGCTGCTTTCCCTGCCAACAAAGCAGAGAGCAAGGTCTGGGTCCCCCTGCACACTCACCGTATCTGCTGAGGGACTTGGTGAAGGTTGAGGAGTTGGAGATGTTGTAAGCTGAGTTCTGCTTGGGCACCAGGGCTACTGAGGAGCCATCCGTCACCTGCGGGCAGAGATGGCATGAGTAAGCTGTGACATTGGGATATGCAGACAAAGAACAGTTCCACAGCAGGAAGAAGCTGGCCCCAGAAGGATGAAGCTACACTGCACCCTGCCCCAGGGACAGGGGACAGCATCTACCTCTGCAACAGTTCAGGGCCACAGAGCACAATGAAAATGCACCAAAAGCTTGGAGCTGAAAATGACAAAGCAATGCCAGAGCACAGAGTGCTAAGAGTCCTGAAGATGCTCCATTTAGTGCTTCCCTGAACAGAAGTATTGTAAACACAGAGACTGTGCAGAGAAGTGACCACAGACCCCTGGCCACATCCCCACATGAGCAGCAAGGTCTGGAGAGCCAAACCCAGGCCCTGACCAAGATAAGGAAAGAGAAAAGATATTCAAGCTCTCAGCAGCTAGTGACTGCTCAGCGCTCTCCACCATGGACAGCATTACCTGGTAGTGGGCCAGGGTGTTTAGCCTCTTCCAGTCATTGTCAATCTTTGTGGTGACATCTTCATCCTGCAGTATGATCCGGGCCATCCTGCCCTGCCGCCACTCTGTCCCAGTGAGGGAGAAGGGCTCATGGTTAGCAGGCAGCTTGGAGGACAAAGCCAAGCAGAGCAGAGGAGCAAGGTCTGGGATAAACGAAAGAGCCCTGCCATCACCTTCAAACCTACAGACTGATGACTGTCAACATGGTGTTGGGCAAAAGCTGTTTCTAAGTATTCAACAAAAAGCAGCATCAGTTTGACCCTGGCAACCATTTATTTCACTCCTCTCCTCTCCATCTTCCTGCTCCTCCTCTAACAACGTTACTATTAACACTGTTCCCAACAATTTCTGCCCTTCTTGTCCCTCAGCTTCATGCCTGCAACCCAAACCAAAGCCAGAGCATGGAGAGCTCCTCTCCTCTCTACTGGCAGGACTCACATTCTCACCCCACAGGTTTCCATGCACAGCCAGCGCCACCAGCACAGCAATCTTAGCCAAAGTGGACTGTACAAGCAAAAATACTCCTGTCCTGACAGGTCCTCTGTCCTAAAGGAGATTCACATTTGCTTGCCTTGAATGTTTTTTTGGCCTTTCAGCCTTTGGCTGTTTCAAGGGGAGTGCTTGGCCCCTCTCTCTTACCAAGGTCCATGTCTCCAGCTTTGGGACGCTGGGAGTAGGGCACTCCCTTGTAGACAGCATCCAGCAGCTTCTCTTTCACCTGTGTGATGGTGTCACAGTTCAGCACCTTGACAGGAATCTCCGGCGCATTCTCATTCTCAGGGTTCACACAGTTGAGGGTCTGCAGAGGGGCAGAAAGAATTGTGAGGATGGCAGATCCAAGGGCACGGGGCTGCAGCTGTCTACAGTCACATATGCTCAATCCCAGGCCTGAAGGTACAGCCTCGTGGCATATTCCTGCTTCCTTTTTCTTCCCACCTCTCCCCTTCCAACCCAAAAAACTCCAGCTATTTCCAGATAGGCAATGTGATATCTGTGCAGGAAACCTGAGCCAGCAAACCATGCCAAATTCAAAATGACTGCAAAGCTTCAGCACTGTCCATGCACATTTTACTCCCAGCTCCACACAGGTGGAGAAGGAGGTGGTGAAGAACCAGCTACAGACTCAGCCAGAGGAAGGACCCACTTAACACACAGCGGACAGGACAGACAGTTCATATGGGAGAAGTAGTAGTTCTCCATCTTTCATGGTAATCCCCAGGCTCTAACTTTGATTCCCATAGATGCTGGAAAGAGTAGTAAGAGAAAAAACACTCTCTGCGAAGCCCTGTGGGTGTCTCCAAGACCTTGTTAAATAGCTGGCCTAGGGATCGCGGCAAGAACTAGTACAAGTGAGGCTCCCACTTGCACTAACCAGCATTTTGTAGTCAATCTGCTGCCGGATAAGCTTGTCTTCACTGAGGGAGTAGCGAGCCTCTCCTGTGATGGCATCAATGGGTCCCTTCTCCATCTGTTGCTTGATGGCACAGTAGAGCATGAAGAGCGGCTCCCCAGCACATTCCTGTGGAACACGGGACGGAGGAGAGGAAGAGAGAGGGGTGAGAAGGTGTCAGGCACCAACCTTGCCTTTCAGAACCACAATGACAGAAGCCTGTTGTGCCTTTGCGGCATCAAGCCCCACCCGTGGCTTTATAAACCACTTCCAACCCTTCCCCAAGACTGCAAGGAAGCGGGGCACACAGAGGCAATTTGTACCCTGCAGCAATTCATTCTCCTTAAAAACTTGCTGGAGGTCTCCAACCTGATGAAATGGACTGGGAGACCATTTCCTGCAGCTAAGCCATTTGCCACCTATATGCTCCTACAGTCAAACCCCCCCAGTCAGAGCCAGCACTAGCTACTAGCCTCATTAGTGTCTATCTCCCAGGTGGGAGGAAGGGAGAAGAACCAGATGCTTCACCCAAAGAAGCTGGATGTTAAAACTGCAGCAATTCAGGACCTGCCAAGGCCAAAGCCATGGCACTGCAATGGACCAACCAGCCTGAAGCCATGAGCTGGAGAAAGGCAGCTGGAAGTGGACACCACTTTACCACGCAAGGCTCAAACTGCTCCACTGCACTGCATCCCAGCGTGCCCTTCCAGATACAGACATTAACCCTGAATGGGAAAATAGGGCAGGATGGCAGCAGGGAGGACTGGGAGAAATCTCAACAGATTTTACCCCACCAGCCCTCACCCCTCCCTCCCGGCCGCCTCACAAATAAATTGTACTTTGGTGCAAAGTGCGGCTGCTCTCCCTGTCACCATATGCTGTTAGCATCTCGTTAGCATCTGCGGTAATTAAAGAGACAGCTGCTAACGAGCAGGAACAGGCATACATCATCCCCAGACCTTCCGACAACACGCCTGTCTTTGAAATTATGTTTCATTTGCAAACTTGGCTTCATTAAGTCAGCTAGTAGAAGTGAGAGACCCGAGGTGGGTGCTATGCCACATGCTAACAGCCGCCACGCTGGGCTGCCCCAAAGCCATGAGCCCCCAGCACACACAACGAGCCCACCAGCCAAGGAAGAAAGACAAGAAATTGCTTCTTTTCATTGCTTATAAAAACTCCTTGTGAGTCTTCCAGTCTGAGGAATGCAGCATGGATGGAAAATAAATGGCTGAGTCCAGGGATCGCCTCCTCCGCTGCTCACACACCAGCCTGGCTGATGAGGAATAAACCTCTTTGAGGATCCATAGGTTAGATCTTGGTCATATGGATTCCCCAGAGGGATGGAGGGGATCCTGGCGATGGGCAGGTCTCTTCTCCAGCACCATGCAAGCCTTCTGAGCCAGGAGGGGACCCATGGGATGGGGATGGGCCAGCCCGCACGGTGATGGGCGACCACAGCCTCCCAGCTGTGTCTGGAGGATAGAACGGAGGGGCTGGGGGATAATCTCTGCAGGCCAAGCTAACTCCTGTGAATGGTACATCCACACACACACCAGTGTGTTGGGTGCAGGCTGAGGCGAGCCAGCTAACGCTCAAACTGCCGTATCAACTAGATGTAGCTCATCAGGCACCTAATATCGAGCATTTTTCACTGTTTGTCTTGAATTATCCCTCTCCGTTTTCCCAGGGTGTCTCATTAAGAATCTGATAAATGCTACTGCAGGGTCCCAGCAAGGGTTCCAAACGCTGCCATCTTGCTTCCACCCTCAGCCCTGGGCAGCAGGAGGCTGTTCTGTCCCTGTCCCCATCCCCTGTCCCAGACCAGTGCCATGCCAAGCACCCAGCCTGCTCCAGGCAGGTTTGCTGAGCGCAGCTCTGGCAGCTGGGCACACATCTGCCTGCCTCATTTACATGCACAATTACTGCAGTTTGGTGCAAGGCATATGTTTTCCTGCTGGCAAACTGTCTGCCGTGATACCTGTCCATCTACTCCACGGGTTCTCCCTGCTTTTGATGCCACCTGTGATCTTCACCGCCGGGAGGCAGGCAGAAAAGGCCCCGTGGGTCTCCTTCAGTGGAGGTAGCACAGGAGGGGCACCCTTATGCCTATTCCAATCCATTCTGACTGACCCAAGCACTGAAGCTTCCACCAGTTCCCCAAGGAGATGATGCCCTCTGTGCATATTCCTCTTGTAATAAGTGCACCTAGAGCAGACTTCTTTCTCCTGCTGCAACCAGAAAGACCAGAGGAGATTTCTTCTGCCAGTGCCACGGCTTAGCCAAGGGCTTCAGAAAAAGGCACTGTCCTGACCCCATCTCTGTCCAGTGGTGGCAAATGAACAGATCCAAAGTAGCTTCTGAAGGAGGTGACCACAACCGTGTAAGGCACCCACGGGCTCCATCCAGCCAGGGACAGGACAAGGGCATCAGATCATGCTCATGAAAGCAGCAGCTTCTCCAGATGTCACCATGGGTGTTGCAAGGATGCATGATCTGCTTTGGACTGCAGAATAACCATGTTCACTTCAAGCTCATCCACAGCAATCCCATTTGACCACCAAAAATGGGGGGATCTGACCCTCTCCTGTGCATCCCCTCTTTAGGAGGAGGCTGCAAGTTCCTACCCACACCTTCCTAACAGGGCACTGCCATTGCAAGAGGCAAGGAAGGTACCACGGAGCAAAGCAGCAGCATGAGGAGGTCAGGGAAGCCTGCAATATCCCTGTGAATGGCACAGCTTTTCTCCTCTCCCACCCCTGGAAAGCAATCTCTGCCACATGCTACAGCTAGATTTTTATAGATACAGGCTATCCCTCGACGGAGGCAAAAAGCCAAGTGCATGTAAGTGATATTATAAATCACCTCTCGTTGACGATCACTTGAGTTCTGCACAGACTCCTGCTCACTCTCATCTCTTGGCTGGAAATGGTTCAAACTCCCTTTATCTTAATGAGGGATGAAATCCCACAAAAACGGCTGCATGCCACCCAGCCTCACTGAGCCAGGCAGGATCCCAAGAAACAACCTCGGTGATTGACAAACCAACAGCAGGACCACCAGCCTCAGCCCAAAGCACCACCAGGACACAGTGCTTGCCAACGTGGGCAAAGTGGTCAGCAGCATCTGTCCCTGTATACACATGAGATGGTACAATGGGGCGTTGCTGTCCCCAGTGGGACCTAGGGGCAATTTTTAGAGGGGAAGCGACAGCAAAAGTGGAGATGCCTGGGAGAAACAAACCCCCTGTGAGAAGCCTTGGTTTCAAAAGACAGATGAAGGAAAATGAGATCAAATCGGCATAAATATCCTCTGAGCACAAGCGTGTCTAAGTGGGACCAGCTCCTGGGGCTTCATCCTCCTGAGCTGTGACAGGAGGGAGGAGTGGGGATCACTGGGAAGGGATTCAAGACTCATCTGGGTTCCTACAGATTTATCCTTTCTCCAGGCACTGTTTTTATGAAGATCTCAAAACCAGAATGCATTAAGCAATCCCTGCCTGCATTTCATTTCTCAATCTCAGCTATTTCCCCAAAAGGGAAGCCAGAATCAGTAATCACATCTCAGAAATGCGGGAAGGAAATCAAGGCCTGGGAAGCGATCAGCGCTCCGGGAGGGAACTGCAGACTGAGGAAACACATCAACCCAGGCCCTAGGTGACACACTGCCCAGCCCAGTGAGGTAGGAACCCACCTCTGTTCCCACAGAGGGTCAGCAATCCCTCCCAAACTCACCTTCAGAAACTTGTACAGCAGAAACGTGAACCAATTTGTCAGCATCTTCTCTGCGACTGACTCCGTTCTGTAGGGAAGGCAGAGAGCAAAGCCATGAGGAGAGCACACTGAAAGTCTCTGATCCTACCCACTGCCACCTGGACCGTGGCTAACTTATTTTCAGCTTTAAAAGGTCACATCTGGAAAGGCAACAGACACATAGCAAAGGGGCAGACAGCAAAAGCCCTAGTGACATGTCTGCCCACCTGCAAGGCTAAGCCACATCGGCCCTGCAGGAGGGAGAAGCAAATAGGTCTCCAGCATACTTGCAGAAGTGGAGAGACACAAACGACCTCATCCCACGAGGAGACTCACCCAGGGAATGAACAGCCTTCTACTTCTCCCTGCTACCTTCTACTTAAATGAAGTATGCTTCTTCTGTCATGTCCTATAGGAACCTGGCAGCTCCCTCTGCAGAGAGTGGACTGTCTGAGACCCCTAAGCTAGGTCAAGTATCACCAAACCTCCTTCAAGCTCCCCAGTTAGAGCGTGACCCAATGGAAAGCACTGAACCAGGTGGTGTTTAAGGTCCTTTCCAACCCATCCCTTTGGCCCATCACCACCACACAGCTCACAGTAAACGTGCCTGTCAATGCACCACAGGCTGCCACGAGCTTAAAATTCACCTTAACACGTCCATTATTTTTAAAGTCGCTTTTACTCCCTTTCAGGTAAAAATGTCAGCCAGCCTCCTGAAACCCTGCGGTTATACTTTTCAGCTTATCCATCCATTAATCATCAGATCAGCCACTTGTAAACGCAGATGCTCCCAAAAGCACAAGCAATACTAATAACCTCCCAGACAGATCTGCATTCCTGTTACACCAAGGAAACGGACCCAGGTCGGTTCAGGAAACAAAAACCAGAAGGAACCTGAATCTCAAGAGTACTCATGAGGGACCCCGCTGCCCAAAGGCAATGCCATGCAGGGCAGATGGGACAGAAGCCATTCTCCATGGCCAGATGGCTGGGGAAATCCACTTTCCTGGAGTTTATTCACGCTGACTTGGGGCTGTACTGTCCCCTCCACACCTTTCTCTGGTGTTAATGGGGTTTATCCGTTTTTGTCCTCAGTGGCATAGCAGAGCCCTCCTTAAGGCATTAGGGGATGGTAATACCTCAGGCTGCAGGAGGAAAGCTTTCCTGAGCCCATCAGCAAAGATTAATCCATTAAGAGGAGAAAAAAGAGACAAGGAAAGGGATGTAGGGAGAAAGCCAAGAAAAGGATGGGCTGATGTTACCAGCAGACATCCTCCTCAGCCCCAGCCCAGCTCCTCCACCGACTGCCCTGAACATCCATCTCCAGTGCCACAGCCTGAGCTCCAGCAGATGCTTGTCTTTATCTACAACAGGGCCAGATGCCACAGCAATGGGAGATTATCCAATAACAAAATAAATAAATAACAGCTCTCCCCAGTAAGATCAATGGTAATCCGGTTGCTCTGGGCGGTAAGTACATTCTCTCACCCAACAGCACGGCTAATCAAAAGGATGGGGGAAGCGCAGCCTCAAATGCTGTGGCTGCAGGAAGAGCAAAGTCTGGTTAAATTTTATCTGGGGACGAGCAGGGGACTAATGGGGAACCTCATCCCAGTCCTAAGCCTCCCACAGCTCCACCTGCCTTGGTGAAGCCTGTTGTTGTGGAGGGACAGCGAGAGGGGAAGAGCCCAGGGATGTGCTCAGGTCAGGGACACATGGGTTGGCCCCCCCACGGTCCTATCCTTGCCAGCTGCACATCTGCACCACGTCCACTAGCACATTATTCCTTTTGAGGTGCTCTGAGAAACCATGGGCTCCTTTGGGATGTAGGTGACAAATGAGGCAGAGACCAGCCAAGGGAACGCAGCCAGGGACCAGCTTGCAGCTGTACGTGCTCCAGGCACCTCCTCATGGCCAGGCACACAAAGCCCAGTGGGCTCTGTCCAGTCTGGCCATGCCAAGAACATCAGATGATGTCTGAAAGATGCTCTGGCATCCTCATGCCTTTCTGGTGACACGCCAACAGTGCAGCCATCCCCACTGGAGGGATCCTGCTGCATCCCTGCTGCGGGCTGGTACAGACACAGCATGTGAAGGGATGGCACGGAGGGCCTTGGGCTGGGCTGGTGGAGCTTATTAATTGTTTTTGTTCGGCACTTGGTGTATCTTTCAATATTCATCAGCCCGCGATGAAGGAGAGCTCAGAGCTATCATTAAATATTGATGGCCCAGGCAGACTCACGGCGGGGCTTGGCATGCTGCCTCCTGCTCACGCTCTACCCCGGCCCTGGGTGAGACTCCTGACTTGCAGAGATCTGCTTGGAAAACCCTGCCAAGCCTGGCAAGGTGGGCAAAGTCCCTAAGGAGGTGGTGAGGAAAGAAGGGCTCTTGTTGGCTGCTGGCACAGCAGGGCACCACCGCACAACTCCAGCCCTTTAAATGGCCACTCACCTCCGCAGGAGCAGCTTGGGGTGGTTCTTACTCTCCAGGTTCTTCTCGATGAGGTCGGAGAGGAGCTGCTTCAGAACACCCGTGGCATACTCCATCTCACCCTGCAGTGCCGTCATGATGAGTGAGGCCACATTGCCACGGTCCCGCATGGAAAAGCTCCGCTGAGCCTCCAGCGTGCGGATGAAGGTCAGCAGGAAGTGCTTCTTGTTCAGAAGCTGCCCAAAGAGGGTCAGGGACTTCTCCACATTTGCCTGGACCTGCAGGGATAGAGCAAAGCTGGGAGATGGGCGCGAGCAGGAGGGCAATGAGAAATCAGGGGGGCTGCGCATCAAGTTAGCACAGTCTTGGGGCATCAGTGCATACATCAACTTCAAACACATATGCACAGACACATGAGCACATCCCTCACATACATTCTCTTTGTTCCCACGTATCAAGATTTCAATGTAAGCTAGCAGGAAGCTCAATTCCCACCCAATGCACGGTGTGGGTATCACTGAAGGAGTGCCTGCCCCTTTTCAATACCCAGAAAGCAAATAAAGCCTCAATACCGAGCTCTGCAGTCAGTAAAGCTGCTCGGTTTCGGAGGACAGATTTCAGACAGGAGTAAATAGTGGAATCCTGGGTCTGTCCCTCTCCAGACACAGTCTGAAATATTCCCTTTTGCTTTTGAAGCTGTATCTCAGCCCTGTCCAGCTGGGAATGGGCTGGGTTCCTTTCATCTCCCCATCGCCTTCGTTAGCGCTGCTCTGCTCAGCACCGACCATATTTCTTACCAGAAATGAGCATTTTTACACACAACATACTCCTATTAGAAAAGATGGTTTCCTCTGAATAAAAGCCTCTCTCTGGTACAACATCAATTTTAATGATTTTTTTTCCCCTTGTCTTCCTGATTGGGAGAATAAGTGAGAAATTTCATTTTGCGTCGATATTTGGAGACAAAACAAGACTCTTCATTTCAAAACATCAACTCAAAATGAAGGAGAGGGTTTTGACACATCAAATCATTTCACTTCAATCAAAACTTTGGATCGCCGATTTTTGGTTCAGTGAAGCTCCTTGTGCTTGTGCCTTCCCTTTCCAAAACCGCTGATGCTTCCCGCAGGAAAAAAATAATCCCATTTGCTTGTCATGTGTGTCACATGAGCCCCGCGTGTCTCCTCACCATGCAGGAGAGAGGGAACACCTGCCCCAGGACATCCCAGCATGGAGTCAGGGAAGTGACAAACCTCTCTCTCCCTGTTCTCAGGAATCCTTCCTCATAGAATCTTTAAGGTTGGAAAAGACCTCCAAGATCATCTAAGTCCAACCATCAACCTATCACCATCGTGTCAACTTAGAGCATCATTAAGGTAGGAGAAGACCACTAATATCACCAAGTTCAACAATCAATCCAACCCCACCGTGCCCACAGACCACGTTCCTCAGTGCCACATCTCCATGGTTCTGGAACACCTCCAGGGATGGCATTCAACTGGCATTCAGCCAGCTTGGGGGTGGGATGGGTCCTGCCCAACAGCAGCCATCATACTGGGTTTGGGAAGGGCACCAGAGGACGGCAGCGCCCACTGCACACAGCCCTACACGAGCCGCCCCGCCGCCTGCCTGCACCGCTGTGTTTAACTCACTGATCATTAGCAGAAATAAATGAACAATACTGAATTAAATATTTAATCAGGCTTAAACTCACACAAAGCAACAAACCTCCCCCCAACAAACGTAAAGAGAAAGGGAGCTGGTAATGACAGTGTAATGCTTGGCTGTGGATTAGCGGGTGTGCAAGCGAGCGCCGCTTCCCTCCCGTCATCCGCAGTAACTAATGTTACACTCTGAGCAAAGAGACAAATAAAAGCAAACCTGATTCAATTATATGAAGCTTGCACAACTGTAGTTGCTTTATTTAATCTCTTTTGGGGTTTTTTGGTGATTTTTTTTTCTTTGCCTTCCTTGCAATTTTAACCCTTTGTGCCCCAGGCAAGGCTGAGCCTGCACGCTCTTTCTGGTGGGATGTTTTGAATTAGGAGCTGGGAGTGGATGAACTCCCGCCCAATCCCCCTGGATAATTCACAATTACTCCTCTGCAATTTCCTATCCAGAGCTCCAGTTTGATATCGTTTCCACCCCTCTCCCCTTTGCAGGGGACTGCAGCATCCAACAGATACTGCCACAAGAGCTTTCTGCTCTCATCCACTCCAAGGTGCCCCATCCACACACCTGTTCCAGCAGCTCTGTATCACTGCCTCCAGGAAAAATCTTAAGGAATACCCTTAGGAGCAGGAGCAGAGCAGAGCTGAGCCAGGCTTCTGCAGGGACAGGAAGGGCTGTGCCCAGGGGAGGGCTGCTCCCCGGCCCCACAGCCAGCAACAGCTCCAAGCATCTGGGAAACCTGAGCTGCATGGGGAAATCCACGGAAACAGGGACCCCGCTGCCTCCGGAGCTGGGATTAGGAGCAGGCACAGGGCCAGCTCCCCTCGCCGAGGCTGTGCTGCCTGACAACACCAGCACGTGTGCTTGCAATTGGTAAGTGCTCGGGGTGTAACTAGCGGCCATGCAACCTGCACCAGAGCTGAGTGCTTCTCCTAAATACCAAGTGAATCCCATACCAACATTAATTACCGCACCAGGGCAGAAGCAAGGGGAAGCCGAAGCTCACCCACCTCATTTCTCCAACCAAGAGCAGCCTCAGCAGCCCTGAATTGCACGCCCCAAATGAGGCAGGTGTGGGGAGGGTGAGAGAGAAAAGGTTGCTGTTCTGGGGAGCAGAATGCCCCCTCTGTACTGGGAAACAGAGCCACAGACACAGGACACGTTGGAAAAGTCTGCTAGCAAGAGTGGCCATGCAGGCATCAAACAAATCCAACTGAATAAAGCAAGTGCTGTAGAAAATGACAGCAGCAATGATATTAATATAAATATTGATATGAATGTCAGAGAGAGCAGCAACCACTCAGCCTGTGCTCACGTGCCTGAAATTTCCCCCGTCCCTCCTGCAGTGCAACCACCAACCTTGCAAGCACAGAAGCAGCAGCAATCCCTTATTATTCCTACCCCACGCAACCCCAAAACACTTTGCCCTCTCCGGTATTTGCTGTTTATCCGTTCTATTGCAGAAGGGCTGGGATCTCTCCTGGCTTCTGGCATAGCTCAGCTATGAAAACAGCATAGTTCTACCCACCCTCACCAGCCTGCATCCCTCCCTGTCTGCCTGAGGATCAGAGCATCTCTGCAGCCTCAGGGCAGCCTGTTCTGGAACCCCCAAACTCCCTGCTCACAGCTCAGAAGCTGCAAGGAGCTGAGTGAGCATAGCCACATCACATGCCTTCCCTTCTCCAGCCCAGAGGTGTGTCCCCAGCATGAAACCCTGCAGAGACAGACAGACACCCAGTACCACACCTCCATCTCCTTCAGCACCGGGTGATCTTCTATCCCGGGGAATAGAACCCGCATGGCGTAAGTGCGGTAATCCAGGAAAGGGATGCCGGCCCCATCCAGGTCGTTAGTCAGTTCGTTAATGTCCGTCTGCAGCTCAGCAAAGGCTGGATGGAAAAAAGCAGAATTCAGTAACACGGCCCCCAGCACACTGCACTGCCACCCAAAACATTCCTGGCACCCGACAGGTGGGTCTCAGGGCAATGCTCAGAATTGGATCCACATCCTGCACACGGGGTTGCACATCATCGCTGCCCCCATCTTACACATGGAGAAAGAGAAACAGAGCTGCAGACAGAGGGGATGATCCCCTTGGAATAAATCAAGTGGTAGAGCTGGGAACAGGACCGGTGGGTCCCAGGGGCTGCAATTCCCCTCACTCAGCACTCACAGGCTCAATGGGATCCCGGGGGCAGCCAGGAAAGGCAAGGTTTGCATAAAGCCAGAGCTTCTGGGGGAAACGTTAGCTGAAACCACAAGAATGTTCTCATTTTGTTTTGACCTAAATACTACTGAAGAGCTGAACACACCCACCCCAGCACCTCCCGATTCCCAAGGGAAAGCAATGCAGGGAGGTCTCGAACCTTTAATTGCACCTACAGGGAAAAGCTGACGGGAGAGGAGTCCTAGAGATGGGAAAGGGGTTGGGGGAACGAGGGGGAGAAAACCCTCAGAAAAATCAAATTAACGGCACTTTAAAGGGAGCTGAAAGCGTAGCAGAGGACTGCAGGCTCGTCAGCCTGATGAGAAAAAACAAACCGTCAGCTTGAAAGGCGTGCTATCTTATCTGTAACTAGTGGGACTAGAAAAGAGAAAAGGCAGGAAAGAGATTGTGCCTTTTAATTAAAAGCAGATCCTTTTATCTGCCAGCTGTGGAAGACAAGACACCAGCTCCCTCCCCTCTTCCTGTCACCACTGCCATCCACACGCCTGTTTAGGGATGGGGATTTGGGGAAGCAAAGGGTTTTACTTGCGTTCCCCTTTTTATTATCTCGTTGTAGGTGCCTGCACCATCCGCAGGCTCAGGGCCGGTTGTAGCGGTGCTTGACAGGGTCGGGGCCTCGGGAGCCAGCTCAGGGGGATAATGGGCAATTAGGTTTTATCAGCAGGATCATACAAGGAATTCTGTCCAATTTCACAGCATCCGTCTATCACATAATGAGAGACCAATTGCCTGCTCACAGGCAGCCCTCGCTACCCTCTTTGCTCTCTTTGCTCACGTTCAGAGAAATGGAGGGGAATTCTTCAACTGGAAAAATTCCCAAATCCCACCCAAAATGGGTTTCCTTTCTCTGACAAAGCAGCTTTGTTCAGTTCCGTTCCTTCTCTGAAAGGCAACGGGGAAAGGGTGGGAGCACCCAGAGCATGGGGGTGGCAAAGAGACATCGCTTTCCCACAGGGGAAGCGAGAGTCCAGGTGACAGTCCATGGAGTGCAACAGGGAGGAAGAAGAGGATGGAGGTGGGAGAGGTGGGAGGCAGGGGGCTGAATCCTGACCCCACGCACTGACGTTAGTAAAGGACAGAAGTGTCTCATTGTGCCTGATATGAAACCCAGACCCAACGCAAAGCTGGAGGCCAGGACCGCTCACCCTCTTTGCACTCCAGGGCCACCCGGGACTCCAGATTGTCCATCTGCAGCTGGAGGCGTTTCAGGGTGCGGTCAGCATCGCGGGACTTGCGCTTGTAGGCGATGAGGACGATGATGATGATGAGCAGCAGCAAGCCGCCGCCACCGCCGATCCCGATGATGGCAGGCAGGGTGAGCAGGCTGTCCGAGTAGATCTGCAGCGTGCCTGGGGAGAACTCAAACCCTCCAGCCTTAATCTGCACCACAGGGAAGGAAAAGGCAAAGGGTCAGGCAATAAGGGGGCACCGTGCCTTCCCACCAGGCTGGGAAAAATGGGATGTGGGGAAACACAGAGCATCCCCCAGTGCCCCAGGAGCTTGTCCGGAGCAGCACGGCGCATGGACGCTGCCAACGTGCACATGGAGCAGGCAGGGAGTTTGATGTCTCATTCAGACAGCATTACAATAACAGATGGGATGTGAAGCGAGTTCCCTGATAGATGGGGAGCCCGGGGGGAGTGTGTCAGGTCCCTTTCAAGCAGGCAAGGCCGTGCAGACCGGGAGCATGAGCACTGCTGTGCAACAAGCTGATGCACACAGAGTGTGGCTTACAGTGCAAGTGGGGACCATGGATGGGGTGGGAACCCCCCCGTGCTTGGCTCCGGCTGTGCCCTGGCACCCAGCAAGTCTTGGCAGGGTGCAGGAACACCCGGCTGAATGCGCCAGGAAAAGGACAAAACATTTGGTCCTACACCAAGCACACAATTAGGGAGAGCAATGCATGGGGAGTAGGGAAAAGGCTCCCAAGGACTGTTCCTACAAGTGTGCTATCCATCCTTGTCTGAAGATGAGCACACATAGCGGGGTCAGTGCCAGCATGAAGATTATACCTCTGTGACACCCAGCCAGGGACCATGAGACACAAAGGCTCCAAGTTCCCCTAACACCAGCTACTTTCCTTCCTGCATCTCTGATACGAAGCCCCACATTAGCCCCATATTTCCTCCTCCCTACCTCCTGCACAGGGGGCTCGGTGCTTACCGTGACTTTGTGCTGGCCGGTGAGGTTAGGGGACTCACAGAGCAGTTGGGTCTCAGACACGGTCAGAGTGCAGGGAGTGTCCCCAATCAGCACTGTGTAGTTCAGGCGGGAGTTCCCCGCAGCCGGAGGAAGCAGGTTCCTGCCCTTTGGGGGAATAAAGAACGAAGCAGTCAGCTTCAGCACAACAGGGAATGCTCCAAAGCCTCATCACAGAGCAAATTTGCCCCAGGAGAACCATGCCCTGGGTGCACACAGCCTTACCTTGAGGATGAGGGGAGAGCTGGGCTTCAGCTCCAGCATCCCCGTGGGGCTGAGCGGCTCAAAGACGGGGTCCGGGTAGTATACAAAGTTGGTGGTGTTGATGATCAGCAAGGCCTGGACGTTATCCATGATGAACCCAATCTCGTCTGGCCGGTCGCCGACCTCAGGAGGGCTCCGCTCGGAGTTGTCAATGGAGGGTGCATAGCACACCATGGTGGTGTCATTGTACACAGTGCAGTTCTGTGGGGCGGCATGCGCTGGGGTCAGACCTGGCTCCCAGCAGTGAGGGCAGGGTCTGACCCCACAGCATCTCCTGCAAGCTCACAGGATTTAGACTTAGAATCTGTGCCATAATATCAACAGATGCTATGTGACACCCTGGTAGCTGCATTTTATGGATGTGTGATGGTGGTAGGTGGGAGAGCTTGCTGGGGATGGGGTCTTTCTGCCCTGCAGACATCCCACAGACCTCCCATCATTTTTGCATGCTCAGATCTCACCCTAGCAGTGCCGGGCAGGGGTATCACTGCCCCAGTGCCTCTCTTCTGGGTGCAGCCCCTGCACACCACCACCCCCATGGCATCACATCTGGATCCCAGGGAGGGATGCGCTTTCTGCTGTACATTGCAAAGAGATTACATCCCTCTTCCCTGTGCTCTTGCCCTGATCTCAGCCCTCCCCATCAGCCAGCATCACTTACATTCTCCCTTTCAGAGCTGCAGTACTTGGCTCGGATCTTGGGCTCTTTGATGGTGGCCAGGTTGGTGCCAGTCACAGTCAGCAGCGTCCCACCACTAGAGACAGATAGATGACAGGCTGGGAGAAGCAGTTGTGACCTGAGGTCCCCACTTCTGGGCAACCAGCAGGCCCCATCCTCATCAGACAGAGGCTCACCTGCCCCAGCCTGGGTGCCCCAGGAACCCATTCTCCAGCCATGTCACCACGGACAGCAGGACCAGCACCAAATCATCTCAGCTGCCTAATAGCCCTAAAATCCCACACTGTGTCTGCATGGGTTGCAGGGCTTGGAGTCTGAATGCAACTCCAAATAAAGGAACGAATGATGGGAAAGCATCACCAACTGGAGGTCCTCTCTGCCACTCCCTTCCTCCATACCAGAGGGAGGCGACAGGCAGCAGGTGCCAAGCCAGGCTGGTCCCTGTGGGGTTTTCTCTGTCACTTAGTGTTAAAAGCCCCAGAGAGCTCGGCCATGCCCCTGGGGAGCTCGCTCCTCATCGGCACCCTGGGGAAGGTTTCCCTCAGCACAAGCACTTAATGGATTCCTTCGCCTCCTCTCAAGCCAATTCAAACCTTTTAAAAAAATATGCAAACATTTCAAAAATCCCCCGATGGGAAATATTTTAATTTTACTCGCTGCCGCCAAATGTCAAGCTGAAATTAAGCAGATCCAAAGCTCTCTCTGCTCTTGCCCCCTGCCAGGCTGAGCACTGCAGGCCAGGAGTTAGCAGGGACCCAGTGCCAAGCCATTCCTCACGCTCCTCTCTGGAGCACGGCCCGGGGGATATTGCAGCAGCGCTGAGGAACGCAGATAGCGATGGGGGACCCTTGCCCAGCAGAGCCCTACTGCACCCCACTGCATCCCTGTGAGCAGCCCTGCACCCACCTGTTGATGCTCCACTCGGGATCGATCTTTTGGATGGTAGGGTCCTCTGTGTAGTTGTACTTCACCTCCGGGTTGCTCAGCTCTGCCCGGTTGATGTTGATGAGGATGGGGGACCCACCAGGAGCATGGCCAGGGGGGGTCTTGCAGCGGATCTCACGGGCACTTCTCCTGGGGCAGAAACGGGACAGTCAGGGACCAGAGAGGAGGGAGATAACGGCACCCCTACCCCTTGTGAAACTGCTGAGTGGGAAAGGGAGAGAAAAAGAAACTCAAGAAATGAAACAAAAGGCAGCCGGGAAAGGCTGAGCTGCTCCTGAGCGTTCCCATTGCGTGGCTGCTGCAAACAGCAGCGATTAGAGCTGATAACCAGTAATTACCGCAGGAAAATATTTAAAGAGCCGCTCCATTATCATCCCTAATCTAAAAATTATCCACTTCATGCCTCAGGGCTCTGTGCTTTTAGAGAAAAATCCCCGCGCTTTGGGCTCTTCCTGGAGCCTCTGACACAAAGAGGTTTCAGGGAGGACACTCCTCCAGGCAACTGCAGGATTTGGCTCAACAGGGTATGCTCTATTTGGGGGTTCCACTGCCACCAGAGGTGCCCCCACCTCCCGTCTCCCACCCATGTGCCCCACGCCCCTCACCCTGAAAAGGCACAGGGCCGTCCCCCGATGGTGACAGTGACGTTGCTGCCAGCGTTTAGGTGGCTTCCTTCAATGGCAATCCAGGTGCCGCCGGAGAGAGGGCCGCGGGCAGGGGTCACTCGGGAGAAAGTGGGTGTCTGTCAAAGGAGAACAGCCTCAGCATGTGACGGGCCAGGACGGGACCCAGGTCACAAGCGTCTATGACTGGAGGATGGGAGATAGGGAGGGTGGGAGAGAAAGAGGGTATGGCACAGGGGGCTGCCTGTGACTGCCCACAGTCACCTTCCTCCCATGGCCCCCACCCACATGTGACACCAGCCCTGTTCCCAGTGCACAGGGTGACACTGGGGCTTACCACGAAGGTGAAGCTCTTGGGCGAGGTGGCCCGGTAGTTGGGGGAGCAGTCCCGGATGCACACTTCAACCCGTGCATCGTGGACCTTGCTTGGGCTGGCGTCTCCAATTTCACACACGATCCTAAAAAACACAGTGGAGAAGCTCCAGCCCTCACCACTGCAACCACTGCCAGCCTGGACTTTGCTCCCACACGTCTTCTGCAGGCATAGGCAGTGTTTGAGCCCTGACCCCCCCACCCCCATGCACCGAGGTGATCCCCCCTCGCCCACACTCACTGCTCGGCGCTGATGTACTCGCTCTCGATGGGGATGCACATCACTTTGCCCACTCGAACACCCCAGCGCACATCTTCAAACTTGAGGCCCAGGTTCTCCCCGGTGATGGTCAGACGTGTCCCTCCTTGCCTGGGGCCAGTCTCAGGTGACAGCTAAGGAACAGTACAGCACATCAGCCAAGGGACCGGAGCCATCAGGCTGCAGGGGATGCCTCGCTCCACTGGCTGCAGCCTGTGTAGCGCCAGGATGGGCACTGCTCCCTGCTGAAGAGCAGATCAGCTGTGACAAATGCCAGAGCATGTGCACAGAGCATGGGGCAGGACAGGCTTCCTGAACGCCTGCAGTGTCCACATGGCCCCCGAGGAATGAGTCTGGAGGTGCCAGATGAGTGGGAGCAGCAGGCTGCGACATGGACACCCTGCTGCAGATGGAGGTGGGTGATGAGGGCACAAAAAGGAGGGAGACAAGGCAGACCCAGCCAACCACAGAAACACATGAGTTTGCCTTTGGGAAGGTCTCATATACCATACCAAGGGATGACATCCCCACACCCAATCTGTTCTCACATGAGGAACTATCCCCACCAAGTTCTCACCACCAACACAGCAGACAGAGAGGAACAGGGGGAATATGGGTCCTGCTCATCTCTCTGCCATCCAAACCCCTGCCAAGCTGGCCGGCTGCTGGAGAGCCTCCGCCTCGCGCCGTGCCTCATTTACCAACATGATTCCTAATAAAGCGGACAGGTGTGGCCTGACAGAAGGTGTTGGGATGACAAATGAACAAAGAGGTGTGGGCCCACCGCCTGCCTCCAACGAGGCGATTAGGGGCGATTTGACAGCAGTGCACACCTGCAGCACTAAGCAGAACAAATGGCAGGGCTGCATGCCTGCACTGGGACAGGGGATGTGTCCCAGGGCAGTGGTGGGGCTCCACCAGCACCCCAGAGCACACAGCAAGCCCAAGGCAGCCACAGCTCCTGCTTTACACAGTGGCAAAACCCTTCCGGGCTCTGGGCACTGCTATTTGCCCGAAGACAGCACAGTCCCAGGATCAGGGCTCACTACAGAGCTGCAGCAAGTGATGATGACTGCTCTTTCCCTCGCATCGAGCTCTGCTGGGGGGGCTGGCAATAAGCGGCTGTTTGTTTGGTATTTTTAGATGAGCGTTAAAAGCTGCTCCAGCATGTTAGATTCCTCCTCCTCCCTGCAAACCTGACAAGGGCCACGTGTTCAGGGAGAAACGAGCCCTGGAAAGAGGTGACTCCATTCACGGCGCAGCACAGGAAGGTCACAGCTAAACAAGCTGCATGGGAGCAGGGACTGGCAAGGAGGGCAGAGCAATGCCCCCAACCTTCTACTCCAAAGCCCCAGCCCCAGCAAACACCACTCTTCCACTAATTGGTTTCACAGGGTCCTTTTAACCCAAAAGGTAAATGGCTTCGGTGGGCACAAGCGACCGCAGCACGGGAAGGGGAAAACCAGGGGAAGGGACGTCACTCTGAGGGCCATGGCCAGCACTCGGCAGGACCCATGCAAGTTTGCAGAGCTGCCTGTCCCCACCACTGAGCAATGGTGAAGAACGGGGGTCACCTCCCAGCCCAGCTTCACCACCCATGAACACACCTTCTCCCCAGCTTTCTGGGCTGGGAAGAGGCTCCACATCCTTCTTAAACCTCTGCAAGGGGCTCCTCTTCTCCTCCCAACCCATGCCTTATGCCCACAAGGAAGCAGGATAGGGGCTGTGGAAAGCAGCAGCAGCTGCTGGAGGAGCACCACGTCGACAATCTGCAGCGACCGCCTGCTCATGTCGGCCCCAGGGCACAGAGCAGCACCAAGGTCAAGCCCACCTGCTAACAGATCCGCTTATGCTGCATCTGCAATTACTGCCAAACTGCATAACGATGGAGAGCCTGCTGTGAGCCAGACACCATCCGCTGCAGTGTGCACGTGGATGCTGGTCATTCGTGGCCCCGGTTGCCTTCATGGGTGCTCAGTGCCATCCCGAGGCGGGAGTTGTCACAGGGACCCCACCACCACCTTTGCCATTAGCAGCAACAAGGAGCCCTCAGTCTGATTGCTGTAAGTCAGCACCAGGCTGGCCCAGGCTCAATGCAGGCTCTGGGGCTCAACCCTGCCCCTGCAGGGAAGGGATGCACATAGGACATGGGCACGGGGGCAGTGGGGAAGGCAGGTCTCTGGTTTCCAGCTTTCATCAGATAACACGTAGAAACCCAAACAGATCAGATACAACATTAAGACTCCAGTAATTAACACCGGCGATGCCTGCTTGCCCTGCGAGCCGTGGGTAAACAGAACGGATCGCATGGAATTATGCATCAATCCCTCCTAAAGCACCTCGAGCCCGGCCGACAGACATGTTAACATTAATGTGGGCAATCTTGTGAAAGGAAGGTCATAAAAGCTGTCAGAGATGGGAATGATGAACTACCGGCCCCAGCGACAAGGGGAGGAGCAGCCCGGATCTGCAGCTTTCCCGGGATGCTCAGATGAACAGCGGGAATCTCAGACACAGGACAGAAAGCCAAAAGCACAAGGGCTGGAGAGGGAGGATTTTAGCTTTGGAAAGCAAAACAGTGACAAGAAATGCTGAGCCCAAAGCACAGAGTATATCTGGTGCACCCCCCACATCCCAGTCCCGCACACCCCCTACCTTGGTGATCTTGGGGTCGGTGCAGCGGCTGTTACCACTGCTGGCGTGCATCCAGCTGCTCTCGTAGGCCAGGCAGTGCTGCCGCAGCGTGCAGCGCTTCTCCGACACGCACCAGCCACACTCAAAGCGTGGGTCGGCCTTCAGGCACAGCCCGCAGCTCTCCCGCAGGGCTGAGCACTTGTACAGGTGGGCTGCAACAGCAGGTGGAGAGCAGGGTCAGTGCAGCCCCACATTCCTGAGTTGCCACTGGGCTCCATTCCAGCTACACAGGAGATGGGGAGGCTGGGGGTACGCAGGGCTGATTTCCCACCCCAGCCCTAACCCTCACTTACCCTGGATGTTCTGGGGGTTGTCGATGACAAAGTTTCCATTCCAGACCACGGATAAGTTGACCGGCAGATCACTGATGTCATTCCCTTCGTAGAAGTACTGCAGGAGGGGACAGAAGGAGACCATTAGAGATACAAACGGGGAGGTGTAGGGCACTGCTACGGGGCTGTCCCCTGTCAGCCAAAAAGAGAGGGATGGAGCCTACAAGAGACTGGCCTGGCCACAAAGGGACAGGTCTGACAGCCTGGGCAAAAAAGCAGACACAGCATAGGCAAACCAGCAGGCAAGACTGGCATAAAAATAAACAACATAGAGGGTTTCTAAGTAGACCAAAAAGCCATTAACCCAAAGGTCTGAAGCTGCTGCTGAAGAGGCTGAAATAGATAACATCTGAAACACACGTACCCCTCTCTCCGCACCAGGAACAGGGGGGATGCACCCTTCCCCATGTTCCAGGACCAGCACTGCCAGCCTAGCACAGGGATGGGGCTGGATCCCTGCTGCTGCACAGAGCTCAGCTCCCAGCCTGGTGCCTCCTCCCACCCAACCCCGCTCTCCCTTGCTTCGAAACCTGAGTCGCAGCCCCGGCAGCCCCATCAATATTCCCCGCACAGCCCCGGCATGCAGGCGGAGAGCTTTAATCGATACGGAGACAGGAAGGCAGTCGGAACCGTCCCTGACAGCTAATGACCTCCTTCGGCAAGAGATTCCCCGCTCCTCTCCGGAGAAAATGACAGGCGTGTCAGGAGAGATTAAATGAATGATTCATGGCTTGCTGGAGTTTGTTAGGAGCTGTGGATGCTCGGGCAGCAGCTTGCCCAAGCTGCAGGCTGGACGCAGCCACACCACCTCCAGCACAGCCTCACCCACCTCCATTCTCTGTAATCTTGGCCCGCCCCTTGTTGGCAAGCAGCCTCCTGGGCCTCAGGAGCATCCCTAGGACTGGAGCCATGACCAGCCATGAGGACATGGTGCCCACGGATGTGGCTACAGTAACGCACCCACCCCTCAGCCCCTCCGACCCCACAAGGTACAACCAAGAAGCCACATCCTGTTCCAGGTAACACATCCCTGTTCAAGGAACATGGAGATGTAGTACTTAGGGACATGGTTAGTGGGCAGTATTGGTAGATGGATGGCTGGACTAGATGATCTTAGAGGTCTTTTCCAACCTTAATAATTCTATGATCCACTGCTTTTGGCTAATGGTCCTACACCCAGGGGCCAGGCTGGAAGGGCCCAAAAATGCACTCCTGGGTAGCAAAGCTGCCACTGATCAGATGTACACAGTGGTTTTAAGGCATGAAACACCCAACTGCAATCTAATCCCCCTCCTAAGTCCACTACCACCTCTCTGCAGGGTAGCCCCATCAGCCCCCAAATCAGCCATGGAATCACAGAATATCTCAGCAACACTCCACCTCCAACCTTAGGAAAACGGAGCCAGAACAGGGCCGTGAGCCCACATCCCTCCACCTTCCTTCATCCTTCACCCACGCTCTCGACCAGCCATACGTCCCAGGCAGGACTGAGGCCAGCAGCCAGACCCACAGCAGCAATGGGACCATCCCCTGCAGCGCGACACAGCACGTGCCAGGGAGGGCCACAGCGGCACTGGAGCGGAGTTTTGCTGTGACGAGCCACGTGGCAGCGTAAGTGAAATTGGCATTTTCAATTTGTACTCTGACATGTCTCATTTGGGGCCCTGGCATCTCGGGAAGGCATCCAGCCTGCAGCTGTCCAAAACACTTATTTGCATCTCTCTGCCCCGGCTGCTTTTGGAAATTAGTTCTTCTGGGAGGTGGGTGGGAGGGTGGAGGAAGAAGAATAGGAGGAGAGGGAGGGAGAGAGTTAACTCTTTGTGCACCAGCCCTGAGATAGAGACAGGTTGGCAAAGAAGGAACATGCAAAAGAGATGCCATCCATCTTGGTAAGGACGCCACTACGCTGAGCACATCGCATTTGGAGCAGCACACCTGGTACCCACCCCAACTCCCCAGCACTCACTCCCTACAGACCCACATTGGGGTTGCTTCAGAAGGACACCTGAAGCTTGATAAAGTCACACTGGGCACAAGCAGCCTCCCTGCTCCTGGGGTAGGGAGCAACAGAATGGCGAGCAGCCAGGGCTGGGGCCACATGCTGATGGCACGGCCAAAACCGCCCTCCTGCTCTCACTCCCCTGTGCCTCTTCATACCCATAAGCATGTTAACCCTCTTATGCCCACTGGAATGTTTGCATTCACACTTGGCAAGAGGTCACTCCAGAGCTCCAGCACCCTCCCGGTGTCCCGGGTACCCTTTGCTGTACAGAGTAAGCTCTGTGCAGGCACTGTCCCGTTGGCTCCTCCTCGCCTCCAGCTAACACATTTCCAAACATCCATTAAGCATTTAACAGTTATTAACTTCCTGGGTAAGCAATGGCCGCGGCCATCAGCAATCCGCAAGGAGCTGCCTGCAGGAGGCCAGGGCTGGTGGCACGTGGCAGCCTCACAGCCACACTGCGTTCTGCTCCACAGACGTGCCACCAGCACCAAGTTGAGTTACTTTGATTTGCAAGCAAAAAACAGGCACTGCCTGGAGAGCAAACGGTGGACACTGAAAGGAAAAAGCACGCTCACGTGCTATGGTGCCTGCAGAAGAGACAGGAGAATGCATATAATGGAGTGAGTCAGTGGTGGGATGGAGCTCCTTGGCTCCTCACCTTGCCCAGATCAGTGCTCTGGTGCCTCTCTGCAGGAGCCCACGAGATGAGCCTGGATGCAGCTCTTCCCAGCAAGGTCTCCTGCTGCAGGGAGGTGACTCAGGCCAGAAGACTCCTCGCCAAGCCTTTCTGTGGAGTATCTCAGGCATCCTCCCAAGAAACATCCAACAACTCTACGCAGCTCTGCTTCCCATGCCCACCCCAGGCAGGGGATGCCCACTTCTCTCCCGCTGCAGCCCCCACGTTTGCTCCTGGGAAGCTCCCTGCCCACCCATGAGCCGGCAGGGATCCCCAAGCAAGGCACTGCAGGGGTCACTCCCCTGCCCACCCTGAGCAAACCCGCACATCCCAACTCCCTCCACCCAACAGGACCCTCCCCTCCCTCTCCCAGCACCATCCCCCTGGGCTGTGTTTCTGGAAGAGCCGCTCGGCTGCAGCTGTGTCCTATTTTTCTGTAGTTGATGACCTCAACTCCTTCCCCTCACTACGGGGACGGCAGTAATGTACATCGTGTCTCGCCAGGGCTCAACTGCAATTCATCATTATTTTATCTGCTGGAATTTAATTGGATCCTATCAAACTCTCCTGATACTCCCTTTTCACTTTAAACACTGCTGCAGGAAAGATAAATGCAGGCAGCGCTAGGACAGAGCGCGCGGCTTTGTTGGCGAACGGTTCTGGGGTTGTGGGCTCCGGTCCCGTTTCCCTCTCCACGGCTGCTTAATTAGAGATACACACACTGGAGGTGCACGGTGCTCGAGCAGGGCATGTGTGCATGATTTATGTTCCTCTATAAATACACCCTAGGCTTGGTAAAATACTGTCAGCCACACAACAGCACAACTTGACGGCAACGCTTGCCCTCTGATTCTGGATCTCCTTTTGTTCTTTTCACATCCATCTCCCCCTTCCCTCCCCCCCCATCGCACACCTGGATTCGCCCTGCCTGGAATTCAGCAAGAAGAACCTGCGACGTTGGGAAATAAAGCAACATCTAACAACACTCAGAAAGCATCAGTCCGCTGGGTCTTGCCTGCCTTGCTCACATCCACCCCATGGCACCCATGGGGGCCGTGCAGTGCCGGGTACCACCAACACATTCCTCCCATTGGCAGTGGGGGCAGGATGCTTCGCAGGGCTATGGCACTTCATCACGGGGATAGGGACAGCAGAGGTCACTGCACGCAACCCACGCAGCGCTGGGGCGAAGGTCCCGACCCACATGTGCACACAGGGGTGACAGCAGGGTGACAGAGGGGTGACAGAGGGGTGACAGCGGGGGCCGCAGCTGACGCGTGGGCGACACGTGCCGGGGGGATTGCGAGGAAGGAGCCGAAAGGGAGACCTGGAGTTGACACAGCTGCTCACGGCCACGTGGGGCTTTTGTTAAAGGCAAAGGGAAATAATTGAGGCGTGAGGTTTAATTTAAAGTGCTGAGACAACAAACTCATATGCTCGTGGAAGGGAGATGAGGGTTCTTCCTCCTGTTTTGACATTTAAAGGGAACGAGCAGCTCTTGGGCTATTTTCTTGGGAAAGAATGAGCAGAGGTAGGGGCTGCTCGGAACATGAAATTCAGCAGCACAAAGCGAGGGACACAGGTGACCATCTACCCATCCTCCACTGAAAGGAAGTAAACCTGAGAGTCTGCCTCCACAATCACAGAATCATTACAGTTGGAAAAGACCTCTAAGACCATCCAGTCCAACCATCTGCCTACCATCGACATTGCCCACTAAGCCATGTCCACGTACCACCCAATTAACAAAAACTACTGCATTGGCAAAGAATTTATTGTCTTAAGTCACATTTTTCTTCTTCTTTTTTGCCTCTTTACTATGCAGAAAACCCTCAGGGTTGCCTTCCTATTGAAGAGGAGAAAGGACCGCAGTGAGGAGGCACAAAAGAGGTTTCTCTGCTCACTTTTTGACCTGGGATGTATGGGGAACACCGAGCCCGCTCTCCCTAGAGCCTGCTGCAGATCTATTGGGTGTCTCACATGATGTTTATAGTCAGCACTCAAACCTTAATGAATGGACTGTTGAATATTTAACAAAGATGTCCTTTCTTCAAAGTGCCAAAAAGTCATTGGAGTTTGACAAGCACTAAAACTAAACAAAAGACAAAGACTTTTAAGTGGACTTGACTTATTATCCTTCCCATTCATCTGCAATTCAGGAAAACATCCCTAATTCAGCAAAGTAATTAACCTCTTGTTTAGATCCCATTGAACTCGAGGAAACAAAGTCCTCTGAAAGCTTTCCTGAATGGAGGGCATCAATTCCTCCGCTCCAGGCTGGGAGGATTTCGCTGCTCCTCCAGTTCTCCAATCCCCAGCGCCCTCTGCACCGGGAAAGACCCAAATCCAACCCAAGGAATGGACCCAAGGGGCATGAGCCCACAGAGCCCCCCAGTCTGGTGGCAATAGAGCCCCGGGTCAGCACTGTGTGACTGCATGCAGAGTGACGTGCCATCAGCAAGCCAGATGGACTGCAAAAAAGACAGGGAGGAGACGAGCTTCACAGAAGTGTGAATGTGAATCACGCACACCATAAAGCAGCCTGGCTAAATGCCCTCACACGTTATAGCAGGCAAGCAGACCCTGAAAGGAAGAAAGACAGCTTCTTTCAAGCCAGAACTTTTTTCCTCCTTCTGTGAAGCTGCCCTGTGCCTGCAAACAAAGCCTCCTGCCTCACACTCCAGTGCTGCAGAGCCCATCTCAAGCCCATGCAGCCTGCAACACTGCTGGCTTGTTTTCCAGCCATTTCCTTCTAATCTGGGGCAATTTTCGGGTCAAACACCCAGCCCAGGGAGCAGGCCACCTGAGCCCCGCAGTCACCAGCACTGAGCTGTACCTGATCTCTGACGACAGCTGAAATGGTGTCTGAGGAAAGCTCTGCGTGGCAAAGGATCATCATCAACACAGACCCCCCGATATCATTTTCACCTGCAGCTCAGGACAGTGAGCGTTTCTGCTCCTATCAAACCGCGTGACACGCAGCTGGAGCTCTGGCAGCACAGCAGCCCCAGCGTTACTGCACAGGGTAAGCAGCAGTAGGCTCAGGATGCTCCTCATGCCCAGACACTGCATCCCATGGAGGCTACTCCAACAGCTTCTAAATGTCACTGTGCCACCGACGGACGGGGGAGCAGGGACTGGTGCTGGTGTTGGGTTGCAAATGAGCTTTCACAGCGCGTGGGATGGAAAACAAATTTCAAAAGGATTAAATCAGAGGGATAAGGGAGGGGCTGGCTCCATGCAGATGAAGAAAGGTCTGTGCAGAGCCCAGCAGGGCAGTCATGTAGCTGAGCAGTGCCATCTCCCTGGAGGGGACAGCTATTAATACCCTGGGTCTGTCTGCTCAGGGGCTTGGTGCTCCACACGTGGGATGGCCACGCAGCAGGGGCATGCTCACACGGCTGCAAAACCTCATCTCGCTTAGGGACAGAATGAGTGGGAGGAATAAACACAGAGTGGGACATGGAGAAGGTGTTGGCTGGATTCTGAGGTCAGGAAAGCAGAGGGGAGGGGAGCGTGGCTCTGACACAACCAGGCCAGCTGGCCCTGGCCCAGGCAACTTTCCTCAGCTTCCAAAAGTGAGTTTCATTGGAAGTGCTCCCAAATCCTGGTGGGTCTCCTGGGGCAGCAGGAGTATTGATCCCATCCGGAACAGCCCCCCACAGCATCCTCCCTGTGCACCTGGATGCAAGGCAGCAGAGAGCACAGGCTGGGAACCCCCCCCAAGTCTCAAAATCTCCATCACCTGCCCCAGGGAAAGCACACCTGGCCACACAGCAGGCAGGAACAAACAGCCTGCAAATGAAGCATGCACTGGGCAGAGAAACGCTGCATGATCTCAAACCACAGAGCACTCACCGAGGTGTTCTGACACTGGATGCTGGTGCTGTTGAAGCGCAGAGCGGTGACACGGGTGGTGCTGCCAGGGATGTGGAAGATGCACTCATAGTTGCGCTGGCCGGACTGTGGCTGCGGCAGGTTCTTGGCTGTCAGGGTGATGGGCTTCACCACACCCACTGGGATGTAGATCTGGGTGGAGGGCAGGATCTGTGGGCAGTCCTGCAAGGAAAGCAAGGGCAGCGATGAAGCAGGGCAGAGCGCTGCAAGGAAACCAGGCCTGGCCACCCTGAGCACACCCAACCCCACATCATCATCTCATGGATGCTCAGAGCAAAGCCCTGAACGCAGAAAACCAGAAGTGAACTTCCGGGCAGGAGAACCAAGTGTTTTCCTCGTAACAGGTTGTTCCTGGCTATGGGAGGCAGGTAGGGGATCAGCTATAGCACCTGGGACTGAGACAGCAACATATCAGCTCTATGTTTGGGCACAACGACTCCAATAAGATGGGCTCTTCTGCTGTCATTGAGGTCAGTAGGCTTCAGAGTTAACGCCCACTGGGCTGTGCCCTGTCAGGCTGCACCCTCCAGCTTCACACGGCCTCCGATCCCCTTTGTCCATTAACAGACAGAAAAGCCTTCTACCCCTTTTGTCCCTCTGCAACATGACTCTGTGCTGCTGCACTGAATTTAGCTATTTCTGTGGCCAGCTCAAAGCAGCTTCACCCAACATAGCCTGATGGCAGGGAGCCTAAAACCAGCGGCTCCAGAGGGGCACCAATGAGTCCAAGCTGAGAGGAAGGCTCCCTCTGGCAGCCCCCTGCTCCCCGGGGATCTCCATGCAGCTTTTAATAGCAGCTGGCGCCCAGCTGCTCCGGGGGAGCTGTGTGCACAGAGCACAGGGGAGCGGGAGGGAGCAAAAATAAATGAGCTCAGGCAGCAAAACAGCTCGGCATCCCTGACGGATGCCACTTGAGCAATAACAGCCTGATGCAATCCCGTGCCGGCTTTGCGGAGCCTGCCGGGGGTCTCGACTCCTGGAGGAGTTGGCCCAGAATAACAGTGAGGGGGAATTCCGTGTGTTGAAATGAGCTTTTCTAGAACCAGAGACTGCTGCTGCCAGGGGAGAGGTGCAGCGCTGCTGCAGGGCAGCTCCAGCCCCAGCCGCCGGCACCGTGCTGGGCCAGACCCCGTACAGCCCCAGGCTTTATCCCACAGGCTGCGATCAGCCTGACTTTGAAATGCTGCAGAGAGGTTTTAAAAATTGTTTCATTTAGCAAATATTAACAGAAAACTCCAACTTGTCTTGCTTCTCCAATTTCCCACTCTTCTCAAGGCTGTATTCTCCAAAAGCACAGTTTTTAATGGAAGAACCTATCTGCCCCCAGAACATGCAGAAACAGAGGAAAGTAGGGCCAAGCTGGGGACCCTCAGCACAGTGATGGTTGCTCTCAGCGCTGCCACTTCCTCATTTTACCATCATCACCGATGCTCTCGGTCCAGCCAGGGCAGCAAGCACTTTATCCACCCAACTGGGCTCACCATGGATGCTTAGAAGACCCTAGGACCCCTGGAAACCAAGGGGTGTAGCAGGCACAGGCACCCCTCTCCCCATGTATGCATAAACACGGGGCCAATTTGCTGACTCGTGGTTTGAGCCGGAGCCGAGTCCCCCCACGACATCACATGCTCTGCATCTGCCGCCAGAACTGTCTCATCCAGCAAAAATTTCAGCTGGCTCCCAAACAGGAAGCACCTGGTGCTGGTGGGTGCTGGGGCAGCTCTGCATGGCCCCCGGGGTGGCAGGAGGGGTGGGGGCACTTGGACAACTCATTTCCCCTACAAGTCATCCAAACAGCTGACGGAACTCTGCCTGTCACTTAAGGCCCTTGGAAAAGCTTTGTCCAGTCCCCATCGCTTGCTTTCCTGCACAAAACAGATTCTCTGCTCAAAGGATGTACAAACTTATGGGATGAAGAGCAAAGCGAGATGTCCTCTCCCACCCTTCCCAAACACTGCACAACTCAGTTTCTCCCATTAAAGCTGTTTTACTAGCAGGATGAGAACATCACAAAGGTGCCTAAGTTTGCTTGGAGAGCTAAGAGGCAGAGTCACACTGCAAATGCTGTAGTTTGGGTTTCTCTGGCAGCTCCCAGCTCCAGCTGCACAGCTGTATCACCAGATATGGGGATGAAGGCAGGATGGGGCAGGCTTCAACCTGCCCAAGTCCCTGGTGACAACAGCTGGGGCAGCTATGGGGCAGGACATGCTCTACCTGCCTTGGGTGCCAGCTTCCCTAGGCACCTAAGGGCTGGATGAGTTATTCGCCAACATCGCTTCTGCTCCAGCTGCCACAGCACCCAGAGGGCTAGACTTCTTCCCAGCCAAGTCAAAGCACCATTTCCTTGGAGGCTTTAGTGGTCCCTCAAGAAGTCCTCCTGGTCTCAGCCATTTCCATTAGTCAAGGGAATGAAGAACAAGCACAAGCAGAATGTGCTTACACTCAGCAAACACACTTGGTCCCCGCCTGCTGCAAGGCTTTCACCCTACACGGTAGCTGTGCATTGGCAGACACCAGGGAATGTCTCAGAGAACAGCATTTTGGGAAAGGAGAATTCCTTTGCCATTTCTGCTCACACCCGCAGCCACCACTGCGCTCTGCAAGTGGGGACAAGTGGAGAGCATCCAGTGCTGCATTATCCTCCCTCCCTTCCCACTGCTTCACCCCCAGAGAAAGCCACAGAGAATGAGGATCTCCAGGAATGCAAAGTAATCAAAGGCTCCAGAGCTGAGGGCTCAAAGCCACAGCAGCAGGCAGGCAGGGACATCCCTCCTGCTGCTGCCATTCCCAGGCACATCGATGTGCACAGTGGCTCCTACCCACACCCAGCTCCTCCCTGCCGTGCCCCACAACAGAGCCCAGGCACCCCACGCTTTCAGTGTAACATCCCAGGGCAATGCACTGGGTTGCTGTTGCCTTTTCCTGCACAACACCCAGAAAGAAATGAATGAGACCGCTGTAGTTTGGGAGCCAGTGGGAAGCGGCAGATGCTGAGTTAAGCCCTGGTGTGGGCAGACTTCCACGCCTCTTCTGACCAGTACCTACCACACTCCTGCCAAATGAACTGCAGACAGACCAGATCTTACCTAAAATAACTGAGAGTCACACATCCTCCCGCAGAAAGCATCGGGCTGAACAGCTGCCCATAATCTGTCCAGCATTGCCATGGTCTGGCACCAGGTCACCCCTACCCGGGGAAAAAGGCAGATTTCTGATCCCAGCACCGACACACAGCCCACAGCTGCGGCCAGTCTGAAGCTGTCCTGCCAGGAACTGCTGAGGCCACACCAAAGTGCAAACAAGCAGAGCCAGGCTTTCCAAGCCTCAAGGCAGGCGCTGCTCCAGACCCTGGGGTGACCAAGAGGTCTGCGGGGGCACAGCCTGCCTACATCCGGAAGTGGCACAACTGCTGTTCCCTGAGAATGGTGCACACATCCCAAAGACAACATGATGGGGATATTACTGGTTGGGTTTGCCTGGAAGGGACGGGGGAAGAGTCCCAGCAGCTGCCCACCACCACACACACCAGAGCTGCTGGGAACCGCCAGCGCTGAGCGTCCTGTTTGCAGAAGCACAGAGCTGGCTGGGAAGGCGACCTCAAGGACAGGCTGAACCCTCGCCAGATTTCTTCAGGGCACAAGGTGGGAGATAACAGCTTTTTCTAATCTTCTCACATTACTTAATTCCCCTTTGTGTGGGTCGCTGAGCTGGGCTGGTTCTGGCCTATGCATGATGCATGCTGTGTGGAACACGCTTGAGCATCGACGAGCAAGATGCAGCCTCCTTGTGCCTCAGATCAGAGCAGGAGAGAAGGTGCCAAAACATGGAGTTTGGTCATTTGTGACAGAGGGGCCAGCCATCGCTGCTCTCATCTTGGGAATTGCAAGGGGACAAGCATGCAAAGCACTGTCGGTGGGGCCACAGCACATCCCATGCAACGACACCCTGGCTGGGTGACGAGCAGCATCTCATTTCCACCATTTGCCTGTTGCTGTGCTGAAATAGCAAGTGCCAACCCCACCTACCCACATGCGAGAGCGATGCTTGGGCTTTTCCAGCTCTCCAGATGCACTTGGCTGCAAGCAGGCTTTGCTCAGCTTCATGCTCACAGTAATGATGCTGAGGAGATCCAGCACAGCCTCGTGCAGGTGTGCCACCTGGTTGTCCATCCACACCCTTCACTCCTTAACACCACAGAGGTGCACAACTTGGAGACACCAGGTAGAGACCCAAGCACGTCTGCTTGCAGGCTACAAACCCCAAACGTCTCCTGAAGATCCAGCAGCTCCTCATGGAGAAGCAGTAAAACCAGGAGCCCTGGCTTTCCACAGGGAACAGGGAAGAATCATATTACAAAAGAATGGCTTAGATTGGAAAGGAGCCTTAAGACCATCTCGTTCCAACCCCTCTGCTGTGAGCTGGCTGCCCCCCACCAGCTCAGGCTGCCTGAGGCCCCATCTAACCTGGCCTTGAACGTCTTCAGGAGTGGAGCACCCACAGCTCTGGGCAATACCTCACCTCCCTGACTACAGAATTTCTTCCTAACATCTAACATAAAACTCCTCTCTTTTAGTTTATAACCATTCCCCCTTGTCCTGTCACTATCAGACCATGTAACAAGTTGGTCCCCCTCCTGCCTATAAGCTTCCTTCAACTGCTGGAAGGAAGATGTGTGAAGGTGCTGCTCCATCCATCCTGCTCCCAGTACAAGAGCCATCGTGCTGCTGGTGGAGGGGCACTGGCTAAGTAATGGCCCAACCCCTGCTGGAGGCCTCAAGCTTCTCAAGTGATGGAAGAGGGAGGCAGGAAGAAGGGGGAAAATTGATTGTTCCCTGCTGGAAGTTTGATCTGCACCAGTGAGGAGCCTGGAGCAACCAGGAAGGCAGGAGGGAGAGAGACAAAGCAAGAGGGAAGTGAGTAATAGGGCTGAGGCACCAAGGCCACAGACAGCTCCATCTAACTCCACGCATGCCCTAAGCCCAGCACTGAGGCATGGGGACAGAGGGAGGACAACAACTCTGAACCAAAGGGGACCCAAGAGCCTGAGTGTGAAGGGAGACCTCACAAGGCACAGATTACAAGAGACAGATCACCACAGCTACCTTCCAGGCACAGGATTCTCCTCCCCAGACCTCTTCCTTCAGAACTCAAACTGTGATGCAGGGCAGGGTGCAGAAGCACAGCTCTCCTGTAGATGCCCTGTGAGTGATGGATTTCCCTGGCTGGTGGCATGGATCCCACACAGGATAAGCTCCAAAAAACATGCTTCTTAGCTAAGTATTACAGATGAAGAACGTGTGAGGTGCAGCGAAATGGTTTGTTTTATGGCTTTAAGCCTTCCTCTCTCTGAAAACAAGTTGTTCTGCAGTGACAGTTCAAGCTTGCTCCCTTCAAAAACATCAAAGGAAATGTTTAAGCGTCTCTGCCTTTGTTTCTGTCTTGGTTCAGCCTACAGTGCCTCCTGACTTAGCACAGATTCCCAAGCAGCCCCTGCACAGGCACTGCTCAGCTCACACAGCCCTTCCCCCACACTCCCTCCTTGCTTCCCAGACAAGCCCAGCACTCCAGACATGGCTTGCACAGGGTTTCAAAGGCTTTTCATTTGCTAAACCCTTCCCTGCAGGCCAGGGAGAGCAGAGCAGGGCTGGCTCACACTGCCTTACCTCGGAGAGCTTGACGCGTCCCTCCAGGAAGGAGCAGTCGGCAGCATTGTGGGTGCAGATGTGGCGGTACTTGCACCAGTGGCAAGGGAAGGAGCCGTTCACGCAGGACAGGCAGCTGCAGAGAGAACAGAGCAGGCAGCATTAGGTAAGTACAGCAAAGGGCATCACCTTTGGGTCAGTGCCCCGTGGCAGCCAGTTCTGCATCTGCCTGGGTGCTAAGCAGCAGCAATAAGACTCTCTAACCCCCCCCCCATCTTATAGAATCATAGAACGGCTTCAGTTGGAAGTGACTTCAAAGACCATGTAGTTCCACCCCCCTGCCACAGGCAGAGCTGCCACCCACTAGATCAGGCACCAGCTCAGGCTGCCTCCAACCTGGCCTCAAACACCTCCAGGGATGGGGCACCCATAACCACTCTGGGCAGCTGTGCCAGTGCCTGAATGCACACTGTGCACACCATGCAGGGCCACGGCTCCCTGCCCGGGGGTTTCACACCCCATTGCATGTACAGCGATAGCTTCCTAAATCCACGCGCACACGCTAAGGAAATATTTAATTAAGCTCCTTGCAAAGGGGGCTGGAAGTCATTTCCATGTTTCGCTCACATTTTCACTTCCAAATGAACAGCCCTTTTAGCTTTACCCACAAATATGCTAATTGAGATGCTCCTTATGCAAATATATGCGATTTTTATTTCAGCTGCAGAGATTTGACTTAAAAGCACAGCCATGGCCTCCCAGCTCCGGCTGCTTTG
Source organism: Pavo muticus (assembly GCA_016647715.1). NCBI lineage: Eukaryota > Metazoa > Chordata > Aves > Galliformes > Phasianidae > Pavo > Pavo muticus. The sequence continues at coordinate 1,643,557 of JACDJE010000097.1, forward strand.
ATGGATGGGGCTGTGCAGGGTGGGGGCACAAATGAAGCACAGGGATTGCTCCTGCCCTCATCCCCCGTGGCCGGTGGGCAGGGAAATGCAGGAGTGGAGGCAGCAAGGCAGGGAATGCAGGGGTTAACCTTGGTGGAAGCACAGCAGGCACCAAGGGGCCATTCAGAAGAGGAGGAGGTACAGGCAGCAGGGGGGTTTCTAGCCACAGGGTCTGTTCTGTGTGAGGCACCCCACAGATCCCAGGTAAAGAGCCTGTCCCAGCCCTGTTCTGCCAGGGCAAGGGCACATCACACCTGGTTGTTCCACCCAAGGTTCTCCTTTGTCATTTGACCTCTGTGCACCCCACCCGGTGCTCTGCCCCCCTCACTTGTTAATGGACATGCACACTCCTACAGCCACGGTATGGCTCCTACACCCACAGCATCCTGTGAGGACACACCATGCAAGACCTCCTCCTCCAAGCTCACCCCTGATGCCCCAGCTCTGCCTTTAAAGCCCATGTCCTTGCACGCGATTCTCACACCCCACCTCAGCTTTCCATTCACCATAAGGACATCAAGAGCCACTATTGGTAAGTTCACCACATACATCTCACCACACAGCATCTTTGCTGTATATACAGCCTGCACAAGAGCACAACCCACCAGCCAAAGCTTCTGCAAAGCACCTGGTGCCAGGGGCATGGCTAAAGCCCAGTTCCAGCCCACCCTGGTCCAGCGGGAGATGTCAATGCCCACTGCTTGGGGCTGGAACTGGATGGTCTTTAAGGTCCCTTCCACCCCAAACCATTCATTCTTCGATTCTGTTCTACTCTAAGTCACCCTGGGCACCTCGCTATGACTCCCAGCTCTCTGCTAACTCTAACCCAGCAGTCCTACAGGAAGGAGCTGAGCAGCAACTGAAGCCCAAGACCCCTTCTAAACAGAGGCCACAGGGTGAGCAGCTAGCTGGGATGGGGCTGGGGTGTGCTGCTGTGGGACGGGCGCTGCTCCATACCCACGGCTGCCCAAGGTCACGCTGCACGGAGGGGCGGGGGTTGCATCCCCAGCGCGTCCATTTGTCACTGCTGTCTGTATCCCGCACAGGAGCAGGTTGCTTGGCAGCACGATGCCATCTGTGCTGTCTCTCTCCTTCCCACGGTCAGGCACTTTTCCCTCATCACTTCTTGCCTAAGAGGCTTTCATCACTCCTGATAATTAGAGGGAGTTTCTCCTGCATGTGAAGCCCCCCTTCCTCGAAGCAAGGCAGAGCGCTGATGCTGGGATGCAGCACAGACACAGAGCCTCAGCTCACTCCCCAGTGCCCCCCCTGAGCCCACGCAGGGGCCAGGCAGAGCTGACGGCAGAGAAGAGGGCAGAAAAGTGGGTCATGGCCTCGGCTGTGCTGACACCCTCGTGCAGCCTCTCCAGGAATTCCGGATCACTCTGCAGATTCCCCATCCCAGGACAAGTCCGGGCTTGCTGCCTGCTTGCAAAAATCCTTCCCCAGAAAGAGCAGCAGAGGGACAGCACATCTTTGGACACCGAGTTTCTGCCCTTCCCTTTGTGCCAGCCTAAGGGCACTGCTCGCAGGTGAAAATGAAACAACACAGATGATCCCAAGCAGAGCCTGGTGCTGTCCTACACCCAGATCTGTGATTGCCTCGCAGCTCAGAGGTGGTAAAACACAAACATACACTTCCTCAACCGCTTGTAGCCATCTGGCCGTGCCTTTGAGAAGCATCTGTAAGCATCTGGAAACACAGCGCTGGGTTGCAGAGCAGAAGCTGTGTGCAGGCAGCTCCCAGCCAGCCCACAGGAGGAGCTGGGGCTGCTCAGCACAATCAGACCATTGATGGAGCTCTTATGGCACCCTAAGGATGCTCAGCACCTCGGGGGTCACAGCTGCAGCAGTGCACGGCCACGAGGTCGGTGCCATCAGCATAAGCACATAGAATGCAAGCACAGCACAGGCTCCAGTTCCCAGTCTGCCTGGCTCTCCTCTTGGTATCACAGCCCCGGCTTTCCAGAAAGGAAATCCAGACAGCATACATGGATGCAGAAGGAACAAATACCTCTTGGTTGTCCCTGGAAACAGCTGGTTTCTGCAGGCAGAGGGCTGGGCGAGGAGTGTCCCTCCAGCCCCAGCTCCACATCCCAAGGAATTCCCCTCTCTGTGGGCATCGCAGAGGGATTTCCCCCTCACCCGCAGAGCCCAACATCACATCTTTATCTTTAAAGGGAACTCATTTCCCAGAGAATGCTTTGAAGAGGAAGTGTAATGCTTAGAAAGATGACCTCAGCATCTGCACACAGCTCTCTGGACATGGGTGGATTCATCAGACTATCAAAGCACCCAGAGGTTTTCAATCGTGTTTGCCTAATCAGTGGCCCACAGGAAGCCCTCGAGGGAACACACCCATGTCATGAGTCTGAGTGAGCAATCCATGGCATCTGGGCCCAGGTTCTGCTTCGTGCCCTCAGCAAACAGCCCCCTGCTAACAAAGTCAGGAGCTCCCAACCCTGCCCAGCCAATACCCCTGAACCACACACACAGCATCACAGAATCGTTTGAGTTGGAAGGGACCTTTTAAAGGTCATACAGTGAAACATCCCTGCCAGCATCCTTGTCTATCTACAGGCTGCAGCATGAGCCAGGCACAAGGCTCATTCTCACCACTCTTACCGGGAAGTGATTTGTTTTCACCACCAAGAAACCCTGATCATTTTTCAATCACAGCAAGCTCTGCCTCCCCACTCGCCCTTCTAATCCTGCAAAGCTGGAAGCAAGGCCCTGCTGCAAGGTGTTTTTGCAAAGCGGTGTGAATTTACCGGAGCAGCTCTGGTGCAGCTGTGCCTTCCAGCCCAGGGCTGCTTCACAGCGCAGAGACCCCCTGCACACCCTTCTCTGTGTTCCTACGCTATTTACAATCACAACAGACCCTGCTAAAGAGCCTGTCCCCTTCTTTCTTACAGCCCCCCTCTAGATACTGAAAGGCTGCCCTCAGGTCTCCTTGGAGCCTTCTCTTCTCCAGGCAGAACAGCCCCAGCTCTCAGCCTGTCCTCGTAGAGAGGCATTCCATCCCTTGGATCACTTTCGTGGCCCTCCTCTGGATGCACTCCAGCAGGTCCATGTCTCTCCTGTACTGAGGAGTCCAATCTGGATGCAGCACTCCAGGTGAGGTCTCACAGCACAGAGCAGAGGGGCAGGATCACTTCCCTGACCTGCTGGCCACAGTGCTTTGGACACAGCCCAGAATACAGTTGGCTTTCTGGGCTGTGAGGGACAGTGCTGGCTCATGTCCAGCTGCCACCCACCAGTACCCCTAGGTCCTTTTCGGCAGGGCTGTGCTCCTTCCTTACATCCTGCAGTTTGTTCTGATAGCAGGGGTAGCCACAACCCAGGTGCAACACCTTGCACTTTGCTTTGTTGAACCTCATGAGGTTCCCCTGGTTCCATTGCTCAGTCAGTCTAAGTCTCTCTGAATGGCATCCCATCCCTTAGGCACATCAACCACGATACATAGCGAACTTACTGAGGGTGCACTCAGTCCCTTGTATCATTGACACTGGTCCCAGTACTGACCCCTGAGGGATAACACTTGTCACAGATCTCCATGCGGACATTGAGCCATTGACCACCACTCTCTGGATGCGAGCACACCACCAGTTATTCGTCCACTGAACAGTCCATCCATCAAATCCAATTTGGAGAGAAGAATGTTATGGGGAACCACGTCAAAAGCCTTCCTGAAGTTTGGATAGATGATATTGGCGGCTCTTCCCTTGTCCACTGGTGCAGTTACACCATCACAGAAGGCCACCAGGTTGGTCAGGCAGGATCTGCCCTTGGAGAAGCCATGCTGGTTATCCTGTAACACCTCCCCCTCTTCCATGTGCCTCAGCACAGCTTCCAGGAGGATCTGCTGTAGGATCTTCCCCAGCACAGAGGTGAGGCTGGCAGGTCAGTAGTTCCCTGGGTCGTCCTTTCTACCCTTCTGACAAATACGTGCAACACTGCCTATTTTTTTCCAGGCACCAGGGGCTTTACTTTACTGTTGTGACTTTCCAAATATCAGCGAGTGTGGCAATCTAAAGCAGCAGCTGCTCTAAAGGAGCTGCTGACAAAGTTTTCAGGGGATGCCAGCATCCACCTTAAAGTGTCCTGTAATCAGGCACAGAACCTGCACACCCTCTGAAAACCACCCATCCCTAGAAGGTGTATTAATTGGGCAGGCCAACCAGCTATCCTGAGAATCTTAGACTGTATCTAGCACTTTAGATAAGGCAAATCAGAGAAAGAAAGGGCAACCAATGAAAACCTGCAGGACTGAAACGTTACGGGAAGGAGCTTGGAACAAACACTCGGGGCTTTCTGCTCGGTTCCTTCTTCTGAAGTGAAACAAAAAGCAAACCAAGCTTGCAAAAGGGCGAGGTACACTGAGAGCAGCCCATGTCTACTGCTGCCGTTGGCTGGTTTGAGGGATGGGCCCAGTGTGGGCGATGCTGCAGGATGCTGGGGGACAGTCCCCTCACAGCGGGTGACACAAAGGGCTGTCCCTGGAAGGCAGCCCAGGGCCTTCACCAGTCCAAACACTTTATCCGTAGCTGAGCAGTGATTCAACACTCAGGCCTCTGGCTCCCAACCCAACCAAAGCGGCCCAAATAAAAAGAAAAAACAGAAAGGAAAACATAACGCACGGCGATCAGAGAACTCCACAGAAAGAAACAACATTAGCCTCATGGAAAAGCGTATTGTTCCCAGTGCAGAATATATTAAGCTGACTTATAGATTTTCCTCCACAAAATATGAAACCTGGATCCGAAAGGCTATTAACTCCAGAGAGATCCATTAAAGACGCCTGTCTGCAAATGGTATTTAAAAGTATTGCATCACCCTGGATATTGTCTTGTTCTTTGGTTATGATCTGACTGTGGGTCACACAGTTAAAATTGCCTCCAAACCCTAGAATTCTTGATGTAAAGAAAATAATCATAACGTTCACCAGCCTAGAACACGGACTGTTCTATCAGCTCCAACCGAAGCCCATAAATATTAATGCATCCATAATTAGCCTTTTTAAATAATGCACCCAAAATTAAACATCAACGCAGTAATAAATCAGTCAGGGCTCTTTGTTGTAGGTTTGTTGGGGAAGGGGGGGTTCTTTTGCTGCTATATACGGCACATAAAATGAAATGCCAATTCCCTCACCAGCTCTTCCCACTGGACCAAAATGTTGTGGCCCCAATTGGACAAACCTGATCCTCTTCCTACTTAAAAGCCTTGTTGCTTTCATTTAGAAAAATAAAAGTCACATCTGCTTTTTGATTTGCAAAATAATGACATGCAGCCATCCTGAGCCAAAGCTGAGCTAATGTTATTGAAACCACACGATGTGAAGGGAGACAAAGCTCATCTCGTGAGTCAAGGTGAGGGAGAAAGTCAAGCCTGCGGACTGCCCGCTCGCTGCCGCAGCGCTCCCCAGCACAGCCCCTCTCCCTGCACCCAGGGCTGTGATGCAGGAGGTTTGCAGGGCCCGCTGCTCCTTGGCCCTGGCTTCGTTTTGCTCTCTGCATCCACACCCTGAGCCTTTCAGCAGCGTGCTGCTCCTCAGCAGGAGCACAAGCAGAGGTCCTTTGGGCTGGGTCCTGTGACTCATCCCCTTTGGAGCAACCGGCAGAACGGGGTGCCCGCAGCTCACCTGCTTTTCCCTGATCAAAAAGCAAAACGCAGCTTACTTGCTGAGCACGCTTTGAAAGAGCCATCAGCAGCAGAACCCCCCCAAGCCAGGCTAGGTCCTTCGCAAAAAAAGCTGCCCCAAAGAGATCACTCCACATTTGCTTATCTGTAATTACTGATCAGCCGGAGCACCGCCATCCGTGGGAGGCTTCTGGCAGCAGAACGAAATCGCTCGCATTCTCCAGCTCCAAATTCTCTGCCCAAACACACCCCAGCATCTTCCCCGACGCTCTCCCTGCAGCTCGAGCACAGTGTCCTCAGCACCTCATCAGCAGCTGCCTGGTAGAGACTTGTACACTGTGCTTAGACAGCACATCAATAATCCCCACCTCCTCTATTTTATCACATGCATATCTCAAACTGCCTAAAGACCCACGCTTAGAGTAGATTTCAAGGCAGCCTGACAAGAAAGCAAATTCACAATTACTTCTACTGAGGAAATTCTTGGGTAACTGCCCCACGACATGCAGCATGTTCCATTCAGTGTTGCTGTAACTTTCCAGCCCTCTCTCCAGCAAGCCTGGGAAGCAGGTACTGCCATAGGAAAACACAGGCTCTCCTTTTGCCTAGCCAAGTCGCTCCTATTAACTGTTTCCAGGAATAACAAGATGCTTGGCATTTTCAATCGCATGGACTGCTCCAGTCTGCAATGCAGTAAATATGCTTTTTCTTCCAAAGCTTTTTCCAACTGAAAGCTCTGTTCTTAAGTGAGGTTCTGCCCTGGTGCTGCATGTTCCCACACACCCAAACCAACCGTGGGCTCTCTGGTCACTGCCCTCAGTTTACAAGGGCAAGAGGAGGGTTCTCACTGCCAATACTGCTGTGCTCGACCTTCCTTTCTTCTTGCAACATCAGTACCCACAAATGGAGATCTCTCTGATCAAGTCTCACACTGCCCAGCCCATCTGCTCCCAGAGCACGCTCACGAACCCCACTTACGATTGATGGACGCTGCAGTTATAGAAAACGAAATCCACAGAGGCAAACTTCTTCCCAGTCTCCTTAGATTTCAGGTAGAGTTTCACCACCCGCTTATCCCCTGGGAGAGAGCAAGGCAGAGAAAGGCATCAGAAATGACACAGTGAAATGAATGCCAGGACCAGTGTTCAGCCCACAGCTTGTGACGGGTTGGAAGGATCTGGGCAACAATCTCCACTCCTGTTAACTAACAAAATCCCAAATCCAGAAATAAAAGTGCCCATCCATACCCAGCCAGCCACTAAGTGGCCCCTTCAGCTAACTGCAGCATGGGGACAAGTGCCTTGGGGTACGTGAGTGGCACTGGACAAGAGTTTAACAGTTCCGTGGTCAGCAGTACCCAAGAGTCCACGGACATCAACACAAATGGTCTACAGGTTTGGAATGAGGCCAGCGTGCCCAGGTTTTGCAGGACTGCTGCACAGAACATTACAGTGTCAGCATGTAGCTGCACCCATGGCTTGGAAAAGAGCAAGGACATCAAAGGCAAGCACCACTTCTGGAGAAGCAGCAATGTCCTTTTCCTCCAGCACCCCAAGAACCCATCTCCACCCCTGCTTGGGGCTGGGGATCACTGTCACAGGACTGTTCTCCTCAGCGTCTGGCTATGGGGCAAAGCCAAGACAAGGTACACAAGCTCACCTCGGCCCCTGGTGATGGGGATGACGTCCTTAGCAGAGGGAGAGCTGCAGTAGATCTTACCATCTTCAATGCGGCTCTCAGACTCAGTGAAGTCCTCAAAGGAGCAGTTGACTCCTGCTGAGAGGTCAGGGACATTCCAGGCCTGCAGGACCAGCTGGGGGAGAGAACATGGAGCATGGCCTCAGGAAGCTAACAGAATGAGTCCTTTGTGTCTGCTGTGAGCAAACAGCCAACAGGAAAACCAGGGGTGCAACCACCCTCCCTCATCCACACGCACGGTCCCCATGCAGGACCCCAGTGCTCAAGCCAGGAGCACAGATGCAAATGGCTTAGAATCCTGAATGAATCACAGCCCGACATCCTTTGCCCTCTGCTGCACCACAAACCATTATGTCTCACCTCTCTGCAGAGACCAAGCCCAGTGTTTGGCTAAAGAATGCTTTACAGAAAAGCATCTACTTCTGCAGACATCAAGAGGGGAGGAATTCACCTCTTCCTCTGCAAATTCATTGCAGGGGTCAGCAGTTCTCACTTTACAAAAAGCTTGCCTTATTTCTAATTTGAATTTTTCTCAGCTTCCAGCCATTAGTTCTTGTTATGCCTTTCCTTGATAGATTAAAAAGCCCTTTAGTCCCTGATATTTGCTCCTCGTAAAGGCACTTATACTCTGTAATCAAGTCACCTCTTAATCTTCTTTTTGATAAGCTAAGCAGATTGAGCTCGGGAAGTCTCTCACTGGAAGGCATTTTCTCCAGCCCCAACTCATTTACATGCTGTTTATTGAAGGTGCTCAGCCTCCTCTAAGCAGCGGTCTCCGGCCCCAGTGCTGCGTGCCAGCACTGATCACAGCAGATCCCGCGGTACAGGCAGCCAGCAGGCACAGAAACAGCCCCAGAGAGAGCAACAAATGCCTCCCAGCAATGCCCAGGGAGCACCAGCAGCCCTTCCTGGGATCAGCACACCGGGATCCTTTCCAACATCACCACTTCCCAGGACATCTCTCGAAAGCCAGCCTTACTCCTCAAGGTCCAGCTCAGGACCTGGCAGTGTCAAATCCACTTTCTCTGCTGAGCTAGCATAAACCCCATGGGGATCTCAACCCCAGCACCCCATAACGTGCCACCCCGTTGGTCTCAGCATCCTCTGCAGATCCCACCAGCAGCAATTCCGCATTTGTTTCCACGCTACTGATGAGAAGCCAAAGCTGCACTCCAATCCCTGCAGTAGCACTTTCAAAATGTTTCCATTCAGTGACAATTCCCCTCTGACAACGACTTTTTGAGATCTGTCACGGAGCCAGTTCTTAATCCACTTAACACATGCTTTATCAATATTGTATAATGCTAATTTTTAATCAGAATGTTGTGTTGTACCGAGTCAAATGCCTCGAAGAAGTCTAGAGACATCACATCCCTGCAGTCCCTCTTCTAATTCAAGTCATAATTTCATCAAAGAACAAAATGTGGTTTGTTTGACACAAAACTACATTGACTAGCATTAATTATATTCCCATCCTTGATTCCTCATCAGCTGTATCCTACCTCATTTTTTTCCACTAGCTTTTCTCAGCTTGATGTCAAACCAAGCAATCTTGAGCCACTTGGGTCATCCCACATGCCCTTCCAACAAGAGCCTTTTCTGCTTGCTGGACTTTTCTCAACATCCACTTCTTTATTACAAAGCCGTATCTGCGAGCCAAGGAACTCTTAGGCCAACTCCTTCAGGACTCCTGAGTGCCAGACATCCAGACCTGGCAGCTTGCAAAAGTTTATTGCTAGTATACGCTGTTTTGCATTCTCTTTACAGTGCTAATGGCCTGGAAAATACTTCATGGAAGTACATCATCCTTTCTGTCTGCACAGACAGAGCAGTGAGCTGTGCATCTAAGTCGCATCCCAAAATATCTACTACTGGCCGCTGTCAGACAGGATATTGAGCTAGATGGATCTCTGGCCTACAAATGACAAATCTGATGTTGTTATTTATACTGTGGAGAAACATTTATTGCTCGGTTACGTCTTTTCTGAATAGTAATCAACAGTTTTATTATCTGCATCCAGCAACAGGCCGGCCCTCATCAATCCCCTACATTCTATTTGTATCAGATCTCTCTTCTCGTTTCTCCCTATCAGTTGTACACTCGTTATTTAATTTAATCACTGCCTTCCCAGCCCTGAGGACTTACCGGGACCTCGGACATGGTGACTGAGATGTTCCTGGGCTGGACGGTGAGCTGCACGCACTGCCGCAGCTCGGAGGCGAAACGCTGGGGCTCATCTGCCCGTTCACAGCGGTCCTTGCGTGAGCATCTGGGGGGATGAAATCACCACGGTGAGGAGGAGAAGCTGAGAAATTCCCTATGGGAGGACGAGGTGCCCAGCAATGGGCCTCAAGTGCCTGAGGTCAGAATAGAAGCTCTGCTTTCCCTTTGTGCCAGCACCTCTGCTACAGTGCAGCCATGCCCACATTCCTCTCCTCTTCTGTTGCAGCATCCCTGTCAAACACACGCATCTCCCCAACCGCTATAGAGCAGCCTGCAATGCTCCATCACCTCCTTTACGGAGCAGACAACTCCCTCCCCGCTGCTCTCCACGCTTTCTGCAACAACATTATTTCATTATGGGAAGTGTTTTAATTAAATGGTAGGCAAAACAGAGAAAGTGAACAATGCACACGTCTTACAGTCCTGTCATAAAATCACAGAATCATTAAGGTTGGAAAAGACCTTTAAAGACCATCTAGTACAACTATCAATCCATCCCCACTGACCACGTGGCCCACTGACCACGTCCCTCAGTGCCACATCTCCATGGTTCTTGAACACCTTCAGATGGTGACCCCACCACCTCTCTGGGCAGCCTGTGCCAGTGCCTCACCACTCCTGAGAGGAAATGTTTCCTAATATCCAACCTGAACCTCACTGGGCACAACTTATCATATCATCTTATTGCTGTTACTTGGGAGAAGAGGCCAATCCTCACCTCACCACAGCCTCCTTTCAGGCAGTTGTAGAGAGCAATGAGGTCTCCCCTGAGCCTCCTCTTCTCCAGACTGAACCATCCCAGTTCCCTCAGCTGCTCCCCATAAGAGCCTTCACAGCTTCGCTGCCCTTCTCTGAACACTCTCCAGCACCTCAGTGTCTTGCAGTGAAGGTCCCACAACTGAACACAGTACTCAAGGCACAGCCTTGCCAGAACTGAAACAGGAGAGGCTGGCACAGTTCTAAGGAACCCCTCAGAAGGCTCCATTCCCCACAGCTGGGTGTGAGGTGCAGGACAGCAGTGGGAAGGTCACACAGTCAGCAAAGCTCTGTGACCGCAGCGCCAGCCCTGGTACTTACACGTTGTGGAGGACACACCAGCCACAGTGGGGGTCCCGGGAGCCCAGGCACAGCTCACAGCTCTCATATTGCTCACAGCTCTCTACCGGCACCCGCGTCACCTGTAGGAAAAGGCAGTGAAGGGGTGCCCAAGGGCTGGGACACCAAGGCCTCAAAGGGCTGCGGATCCACCACCCCACGGTGCATTGGGAAATGGCTTGGGCATCACACCTCTGAGTCTGGGAGCTCTACGAGAACAACAACCACCATCTCCTGGCCAGCCCAACAAGGCCAGAATGGGGAAACCTCCATCTTTGCAGAGTTTGGGAACAGATCAGCCCTGACACCAGCTTCCAATGCCTCCCACACACCCCTGCAGCTGGTAGTCCCGCTCCGAAAGGGTTATCACTCCTTTATTAATTGCTCCTCCAGATTTGATTAAAATCCCCTCGTTCTCCAAGCCCTTCGAGCTCTGTTACAACTGTTCATTTAATTACTTTCCACCAGCACTCTGATAACACCAAGCTGCAGTAGGGAAGAGAGTGGCTTTTATTAAGGAGTGGGGAGGAGAAGTGGGGGGGATAGAAGCTCCTCCCCTCCTCTGCTTCCCTAGTCTCCCCTCCTCACCAGGACCCACGAACACAGCCTCAATCCCAGGAGCTCCTGTCAAAGGGAGGGAAAGCCATGATGCTCTGCAGAGAGGAGGACAGAGGGTGGGGAGAGCAATGGGCACAGCACTGGGAGACTTCCTCTGTGAGCTGTGGTGTGGCACTGCCCTTGTTTTGAATTTTGCAGCCCAAATCCAGTTTCTGTCTCACCTGTAAAGCCTCAGGTTTCCTGCAGCAGACCAGAAACCAGAGACAGGAACTGGGAGGAGGGGGGAACAGGCTCTGCCGTCCCCATGGGGCTGTCTAGACAAACGCAAAGCTGTGCTCCAGCATCCTTCCCCCTTCCAAAGCCCCGGGCCAGTGGCCAGGAGTTGTGCAGCACTCCCACCCATGCACACCTCTCCCCATAAGGCAGATCCCAGCACAACTCCAAACTCCTGAGACATTCCTGAGATAACCCTGGCTGAGAACGCTCTGCCTGCAGCAAAGCTTCCCAAAGAGAAGTTGAGGAGGAGCTGGGGCTGAGACACCAGCAAAGAATTGGTGTTCGGGGAAAAAACAGCCCCTTGCCCCCCTCCTCGCTGGGGAGGAGCACAGAGCTGCCACCACTGGGCTGGGCACTTGGGTGCCAGGAGCTGCCACCTCCTCTGCCACCCAGGCAGGGTGTGGGGAGGAGATGGGCCAGGCCACGAGGCTGTGACCACACAGGAGCCCGACAGCTCCAAAAAGTGCCACTGCTGCTCGGCACAAAGCCCTGACGCAGCAGGGACCTCACCCTCATTGGCAGCCCTTTGATGGATTAACTTGTAGCAGCAGGCTCTCCAGCAAGCCCAGGAGTATGCAAACTCCCTCACAGCCAACTAAAACTCCTTATCATGAGAACTGACCATGCTTTCAGGATGACAGCTGCATGCCCATGCCTGGGTTTTGGATCCGTACCTTTGGATGGCTCTGAACTGGGGATGGCAGCAGCAGGCACAGAAGTGCACACACTGAGGTTTGGGGACACATCAGCTATACCAGCTACAGTCAATGGCTCCCCTTGCCCCAGGGTGCAAAAGCAGCTACCCCAGAGAGAACAGGCTGTTCAGAGCAAGGAGCTGCTGCCCACCTGCAGGGCCTGAAGGCAGGGTGGAGGTTCACAGCCCCAAAGCAGGGATGCCAGCTCTCACAGCAGCCCTTGCTCCCTGGGGCACAAGGATTTCAAGCAGCTGCTGCTAACAGTTAATGCCCAGGGCAGGGACCGTGGGGAGGAGAGGAACAGAAGGGCTGTGTCTGGGAGCCATGCCCTGAGGTGGTGTTTTTGTACAAGGGGGAGTAGGGAGGAACTGAGTGTTCCCAGGTGGTATGACTGAGGTGGAACAGAGGTGGCTGGGCAGCTCTGGTGGCAGCTGGGGCCAGAGCCTGGAGAGCATCTCATCTGCCCTTCCCAGCCATTAGGATCAGCAGGCAAGTGACTTTCGGGCAGGGGTTGTCCCCAGTGAGACATCAAAGGATGAAGAGAGAAAGCGCAGACTGGACATCAGGGCAAAGGCAGTACATGGAAAAGACAACAGTGCATCTGGGGGACGCCACCAGCACAGCTCGGCAGGGAACAAAGAGGGGGGAGGGAAGATAAGTGACACAGCACGTGGCAATGGCAAGGCTTTGGGGGCTGCAGCCCCCACCTCTTACCTGCTTCTCGGTCATGGCGTAGAGGTGCTGGCGGTCAGGGCTCAGCACCAGGTCCCGCAGGATGGAGCTGCCCTCGTGGGCCACCACGTTCTCATACTGCAGCGCTTGGTGCTTCCTGTCAGCTGGCAAATCCACCAGGATCTACAGGAGAGAGCAAGGGGTGAGCACAGACCCACGCACTCTTCACCTCTGCCTGAGTGGGGAAAGTGCCCCATTATTGGGATGCTGCCCCCCCATCCCTCACTGGAGGGGACAAGCCATGGCCGCCTCAGCATGGCAAAGCAGCCCAGACCCTACCAACATCTCAGCGCTCCCCCAGCAGCAAGAACACACACAAGCCACAAGCAAGATGCACACCCTGCTAACACCAACCCAAGCGGGCGGGCTGATGGAGACCCCCCCCAAAAAAAACACATCTCAACCCAAGCACTGCCCTGTGTCCCCAATCCCCCTCCCCATTTGCAACGTCCCCAATCAGGAGCTGGGAAAGCCGGATCCTGGTGTGCAGCTGATTAGCATGGAAATGTATGCGGCTCACAAACAAACCGGGGCCCGTTTAATTAGAGCGGCGCCTTTGATTCACCGCCAGCCTCCTGCATGCACCAGTCCCGGATTATTTTTAGGCCATTTTACAAAACAAATGTATTTAATTAAAAAAAGAGACCCCGAGCAGCCGGGGAGCAGCAGTGCATGGAGGGACCTCAGGACTGGTCTTACTGGGGCAGATACAGCTTGCTGGAGTCCACAGCACAGCCAAAAAAGCCCCTTCTCTGCTTCCCTCCCCTGCTGCACACCTCTGCACCCACATTCTCATTACTGAGTGACACTCCCTCCATGATAACCCAGAACAGGTTACCTGTCCTTCAACATGGTCTGCCAGATCCACCCATACCATGCTCCATGCTCCCCATCACCACTGTGCCATGTACCACCGCATGCTGGGAACCCAAGAGATGCCCAAAGCCCATCCCAAAGCCTTCACCTGCCCTTCTGGGAGTATCTTCGTGCCCAGCTTCAGGACCACATTCACCCTACTCCAACATCAGAGCTCAAACCCCCAGCACCTGTACAGGACACACCCACACAAAGCACCCAGCATCACCCGGGGTCCCTCCAGAGGAGGGTTCTGTACTGATCCCAGCAGCAGCATCCATCCCTCGCTATGGCAACGTGACAAACGCACCTTTCCAGCCCTTTTATGGGCCGTAGTTGCGGCGCAGAGGAATCGATACAGTTTTACCCTGGTTCTAAAATAGATCTACGGGTGGATGTCGCACTGGCAGTAATTTTTAACTAGCGGGGTAATTTCCCCATTACATTATTGCACTGCGCAGTGCTGGGAAAGAGAAAGAGATGTATCAAAAAAAAAAAAAGCAAAAAAACCAACAGACGTGAAGCACTTCCAGTTAATTTGAGGCTCCAGGAAGGACCTAAAAATAATCACTGTAAGCAAAGAGGGCTGCAGCAGAGCCAGCGGCACATGGAGTGCTCCAGTAGGGTCTGCAGTGCGCACCGCTCCCACTGCTAAGGATGCTCTGATTGCAGGTCTGGGGGGCAGGAAAATGAGGTTTGAAGACCTGGATGGGCTGCTTGGGCCATAGGAAGGCGGTTTCCCAAAGCTGGTGAATGGGATGAGCAGCATCGCTTACCACCATGGGGTCGCTCCCAGCCCATGCCCACCCGCGGGGCTGGCGGTGGCTGGGGCAGGGGGAGAGGATGTGCTTTAATCAGAGCAGCCCCCTCGGAAGCACGTGCCTTCCTGCCCACCCTGCTTCCCTTCCACCCAGGGGAAAAGACATTTACCAAAAAAAAAAAAAAAAAAAAAAAATCTATTAACCTTTCTCCTCATCCTGACGCTGATATAATTACCCAATACTAATAATTACTCGCACTAATTTCTCGCTCTGGATTCCTGCCCTCGCTCCGCCTGTCTCTGTGCAGCAGAGCCGGCTGCTTCAGGCTTGAGCTTTGCTTCCTATGGGGCTGGAAGAAGCCGCAGGGCTGCAATGAAATGGAGGATGCTACTGCTTCTCCCCAACCCCACTGAGGCACTGGGGTGCTTCTGCAAGTTGGCACTATCCCAACCATTGCCATATCCCTGAGCTCTGGGTGAGTCATGCCCCGGTGTGGGCTTCAGGCAGGGACGCTGATGATGGAGGGATGGAGCAAAGCACCCACGGGTGGAAGACACCACAGGAATTAAGTTGCTGGTTCGTGTACACAGCTGGGAATTCAGTTATGGGTAGGAAAAAACACTCATCAGAGGCAAAACTTATTTTGCTTAGATGCCCATTGCTTTCTCACCTGCTCCCCGGCATTCTTCTTCACAGAATATCCCCAGTTGGAAGGGACCAATAAGGATCACTGAGTCAACTCCTGGCTCCACACAGGACCACCCGAAAACTAGACCATCTTCCTCCCAGCCCATGTATCTCATCCCTTGACCTACGTGACGCCAAGGAACCTGCAATGGCAACGTGCACAGCTCGGGGTTGAGAAGCTACCCAGCCCCACAGCTTGGCAAGACAGGTGGTGAGACCACAGAATCATTCAGGTTGGAAAAGACCTCTAAGATCACCAAGTCCAATGCCAACCCACCCCCACCACACCCATTACCACGTCCCTCAGTGCCACATCTCCACGGTTCTGGAACACCTCCAGGGATGTAATGCCTCCACCTCTCCTTGCGCAGTGCATCACCACTCTTTCTGAGAAGATATTTTTCCTGATACCCAACCTGAACCTCTGCTGGGTCAACTAGAGGCCATTATCTCTTGCAGGCAGAGATGAGACGACCCAACAGCAGCCACGGGCAGCCCGGCCCAGCGCAGCATGGCGCTGTACAGCTCAGCCCCAGCACAGGCACAGCGGGTGGGGAGGGAGCGAGCGCAGCCGGTGAGGAAAGCGGCTGCCAACATACCAGGGCTGCCTTTGGATTTAACAAGCAGCAGCAGCAGCCTGGGCAGACTGCACAGCACAGCTGCACGGCATCGCGGCACAGAGACAGTGACCAAGAGAGGAGCTGGAGTCACCCACGTCCCTGCAGGGGGACACCTGGCTCTCCCACCCCCTGCCCGCTGCCGGCAGCCCCCTCCTCTTGGCACAAGAAGTGCTCAGCGACGCTTTGTGCTCTTATCTGCGCGCGGCTGTGATTAATGCTCAGCGGCTGGCAGGAGCGACGAGAGGAGGGCGCTTTTGCCCGCCTGCCACACTTCAAAGGCAGGGACTTATCTGCCTCAAACACACTCTGCAGCCTTTTCACGCAGACCCTTTCCAGTTCCACAGGGCTCGCACAGCGCTGACAAGCAAGGAGAAAGGAGGGCTTATTTACAGGAGCGCGTTTCAAAGCCTCCCCCGCTCCCTCCCCAGTGCTCGCCAGGGATGTGGCGAGCGGTAAACCCGCAGGGACAGCCCTGTGCCACAGTTCTGCAGAGCCCAGGGCTGTGAGTGGAGGGTGACAACACACAGCGGGGTCCCAGGGGTCCCCATGCTGCAGGAACCTCAGCGCCATGCAAAATACCTCCCCCCAAGGCCAGACAGGACCTGCTCAGCCCCAGCCAACCTGGGGCGGAGGTGACAGCTGCTGGGGAGTGTCACCCAACACCACGCAGCCCAGCTAAGGGCAGGAAGCAGAGGATCCTATGTCCAGCCCTGTGCACGTGGCCTGGGCTCACCCCGAGGCAGCCAGGCCACCAGCACCCCAGCATGCCTTCCCCCTGCCCGCAGCCCCAGGGAGCAGCAGCAGAGCAGCTGCCGCCTGCACGCCCTTCTCTGGTTTCCAAAATGAGGTTCCTGCATCAGCTGCTCTGGGGAGAACACTCCTCTCCCCCCTCCATCCCTGCTCAGCCACCTCAAAAATGCAGGACTAACAGCAGCTGTGAGGCTGCAGCATCAGCTGTCCTCGGGGGGCGGGGGGCACAGTCAATGGGGACAGTGCTTTTGGGCAGGGGGTGCTGGCTGGGGACAACAGCAGGGACAAGTGTTCAGGGACAAGATGCGTCCCCCCGAGGTGAGGATGTGGTGCTGAATGCTGTGTTTCAGGTCACCAAAGCTCTGCATACAGAGGGGTGAGGATGAGCACCGAGCAGATCACCACTGGGATGGCTCAGCACTGCCGGGCAGCAGTGGCAAAGAGGACTGAACTGCAAGGACATGGGCAGCAGGAAGGGGGATTTGGAGATGCATTCCTGCCACATCCCAGCAGAAAAATGCCAGCAATGCAGCCTGGGCAGGCAGCAGCTGCCCCACACAGGAATGTGCCCATGACCCCCCCGTGGCCACTGCACTGCAGCTGAGTATTTCTGGGGGTCTGACACAGCATTCTGGGGGCATGCAGAGCTCAGGGAGATGTCAGCAGGCAGCACGGGGCCAAGATGCTGCTTCTGCACTCATAACGCGCTGAGGGCAAGGGGTGAGCTGAGCTGCCATTCAGTGCAACCCATTTATAAAGATTAATACAAGCAAGACTCGCATCCCAGGCCCTGCATTGCCGTGAGCCAGAGAATATTGGAACTTTAATTATATCAGTATAATAAAGCAAAAACAAGAAGATACTTAATCTAAATCAACGCCCATAACAGCGACAAATCCCAGCGGCTGACCTGCACTGATAGCTGTGACACGGCCTTTGGAGTGCATGTCACTGTGGGTGCCAAGTCCCTGTGGTGGCACCCGGAGCTCAGCCACATGGCAGGCGATGGGGTACGATCAGAGGGTTTGCCATGGGATATAGCTGGAGAGGGTGCAAGCTGCCTGCAAAGCTTCCCAAAGCCACATGGTCCCTCACCCAATACCACGGTCTCACCAGCTCCATGCCAAGAGCAGGAAAAGCACGAATGCAAAGCAAAGAGTGCCTAAGGGAAAGAGATTACAGCAGCAGTTACCCCTTCAGCTTCAAGGGCAAGCAGGCGGCTGTCTGGAGCAGGGTGCTCTGGGGAGCACAGGGCTGGGAGCAGCTGCATCAGTCAGAACTGCCCCATCAGCAGAAGGGATGGAAAAGCACAGCCCAGCTCACAGCTCAACCAGCTCTGATAGAATCAAAAAGCTCTCACTAAGACCTTTTGCACCATTTTGTAGGAAAAGTGAACCGCTGGAGAGAAGGACCCGGTGCCGGAGCTGCAGCCACCAGTAAGGAAATGAGACAGAGTCAAATGTCAGTGAAAGAGGGACGCGGGGAGACCACAGAGCGGGGTGAGAGTCCCAAGCCCCCCCAAGAGCCCCACACTTACTCTGGGACCCACCAAGGCACGGGCACTGCTCCCCCCCAGCCCACCAGCTGCTCCGGCGGTCTCGAGCCATTGATTTCTCAGCTTTGCCCTTCAAAACACTCCTGGCTCAGCGCCCAGTTTGTATCGTCTCATTCCTCGGGAGCAAAATATCTCTATTATTATTGCAATTATTTCCCAATCAGCATCGCTCAGGACTGACACAGTGAGGGGATGGGCCCGGCGCCCAGCGATGCGCAGCCACTGCCCCGGGAGGAAGGTGGATCCCCCACTGCCATGGCCATCGCTAGTGGCTCTCCAGTATGGGCTCAGCACTTTTATTTCCACCTCCTCAGCAGCAAGGAGACCACCACCAGCAGCATGGCTTTCTGTCCCATGGGTGTCAGCCCAAGAATCTCTCCTGCAACACTCCTGGCCAGCCACCGCACACCCAAAACACTGTTTGTTTTCCTACTTGCTCCAATGCCCAGATCAAAAAGGCAATGCAATTCTTCTCCCCATGCAACCTGAGCAAGGCAACACAATGCCAAAGACTAAGAATGTATCCTCCACATCCCAGCACCGGAGCACTGAGCAAAGGGGACACAGGGGATGCTCCCTTCCCAGCCAGCTGTTGGGGAGCCCAAAACCCAGGGAGGAGGCAGTGGGGCTTTGCCTGGAGCTGCATGGGGAGAAAGTACACAGGAGGCTCCCAGAGCTGCAGCACGCCGGAGATCAGCTGATCCTCCTCCTTCCCCCCCCATCAGCCCCAGGAAAATAGCTGCTTCCTTCCTGCTCCCTACAACAACGCAGCAGAGAGGAGCTGCCCGAGGACAAGGAAGGGCCACCAGAAGGCAGGAAAAGCCCACGCAGAGTCAGGAACAGCCCCCACCTCAGGTCCAACAGCCATCGCTTCCACACCGCGCAGCCCCAAAGCCTCATGCTGCAGTAACACACTGCTACAAACGCATATCAACACAAACAAAACCCATCCTCGCCCAGCAGGGAGGAGGGCAGCCCTGGGTGCACCCCGCATCGCCTGTTTGACACCGGCATGGCTCCTCTCGTTACTGCCGCCCCGCTGTTTTATCCAAATGGGCAAATCACACCTGACGGGCCAGGGGAAGCTGATAAGCAATAAAAAAAAAATCGAGGCCTGAAAAAGCACACGGCATGCTGACAGCATTAAATATTAACTTCTCATGCAGGCAGCAGAACTGGACATGCAGAATGCCTCGTGAATTCAGTGACAAATTATATACTGTTTAATGTGCTTCAAGGGAAAGCAATCCATCGTACCAGGCAGTGGGAAAGTTACAGACACACTTCTTATTTATTTCATTTTTAAATCAACACGTCAGCTATTGATGGGCTGAGATGGAAACTGCAGGTTGTCCCCCCAAGCCCTTCCAGCTCCCGGACACAGGCACACCTCCAAGGCTGGGGGGAACCTCCTGCTGTCCCCACTGCTCACACCCGGCTGAACCCGGCTGCGTGCCGAGCGCAGAGCACAGCGCATGCAAATATTTTGCTTCCAACAGCACCTTGCCCTCCCCACCCCAAGCTCTTGGCATGTTTGCAGAGCTCTCCACGCTGACATTCCTTCTGCATTTCACAGCTTTGAAACACAGAATCATAGAATCGTTAAAGCTGGTAAAGGCCACTAAGATCACCAAGTCCAATCGTCGACCCATCACCACCATGCCCACTAACCCTGTCTCACAGCCATCTCTGGCCCTCAACCCAGCCCAGTTTGTGCCACATCCCCACTGACTGTGCCCCTCTGCACAGCAACCCGCCATGTGGAAGACACCCAAGGTCAGGCTAGACAGGCTCTGAGCACCTGATGGAGCTGCAGGTGTCCCTGTTCATTGCAGAGGGGTTGGACCAGATGGCCTTTAAGGGTTCCTTTCAGTTCAAATGGTCCTATGATTCTACAAAGACATGCAGGGCCGCAGCAAGCCCAGCAGCAACACAAGCGCTGCAGTGCGCTCTCCATTCACAAACAGGATGGAAATGAAGCTCTTCAGCCCATGGATAGCAGCAATTTCGAAGGAGAGATTGAGAAGATTTAAATACAGAGATTGCCTTCCCTAAGGACACTGCTGCAGATATTTAAGAGCTCGGGCTTTACACTGCGCAGGCACTCTCTCTGCAGCACTCGTGTGGCTGCAAAGCTCCCCTCTCTGTTCACCCTCCCTTGGGCTCACCGGGAAGCAGGACAACAGCAAGCAGCACCAACACCCACAGCATGGCCTGTGCGCCTCTCTGAGCCCCTGGCACACAGCTAGGGCTGCTCTATGCGAGCGTGCCTCCCTGTCCACAAGTCTGGAGGAGCACGTGCTGCATTCAGAGTGAAATTCTCAGAACAGCTTTCAGGAACACCTGCCACCATCTCACCTCCCTGGAGCCACGACGGCTGCCAGGGGATCTCAAGCAGAGATTGCCACTCGTGTGACGGCGGTGGGGCCACTCGCAGCGGCCATGCAGCCCAGCACCCAAAGGCACGGCACTGAGCACCCACAGCCCTCGTTGACCCCAGTATCTGTGGAGGAGGGGTGGCCCAGCAAGGGCTCACCTGGGGTTTGGAGAGAGCAGGGATGGAGATAGGACGAGTGATCCCCAAATTCACAGTGCGCTTTCTCCTGAGATCAGCAGGCCAAGAGCGCACCCGCCTGAGGATCTGCACTGTAGAGAGAGGCCAAGGGGTGGGAAATGATGTTAATTAAAGTTTTAATTACTGTAACCAAACGAGTGGTATAATTACTTTATTCTCGCAGAGACTTCAAACTGATTAAGAATCACGTGCACAAGCTTTGATTTGATTTTTAATTAAATGTGCTGTCAGAGGCGGCACGAGACGGGCAGGGGCCAGCTCAGCCCTAAGACCTCATGGGAACCCCAAGACCAAGTGGGGACCCCCAGTTGCACCCCCAGCCAGGAGATGTGGAGCTGCAGGGGCTGCAAGGGGAACCATTCTGCAGGGACGTGGCACCAGGGCTGGCAGCACCAGTGACCAGTCCTCACCGAACCCCATCTCTGGGCACCTCCTTCCCACAGGCTCCTCCATCAGCCCCTGGTTCCCACACCCCACCTGCCCCTCCCAGGAGCTCCGTGCAGTCCCCTCAAATATTAACGAGCTCGCGCTGCCACTGGAGGGAATTATTAAAAAACAATTTTGCAAAGGTATCTTTTTCAAATAATAATAATACTAAAAGACAAAGCAGTAGAAATTAAATTCCCAGTCCCCTACCTCAAATAAATAGTATCAGAATCTGAAATGAGACATAATTACCCCAGCAAGGTTAAAGCCGCTAATGCAGACAGAATACAGAATCACCATTCATCATAATCATATCTCATATCACAGCCATTATTTATAATTAGGAGGCACGGTTTAAAAAACACATAAAGACGCCCATGCAATGCAGTAATTCTTCTGTTATTGCTCCTGGAGGGCCAACCCCAGCCCTTTCAGAAGCTCTGATTTGTGGAGTCCGGATCAGGAATGAAAAGAACCCAAAAGTCATTCCCAAAGAGTGTACTTTGCCAATAGGTTCAAACACTGTGCCCGGCTAGGCAAGTGCTGCAGGGCAGAGCTGGCACATGGTACGTGCCCCAGCCCTGACCACCAGCCCCAAGGACTCAACCAGCTTTCTCTGCCACTGGGTGGTTTTACATCATTTTAAACCATGGGACAAGTCATAGCAAGAGCTGGTGAAACCAAGAGCTGAAGGCAAAGGTGCCGGGAGCTGCCCTGCTTTGAAGCGAGGGCTGTGCAGGCTGCTCCATGGCCCAGTGAAATATTAACAAGTGAGGTCGGAGGAAATTACCCTTAATGTCTTCTGGGGAAATGAGTGCAAGGCAGTGACGACACAGCACAGTCACATGGCTCAGTGACACGTGGTAGAGCCCAGCGCCGGGGATGCACAGTTCCAAGTCACTCCAAGAAACACAAGCATGCAGTGCCATGGGATGCTGAGCTGCTCCATCCCACATGGACACCCCAACACCTGGGGTGGGGGCACATCTGAGGAAAAAACAATTTCTTGAGCGGTGGTTCTGCACCCTTTGGTGGCAAATGACAAAGCAAGAGACGGTGCCCTGGGGCCAGGGCAAAAGCCCAGGGAGGAGGCAGCAGGATGATGGAAGCACACATCCACATGCACAGCAGCTGTGGTGTTTCAGAGATGGAAAACAAAAGCAGAGCAGGACCAGGCACCGCAGCAAAGTCCCCACATGCCACCAGCGAGCAGGGGACACGCCAGCAAGGCGATGCTCCCTGCAGGGCCTTTAACATTGGCGGCACTGAGTTCACCAAAACCCAAACGAGCAGAGAGAGAGAGAAGGAGGCACTTCGCAGCGCTGCACGGAGGATCGCTGTTTGCCCTTCCAAGCGCTGAAAACTAATCCCCCCTTCTCCCCTTTTTATCCCATTGAAAACTTGACAGAACCTCCTAGCGCTTTGCAGTTGAAATTGGCAGGTCTTAAATTAATTGACTACAATTTTACACAACAACATGTTTAGCTGAGAGCTGGCCCGCGGCCCGCTTGGCTCGCCACCGCTCCCCAGACACTTTTCAAGCAACCTCAAAAACTTCATAACACATCTAAGGCAAAGGAAGCAGGTTGCCAATGTGACCCGCTCCCTGCCAAAATCCAGCCCTGCTTCCACACACCCCCTCCCCGACCCTTCTCCAGCTCTTCCCTCGCTCTCATTAATGGCTTGTTAAATTATTCTAATAATCTCTGAGGACTGTACTCCTCCAAACACAAAGGAGCAGGGCACGGGTTTCCTTCTTGCTGGGTCATGGGCCTGCTGCTCTGCCACGGAAATGACAGCGATGGGACCAATGCGTGCAACAGGCGTGAGGAAAGTTAGGTTCTTATTCCACTCCGTCCTGACACATTCCTGCTCTCCTTCCACCTAAACCCCAAAAGATGGGGCCTAAAGCAAAAGCCAATGACACAGTGCCAGCGCTGGTGGCACGTCCTCATTCCTTCCAGCTGGGGGACAGGTGCCCTGGGGTGACACATCGGTGACCCTACACGCAGGGACACGCAATCCCACTAATGAACCCACAGCTCCAGCTCACCTCCAGCCCTCACCGGGAGCCAGCTTAGCCAAAAACAATTGTGCTGTTGTTAGCAGAGCCGGAACGGCTGCTCAACCCAGTGCCAGATCCCTAAAAACTCAAGGTTGGTCCCCCCTGCTCTCTGAGCCTCTCCACTCCAAGATCCTACAAGATGCCACCGTGGCCCAACGCCAATCTCACTGCCCAGTGTCAACCCTATGGCCCAACGCCGGTCCTGGTGCCAGGCACGTGTCCAGGGCACAGCGCTGAGCTCAGGTCGGGCTGCAGGAGGCTGGCGAGGATTTCTCCAGCTCAGCCTCGGGTCAAGCAGCTGATGCTCGGTGAAAGCCAAATTGGGGGTGGGTTGTTTGTGTGATTTTATTTCTTGAATAAACAGAAACATCCTGTGTGTGATTAAGAACCTTTATGAAAAACACACCAGCACCAAATTCTGCAGCTGGGGCTGGAGGTAGCACAGCGCCTGGGAGGCAGAAAACAAGAGGGTTTGGCTTCCTCAGGGTGAACACGGATTGACACAACAAAACATCCTGGGCAAGTTTCAGGCCGTGCACACAGACAGAAATCCTCCCCGGGAGACCTAAGACCGCTCTCTTCTCCCAGAATTGTCACATTTTCCACACCAAGCCCCCTCATGCTCCTGCCCCTGCTGCAAGCCCAGGGCACAGCAGGGCTCCAACAGCCCACGCACCCTGAGCCGCAGCCATGGGGCACCAGCATCGCTTTTAAGCATTAATTCTTTTCTTTATCACCTTCTGCCTGAGGATATCAAAGCACTCGGCATGCATTTATGCAGCGCTCCTCCTTTTGGCTGTGGGCATCACCATCTGTAGACAGCAAGGAGGAGAAATCCGTGGTGCAGACAGAGCAGCAAGCTGACCCCGGCCCTGCTCCGAGAGATAGAGCCAAACACAGGGACCTGCAGCACTCCTGCACCCATCCCATTGCATCCATCTCCATGCAGCCCCTGCGCTGCGCTCCTGCCCCCGGGGAGCCACGCCAGGAGAACACATGCTTTTGTTTAACGAGCATGGGCTGAGAGGGGAAAAAGGCACTTAAACAGCTCACACACACAGAAAGCGACATTTTCAAGTTGTTTCTCTTTGGCAAGGTTCAAAATAGGCCAAGGTTTTTGTTTTCGTTGGGAGGCTTTAAAAAATGTATTTCATCCGAACCATTCTCGAAACATTCCTGACATTTATCGCCATCAACTTTTCCTCCAATTAATTGCCTCTGCACAACTATCACTGTCCTGATGAAAAACAGCTCCAGAAATACACAAACCATTAAAAAACTATCACGCTTTCTCTTCTTGCTCTGCTTCTCTCTGCTCACAAACACAAACAGAACTAGAGAGGTGAAGGGAGCAGAAACAACACAGCCTCCATAGCTTTGTCCAGCGAGTGGGGCTTTGGGAAGCAACGGTTGGAGCTCACTGCCCACGTGCAGCCCCCAAACCGCCTCTGCTCACAGCCCTGCAGCATGTGGGACAAGTACAAGGCAAAGCCAAGCACTGCTGCTCCCCAGCAGACAGCCTCCAAAAGGCACCTGGGCGGATACGGTGTCAGGGAGGGCTGGAGCTGGTTGCAGGCTTCTTAATCGCTTCCATTTCCAAAGTGAAGCGGAGCTCTTGTTTCAACAGCTTGCATGAGCAGCTGTCAGGCAGAGAGGTTCAAAAGGACAAGGCTGGAGGGAGAAAGGGAGCTGAGGCTCTGAGCAGCAGGGTTTGGCTATGCACGGGGGTGCAAGGAGGGCACCGAGGAGGCCCCCAGGCTGTGCCCTCCAGCCCCCCAAGTTCTCCCGTGCAGGTTTAAGAGGAGGAGAAAACCCTGAGCTAAGACGTGGAGCGTTTATCTCACCTGCTAGAAGAGAAACACATCTTTAATTTTAAACATTGAGCGTTAAAACAGATCCCCCGAGGCTCATAAACATACCAGAAAGAGAGGGAGAGTAACGCGGAGAAGCCCTGGGGAAATAAACAGAGAATTCAATTTGGGAAGTTCCCCTCCCTGGAGCTCGGTGGAAATCACCCACAGCAACACAGCAGGCACAGGCCATGTACAAGGTGCAGCTTTGCTGGATGGGTATTTTTTCTGAAGGAGTTTCCTTATTGCTCCTCACGCTGGGATGCAGAGAAAGAGCAGGAAGGGACGCTCTGACGTGAGGGACAGAGGTCACCATGCCAAGCTGGGGCTGTGCAGCCCCTCCAAAGGGCTCTGTGTATGTGCAAGTCATGCACTTTCCACAGCTAATTACAGACACAACCACCCTGGCTGGGACACAGGCCTATTTTGGGAGCTTTTATAGAAAAACATATACATTTATATATACAGACACGCATTTACACAAACAGACTGCACTACCCTTTCTCCATGACATTTTCCAGTTGCATTTCACTCATGGCTACCAGTTCCCCATGAGCTGAGCCAAGGAGAAGCCAGGTGCTGACCCAGCAGAAGACTTGCTGGAGTCACAGCCCCCAAGATGCCAAGACATGGGGTTGTCCCCAAAAACACAAGCAGAGGCAAAGCCAAGCAAGCCAGTAAGCAGCTCTGCAAGCATTCGCTCTGCAGATGCCGGAACGTAATTAAGATCCACAGGGTTGTGTCTATCACCAAGAGGAAGGAAACAGCAGGGAAACCTCTCTCAGAACGCAGCAGAAGTGCGAGCAGTGCTGGTGTCAGGGTGCCTAGAGAATGTGGATGTGGCAAAAATCCCTGCTTGAGCACCTGAGGCTGCAGTCTGGCACCCCAAAGCTGAGGAATGCTGCACCCCAAGAGCAAGTTCAGTCTCAGGCAAATCTCACCCTTGCATCAAGGGACCCACTCTTCCCCTGGCTCACAGCCCAAAGAGGGCCCACCCAGAGGGACACAGTGCTATCCCCAATGTCCCATGTGGAGCTCATCCCCACGGGCACCTGGAGCTGCCAGGGGATGGGTGAGCAGGGGAAGGCGCGCACAGCCACGGCCTTGCACAGCGCCGGCGCCCAGGATAGCACGCAAATTGCTTCATTAAATTTCATCACATTAAGCCAGTTTCATGAATTTAACATTGTCCCCGGACTATTGTTTGTCTGAAAATTAAATTACGGCAACATTTGTTGTTTCAATGAATCTGTCAATTACAAACGAGGCTGGAGAAGGGGGATGCAGGAACAGGCAGGTGACGCCACCCCTGCAAACCGGCGGCCCCAGCGGAGGTGGGAAATGCAGCCCCTCTTCTTATGGGATGGGAGAAAGGAAGAATTCAGATAACGCTTTGTTTCAGCCAAAGCCGACTGTGCCAGACAAGGCACAGCACTGGGCACGGGAAGCCTGGCCATGCTGGATCCAGTCATGGCTCCAACAGCAGAGCACTGGGCAGCAGTAGCCCCAGTTATGCTGGTCCGTGGCTGTTTAGTCTCACCAGTTTGCAAAGCTTTGCCACGAAGGGGAACACTCAGAAAAAAATCTCATTTATGCTTCCTTTTCCCCTGAGCAGCTCCTCTCCGCAGTATCAGAAACAAAGGTGACAACCTTTCGCTTTGTAAAGAAAACCATCGAGCCAAGTGCACTATAAATAGCACCCAAAACTGACCCGTATCCCCAGCTGAGGGGAATGAAATGAAGACAAGTGAACCACCACCTTCAAGGTCAGAGAGACTCTTTTCTCCCTTTGTTCAAGGTCTGGTAATTTTATCAACGTAGGAGAGCAATCCAACATACATCATTATGGTTGCAGCTAATAAAGAGCACACAGCTTTGTCAGCCTGGCATTGTTTCTGCTGCTGTTACAGGGACAGCCACGGGGCACGATGCTCCCCCAGCTCCCCCAGTGGACGCTGCCCTCTGGATCACCGAGTGCAGCAAAATGAAAGTGCTCTCAGCTCATCCAGCTTTGCTCCGTAGGGCTCTCCCCATGGTCTATTCTCCATCTACAGAGAGGCAGCGTGTCACATGGCGCTGCCTCTCTTCTTTATATCCAGCTGCTAAATTGCATTAAAAGAACTAAGTCCATTAAATAAAACTTTCCCGCTATTGCTTCCCATGCAGACAATTGCTCTCGCTGCCACGGGGATACTCCGTGACGGCAGCAGTTCTGAGTGCACACAAAGACCGAGGGTGTGCGGTGCTTTCGTGCTGCTAGGAAGGAGATGGGAAGAAGAGGTAGTATCTGCAGTCCATGCATGGACTGTGGGGCTTTTCCACCCCAGGCTGCCCAGCAGCCATTTCCAGTCAAGGGATTAAAGCAAGCAAACGCATTCAGCATAAAGAACCTTCAGGTCCAACGCTAAGTGCTGCCCTAAGCCAGGATTAGCACCTCCCAGGGGTGGGAGATGCATCCTGATGCAGGTGGCACATCCAAACCCTGGCACCACTCTGCTCTTTGACCAGTGGAGCTTGAGGCCATTCACCACCCAAACACGTGTTTTTCCACTTCACCTCAAGCACTGATCTCGCAGGGTACCTTCCTGCTGCCCTACCTCCCCCATCAACCCCATAAGAATCCTCTCCCTGCTATTTCAGAGCAGCACAGTCCATAATTACAGAGGGCAAGGCACAGCAGAGGCCAAGCGGTGGCTTATCCTGAGCTGCTCACAGCCAAGTACCATGCCCAGCAACACTGAACGACCCCACAGATATCAAAACACGGGGATGGCTGACGGGCTCCAGAGGTCACCAAGGGGTGGATGGGGGCCAGGTCCCTTGTCCTCACATCTCTACTCCTGACAAGTTTCCTACACAAATTCCTCAGGCACCATTAGCGGGGGCTGCAGGCTGGATACCAGCACATAAATTGCTGCCTTCAGGGCTCCCCGTGCCCTCCCTTTTCTCTGTTGCCTTTGGTGGGAGGCCGGGGCCATTATTCCACGCAAAAAGCTAAAATTAGTCAGTGTTCAAGCCCCTGAATAGGCACAAAGGTTCCAACAGGAGGGCCTTGACAGCACAGGAGCCTCCCAGCTCATTTCCATCTCAATGGGATGGCTTTTCACCCTGCCATGTCCCCAGAGGGCCATCACTGAGGTCCCCAGTAGGCGACCACAGCCACAGCCCCACTGGGGCACTCATGATGGGCAAGGAGATGGACAAACATGGCTGGCATCATCAAAACCAAGTCCATAGGGAAGGAAGGAAACCACCAAGCTCAGAGCATGCCAGGGTACCCCAAGCCTGGTCCCGGTGGAGGGAAATGCAGAAAGGATCAGAAATGCTGGACACAGTCACACCCCAGGGCCTCCTCCAGCTCCCGCCTTCCAAAGTCACCTTGCACGAGGGTGCCTGTGCCCAGCACGATGCTCCAGGCCCCGCTGATGGATCGGGCTGCATGGAGCCGCACAGATCAGCGCTTTCTGCAGGGAAGGTCTGAGCCGGGCTACGGCCCCGCCTGGCAGTGCGCCCAGCTCCTCTCTCCATCTTTTCACCTGCCGGCTTTGTGCTGACTGAAGAGCAGATGGGGGGAAAAAACGAAGAGTTATGGCTTGAGTCACAGAGCCTGGAGCATCGGGGTCGGGGGAAGAAACCCCCCAGATCCCCTGTGCAAAGGGAAGGCACCCCAAAGTGTCCCGCAAGAGGCAGGAGGGCAGCGGAGGCTCAGCCCCATCCTTCCCCAAAGTCACCCGAGGACGGAGCCAGCAGCTGCTGCCCCCGGCAGGTCCCAGAGGCCGGCAGTTCACGATGAATTTCTAATTGTTTCCTCCAACAATGAGACATCCTGTGCGGAGCTCAACAAAGCCCTTCGCAGGCCAGCGGGGCCCCTTCCTCCTGAGCTCCGCGCCCCCTCCCCGCACCCCATCCACACACAGGCAGTGCTGCCGCCTCCACCTTGATTAAAACAGGCGGCACTCAGCTCTGGTGAGAGCTCTCGAGGGGCCGGGAGCGGCCACGAGGTATTTGATGGATGCACTTTGGCAACCGTTGGCTACCTTGTCATGCCAATAAAATTATTGCTATTGACTGGGGAGGAACGCAGGCGCACGCTCCCCAGTGCCCATCTCCTGATGAGGTTGGGGCTGTTGCAGAAGCCCTAAGGAGCTGCAGGCATGGCGGGGAAGGGGGTCCCCAAGGGATGGGATGGGGACGGAGCGGGAGAGGGCAGAGGCGGCAGGAACAAAAGGCCCTTGTGCGGTGCGGCCAGCTGCTCTCTCGGCTCCGCCGCGCTCACTGAAGCAGCAGGAATACACAGAGGGGCTCAGCCTTGATGCACCTCAAATGCACTGAAGAGGTATGGCGCAGGGGGTAGGCTGCTGCAGAAGTACCCCAACACCCACCCCAGGTAGCATCAAGCGTGGCAACTCCAAAGGGAGCTGCACGACACAGCGGACACAAAGGCCATCCCTGCAGAAGGCAGACAGCATGGCAGCAGGGCAAGGGGCCAGCTCCCTGCAGGATGGGGACACAGGGGTCACGAGGGGAGCTGAGCCCTCTCTGGGAGCTGGATTTCACATGCGCGGACACAATGGGCCCCTTTAAAGCCACGAGCTGCTTAAGCTGCCTTAGTGTGCTAAGCAGAGGCAATGTGAAAGGAGCCGCGTGGCCGGCAGGGATGGGGACAAACACCAGGCAGGCAGCCTCGTGCTTTCTCCTTGCAGCATCACGAGGACCCTGACCTTCACAGGGTGATTTGTGGATTGGAGAACCAGATGTAGTGAGTTTTGTTTCTATATCTGTGACACAGATCCCAGGGCATCGTCAGGAGGAGGACACAACCCCCATGCAAAGCGTTCCCAAAGTCAGAAACAAGGTCTCCAGCCACGCAGAAGGGCTCTCGGAAGCTAGGAGCAGCTCTCCCCTGCTTTGGCTGCCCTGAGAGCAAGAAGCAGAGCAATCATTTGGAAACCAGCAGCCCAGCTTCAACTCACGAGGTGCCCCCATGATCTGACTCAGCCATCAGCCTAGACCTGCCCACACCAGGGTGCAGCTCTTGGGAGACCTTGCCCTTACTTGGCACCCAATGGAGATCTACACAAGTCCAAAAGACGTAACTTAAGGTCACCAGACACTCCCCAAAGCAGGCAGCCAGCCTCAGCTGCCAAGGACAGGGTGAGCAGTTGGGTACTGCCCCAAAGCAGGAGACATTCCTGCTCCCTCCAGACCCACATCTCCCCTCCTCAGCAGCCCCCAGTACTAATTCTGCAGCCAGCAAAGCAGCCATCCGCCAAAATACCCAGCACATGACTAGCAGATGCCCTATGCTCCCCGCCAACCCAGAGGGGATAATTATTGACTTGCAGCACAGCTGGAGGAAGGGGGGAGAGGAAGAAAGCAGAGGGAAAAGCTTTCACAATGGAAAGAGATTTTGCTTTTAAAACACTAAGAGGGGAAAAAAAAAATCATTCTTCAGAAGCAAAATCAGAAGGGTAGAAAGCACCAGTGCTGCCCCAGGCAGTGAGGAAGCAAAAACATGATTTCCCAGCCCAGAGTCAGCAAATGATGGGGAAATTCCTGCAAAGTCCCAGCCTGTAGATTCCTCTTGCTGCTCCTCATGCCCTGCCCTGCAGCTGCTCAGCCCCGGCCTCACCAAATAGCCATGCTGAACATGGGTTGCCAGCACTCCTCCCCAAGCAGGAGCTGCAAGGTCCCCAGGTCCTGCCCCAGAAGAAGTGAGCACCGCGTGTTTGTGCACCGATAGGGATGACCCACTTAGCACAAAGAGTTTATTTGTTTTATTTTTTTGTTATTATTGTTAAAGCGGAGAAGCCAAAGAAACCAGACACGGGGCCAGTTCAGCTGTGCCGTCCGTGGGAGAGGATAAACACGGTGCAGAGAGCACAAGCTGCAGGAGGAAGCAAATTCCCAGCAGGGATGCGCCCTGATGCGTTAGCACCCAAGGCCATCTGCTTTCAGAACAGGGAAGGAGCTAAAAAGATTACAGTGGCAATCAGGGCAGCCAGAACCAGACAAAGAGATCCTCCGAAAACGAACGCTCAGCTGGCAGCAAGGGGCACTCAGCCTGATGCAGTGCTCACAAGGCTGTGCTCACCTTCAGAGCTTCTGCAGAAGCACAACCAGAGCCGCAGTAGTGGCAAAGGCTGGTGATTTCCAGGCAGAAGGCAGATGCCGGGAAGCAAGCTTTGCTGCTCTTGCTCAGATTTCCTCTAGAAGTCCCCACGCAATGTGCTCCTGGTTCATGTCCCTGTGTCACTTCCCCATCCGGCACACCACAGGGCACAAGGATGGGTCTGTGACGCGCCCACAGAACGAGCTCCAGCATGGAGAGGAAGTGGCTCACGTCCAACACCAGCAGCACGGCCAGAGTCATCCCCACGTTACTCACCCTGGCAGTGGCAGAAATTCCCCAAACAACACAACCCCATGACTGCTGGCGGAGGGCAGCGAGCACGAGGGCTGAAGGCTTTCCAAGCCTGGCCTCTCCGCATAACTCAGCGCCATCCAAAGATAACCGCATGCCTGCTCGCCAGGCAGGACACGAGCACAGAGCAGACAGCTGCAGGGCTTCAACTCGCTCAGCATCATGGCTGTCCCATGCCTCCATCCTACCCGATGCCCCTCTGCCCCAGCCCAACCCCCTCCTGCTGCCACCCTGCAGCAACTCACTCCCAGTTCTGCAAACATTCCCTGATGTGAGTACTGCCAGAATCACTTTTCCCCCCAAATCCCAGCCTTCAGATTGCTTCAATTGCAGCCCAGACCTCAACGCCACAACCCCATGCCATAGTGCTGCCCTGGAAAGCCAGTTCCCCATTTAATGGGATGGCTTCAGCCAGCCCAGGGATAGAGGGACGTGGAACAGGGGTGTCTGGAGGCAAAGGGCAGGGCAGGCTCCAGCTGCGGTGGTGGCAGGTGCTGCCCTGCAGCCTCACAGCCGCTGCAGGGAAGCCAGGCTTGCGTGGCTTTTTCAGGGGACAAAGGAAGGCTCTGTCTGCATACAACAGCCTGGACAAATGCTGGCCATGGGAGCTGCCATCCAAGGAAAATCCAGACACAGCAGTGACTCTGCCCTGACCTTACCCCGGCCCAGATGGCACCATCAGTGTCCCCTTGTCTGACTGGCATGCACTGTAGCATTCTTGGGGATCGGGAGCACAGAGTGCCCGTCTGTACTGTGTCGCAGCTCTCAGTACATTGCTGTGTTACTGTGGGGTCTAAAACAAATCCTATGGATGTAAAGGGACACAGCAGACACCTCCCTGTAAAGGCATCAGGGCCCGCAGGAGAGTGGGGAGAAGAAATACTCAGGGTACACGAAGCCAAAACACATGTACTTGCCATGGGAACAGAGGAAACAGCAAGGGGCTGCAAGCAGAGGGATGCTCACCACTGCCAGGAGATGGGCAGGCAGCTGGAGAACCTCACCACAGCCTGGGACCGCAGCACTGGCCCTAAACTGCCACCCATATGCTGCCATCCCAGCACTCAAAAACAAAGCAGCTGTGCGCCCTGATGAGCGCCCCATCCCCTGGCTGAGGACACATCAGTACCATCCAGGGAGATGCTTACAGCCATCCCCTCACTGCGGCCCCGCAGACAGCCAGGCAGCGGGATCAGGTAGCTGCTGAGGCAGCGCTTTGCAAGCCTGCCCAGCAAAAAGGCTGGGCCGCCCGGCCCAAGGTCACAACTGAGGACAGCTCTGGTCCCCCAGGGCTCAGCACAGTGCTCAGTGCCCACAGAGAGCTTCTATGCTGTGGAGCAGAGATCGTGCAGGGAATTGTCAACCCCTACCCCAGTGTCAGTATCTGCCACGGATAAAAACCTGCCTGGAGTCCTTGTGTCAGGACGGGACAGACATCCACCTCTTCATGCCCCATTGAGCTCCTGATCCATTCCTTCAGACCCCACAGATCCGTCCAGCCCTCTGGGGCCACTGAATATTAGGACACAACAGCGATGGGCAGAAACCAAAAAAAACAGGGAAGCTCTGCAGAAGAGGAAACCACTCCAAGTCCTGGCCTCAGCTTTGACCTCGCACCCGAAGTGAACACACAGCCGGCACTTGGCCTGGCACCCGCCTTTGACAACCACATGAAAGTGGCTCTGACAGCACAAAGGCCAGGGAAAAACTGAAAAGAAGTAGGAAAAAATGGAGAGAAGGAAGAAACAAATCTTCCACATAAAAAGCAACTGCCATCTTCTCTAGATAAATAAGGGACAGAAGGTGTAACGCCGTCCCTGTGGCTTTATGAACCCTCCTCCCACACTCTCCTTCCTTCCATCCTCATCCCTTACGCTGGCACAGGCTATTTAAAACCTCCCGCTGGGAGCTCGGCAGCAGCAGAAGCCGCCAGCAATGCGACGCCGGTCCCTGCAGGCCCCATATCGATCAGGAAGGGAGGACAAGTTGCCTCCGTCAGCTCCCTGCAGCCTGGCGCCGACACCACGGGAAGGGAGGAGAAGTAGCCCAGCAGGGCACACAGAGAGCATCACCAGTGCCCTGCTCACCCCGAACTCCACTCATCTCTTTGTTCCAAATCCCAGCCTACTAAGAACAGGTCCATGAAACCAAGCTCTGGCTCCTGACCTGTGTTCTCCTCCCCAGTGGCCTCAGGAGATGTATGGGAAGGTTTTGTTTCAAACAGCGTGGATAAGGAGAAGCAGATCAAACACAGGGCCAGCCCTGGGAAGGGTGCTGAGATTCCTCAGCCAAGCCCTGCTCCTCCTGCCTCTTGCCAGGACTATGCCAGGACCTTTGCTATGCCTCTGCCTGGCTGAGGATACTGGTAACGCAAGCTATGTTTATACAAGGCATGTATGGCTGTAATTATAGGAATGATGTTATGATAACAGGAAATCCGTGCCCTGTGGAGATACAGAGAAATACACACTCACAGCCATTTGCTAATTGCCATCAACAAGGAGCCTTTGTGCAGTGGTGGGGCACAGGAGGTCTCCCCCATGCTGGGAGATAGCTTGGTGCCTCCAGGCTGGATCACTCTGCAGTGCCCGAGGGCTCTCTCCTGCCAAGGGAACATCTCAGACCAATTTGGCTGCCACATACACCACAGCATAGAACCTAACACACACTACTGCCAGTATGGACCGAGCGCAGAGCCAGACTTCCCACCCCACCATCTCCTGAAAAATGCACCCATCCCTGCAAGGCAGGGCACCTCACACTGACTCAGACAGAGGAGGTGTGAGAATAACAAATCAGGCTGGAGAAATTCCCACTGCAGCAGTAAGGGCACAACTCATCACCCCCTTGGTGAAGGGCTCCTCCAGAGCTGGGGCAGAAACCCCAACTCAGACCTTACCTCCTCCACTTCAGTCAGATTCAAAGTGCAAGAACAACAGTTACAGCAACTCTGAGCCCATGAAGAACCAAGAGGAGAAGCTCCATCCTGCCCACCTCAGACAAACCAGTGCTGCCAACCCAGCTAGATTTTTCCCTCAGCAGCAACAGAGACAACAGCACTCACCTCTGCTGGCCCTTCCCAGGTCAAGGGCAAAGCAATATGGACCTGGTCAGTCAGAGCCAGTCCCACAACAGCTACAGTGCAAATCAACAGCTCTGAGGGACAACGGGACAGGCTGACCCAGTACCAGGACACAATCTCTCTGCGTTACAGCCCTCCCATAAGACAGAAGTTCAGTACACCTGTTTGGCAGAGAGGAGCAGTGGGGATGCACACTACCCAAACACACCAAGACACACTCCACCCTGCACCAAAGGGCCACCAAGCCAAGCAGACATCTCCCCATCAGCAAGGGAGCATCCCTCACAACACGGCAGCGGCTCTCCTACCTTTTTGATCTTCCCGCTCCGTGTGCCCGCAAACACAACAGTTTGTCCTCTGTAATCATAGGCAGCCACTGAGGTCATCCCGTCCTCTTTATCCACAAAAAGTGGGGTCCCCTCAATCGTGACGGTTCCACCAAGCGGCTGGTTAAAATCCTGGCCACAGAAGTTGTCGTCGATCTGCAGCGGCTGTGGGAAGAGAATAGAAAAGAGATGAGCTTTCTGGAGTGTCAGAGAGCAACAAGGGCTCACGCTGACCTCCATCCCCATGGGAGCATGGAGCAGGGGCTGTGGAGGCAGCTCCCGTCCCAGCCAGCCCAGACATTCCGGCAGGCTGCAGTAAGACACTGATCTGGTTGGCATGGAGCTGCTGCAGTCCCAGCTCTGCAATCCTGGGAACAACATGGGCTAGGACACATCTCAGCTGCCTCCATCCCAATATAGACCTGCACATGGGGATGCTCCTCACCAGCACTCAGCTGGTGGTCTTTCTGCATCATTCCAGCTGTACACCCACAGGAGATCCCCACCACAGCTCCTCATCTCCATGTTTCCCTATTCTCCACTTGTGCCCTAAAAGGGTACGATGCACAGAGGGGACACAGTGCTGGCAGCGCAATGAGCCCACCCTTCTCCAGCATCTCCTGGCAGATATGGCTTCTATCGCTTCCTGCACTGGTTGGCATTAGGGTGAATGGCAAAATCACAGCTAACGGCAAACAGACCTTAGAATGAAACCCATCCCTTTGTTTCCATGACCAAAGCACGGCAGGAGGGAGGAAGAGGGAGCTCTGGCCAAATCCTGAGCAGCCACAGTGAGCCTTGGTGCATGGGGCTGGGGTTGGAAGGGAGGCACCTTGAGGCATGGTGCCTGGAGAGGCAGCCAGCCTGCTCGGGCCACAGCATTTTCCACTTCAAGAGGCTCCTTATGTAACTTTGAATTTAAAGGGGAGAGGTTTTTGGCAAGCAACTGCCTCCAAATGCATGCCAGTCCCCAAGGGGCTTTAAATCCATACAGCATGTGCATGTAACATATGGGAAAATGCCGTGCTCCCAAGCTCCATGCGCACAAACGCACTAAGCAGCTCTGGCTGCTGAAAGCAACAGCCCCACCACTTCCACCCGGCTCTGAGATCTGAGCAGGGAGAACTACAGCCCCAAAACTGGAGGCCCTGACCATCCCACACCCCAGAAACAGCTCTCAGAAAAGCCGCACCTTCCCTGGGCTGTCAGACGCGGAAGTGGTCACCCCACCCAAGCTCACTGTACAACCCCAAGGCCAGCAGTCCCGCTCCTGGCTTCAGTCAGCACCGTGCCATCCTTTTAGCAGCAGAAAAATGGGAATGACTCCAGCTGGGCACGCTCAGCTCCTTAAGCAGTCTGGAGATGCATTCTTGCTTGCTCAGTTGTTCTAAGTTCTGGTGCCTGGATTAGGATATGGCCACAGATTGACTCCTTTCCACGCCTGACCCCTTTTTTCATCCTTCTCTAAATTGGAGGAGCTTGAGGACATCCAAGCATGCAAGATGCACCAATTCCCTAAAACAGGAACGAGAGGATAAAGGATGTCTGCTGGTGTGAAGGAGAAGTGGGGAGGGGAATTAGCTCTCCAGCCTGCACTCTGCATTCCAGGGCTGCAGTCATCCCTGCAGCCCATCAGCCAGCCCAGAGCTGGTCAGACAGCCCCACGCAAACCTGCAGCACGCACTTATGGCAGGTACAGCACCCACCTCTGCCTGGCACCACCCCAAGCAGGGCAGCAGCACAGGGGTTAACGCAGCCCAACCCCTGAGCAGCCCTGAGCGCAAACCATGAAGGTATTTAAGCCCTGGCAGCCCCTGGAAGCCAATGCAATTTCTGTTCTCTCTGCACTCCAATTTGCAGCTTCCCCAACCTCATCAGCTGCTGAATATGCAAGAGGATAAATGTTTATGGTGTTTACTCCTCTCTGCTTTGTCTCAACAAACTCTCTGGGAAACGACAAATACAGCTGCACTCCAGGGCCGTGAGGAGCACCCACCCGCCACCGAGACGCTGACACCACCTCGATAAATAATTACGCCGACAATTAGCTCATTAACAGCGCAGTGCCTCGTTAGGAAGCGCAGGCAGGCACCTCACTGCGGTCGGGCTGAGTGGGCAGCATGAGGCTGGTGGCACCCACCAGCATCACATCCCGACTGCCCCACAGCCCCGCTACGTGGCACAGCCCGCTCCTCCCCACCAGCACAGAAACTGGGGCAGAAAACCCCCATTTCCTCTGTGAAGCAGCCCCAAGGAGAGGGGACACACCAAGCTAACAGAGCTGGCCAGGAACAGGCAGTCTCCTTGACATGCCTTGTCTCATTGCCTCCCTTCAAGCCCACTTACAAAAGCAACGAGGGAGCAGACAGCAGAGGCGAGACTCGTGCCACTTAGCGTTATTAACTGGCCAGTAATTTGCCAGTTAATACCATTATACACACACACTGTCCTCCCACGCCTGCCATTCAACACCTGCCTTCCTGTGCCTGCTGAGGCTGCTTCCCAGCAAGGCCCATGCCCAGCACACAGGGAGGCACGGTGACACCGGGAGCCAGGCAGGGTACTTCGGGAGTTGAGTACCAACAGTGGGAAGCAGCCATGCACATCCCATCAGGAGCAGCAAAACCCCTGGAAGCACACTCAGTTCCCAAGCTCACTGCCAAGCCTGGCAGTGTCTCTTGGCTCCAGCAAATCCACACTGCCCCGCGGTGCCCAGGGATTAGCATCCTAAGGCTCATAGCTGAGGAGGATGCTGCGCTAGGGTCTGGAGTAAGAAGGAAGCCAGCATCCAGGTCAGGAAGCCTCCTTGCCCAGCAGTCAGTGCTCAGAGCCATGCCACATGTGGTGCCAGCACAGCTCTCCCCAGCCTTCCTCCTCCCACCCGGTGCAGTGAAGGTGGACCAGTCTGCAGGGATGTACGTGGACCAGTCAACAGGGTTGTGGCTTTCTGGCCCTGAGAAGACCCTCTGATGTGCTAAGAAATGAGATTTGGACTTTCCACTTTCCAGAGGAGACTTTAAACCATAAATCCCGAGCAGGAGCAAGGGAGCTCCTGGGACATTTTCCATACAGATCAGGCGTAAATCCCGAGCAACTACTGACTTTAGCAATTACATTCTGCCTCCTTAAAAAAATCAACATGCCCTTTATTTTCTGGCCGGCATCCATCACTGAGATCTGTCAGCTGCCACGACCCACCCCAGCGGTGGCTGAATTTTATGAGGGGCACACAGATCCCTGCCAGGAAGAGGTTACATGCTCTGCAGGCCCCAATTTGGCTCACTCCCAGCACAGCCAGGGGCTGAGGCTCGGCACCTCGTGCTGCTCTATGCCACGCTTGGCAGGTGGAGCAGGACGGGGACAGAAAATGGCACCTGGCTCCCACGGCCGGCTTTGTGCCATCACGACCCAACGCACGTGAAAGTAATGACACCACAGGTCCTCCTGGTGCCACCACCTCACACCTGCTGTCCCTGCCAGGGTTTCTCTGGAGCTGGGCAGGGTCTGAGCGCTGAAGTAGGGGTCCCAAGTGCAGAGCAGCCACTGCCTCTGCATCACTGAGGGAGCAGGTTAGCAGCGCACAGCAGTATCACTCCTTCAGATGGGAAAGGCAGGAGAAATACAGCATCAGGTCTATGGCTAAGCAACCACGCTGTGAAACTGTGGGGGGGGGGGG